>OX328132.1:54323908-54903908 GCA_946811695.1 Gonocerus acuteangulatus
TTCGTTTCCATTTAAATCATTACATGAAGACATGTGAATAACACTGCGCCTGCAATCGACATGTGGGTTATAATAAACACCCACAATATATGAGGCAAGATGTTTATAATTCAATTTGAAGATTAGTTAATTTTGTCTCAATTTATTTTTGGCCTATATATATATATATATATATATATATATATATATATATAATAAAAAAAAAAGTTTGTGTAAGAAATCTAGTATGAATAAATAGAAGGATCTCTAATTTCTCTTGTTTTTTGAATAAAACTTTAAGGTCTGTGGAGCGAAAGTAGGATTTTAACTTATATGTGAGTTAAAAACAAACAGCCTGTCTTATGTACAATATTTAATTTATCAAGTATTTAACAATTAACATACAACTGTATTGATAATTTTCATTTATCAATCAAATAATTTTCTCGGAAATGTGTAAAACTTCTCAAGAAATAAAAATAGCATAAAAATGTTATTTAATTTTTTAATAACTTGTATAATTTGCTTTCTACTTGTTTTCCTTTGTTATATGTAAGCAAAATAATCCATTCCTTTCATTCCGTAAATGCCATTAAAACCTTAATGTCATTTTATTATAAATTCCTCTGTATTTTTAGGTTTTGGACAGGCAATATGAATCTGAAGTTCATTCACTTGTATATAAGTTTTAATCCTATTATTTGCCTAAACTTTTTGAAATTTAAACTAAATGGTGGGTGTTTGTTTTTCGTGCTGCATATAGAGCAAGGAAGCAGGCATCAGAACACTGGTTGCCCTTGATGATCAGGGAGGTGAGTCAGATACACATGCCCACAGAAACACCTTCCATGACGTCAAACACAAAAATAATATATAAAAATAATTGAAATAAAGGATGTACTTTTTTTCTTTTTTTTTTTTTTTTTTTTTTTTTTTTTTTGCTTTTAATCAAATCCATTACATTATTTTTCTCTTTTGTTTCATCACACTCTATTTGTGCATGTTTGTTAAGTTTCATTTTCTATTCTATGTATTATAAACTTCTTATTTTCATATATCACAATTTTTAAAGAAAATAGGACCATAAATTTAAACAATAGTCATGTACACATATTTTCAAATAATATTCTGGAGAAAAAAAATTAAAAAAAAGTCATGGAAATAAGTATATAATTTATTCACAATAACTTTTCATTTAATTTTTTTTAGATTTGGTACTTAGTAATATATATATGTATATATATATATATACACACACACACATATATACACACACTCTCATACATACATACATGTACATGATAATGTAACCTCTTTCTCAACAAATCCTTGTTTCATGCTCTGTCCTTGTCGGTTTTGAGCTTCATTGCTCTTCCTCTAAGTACCTTTTTGTATCCATATATTCTAGCCAACACTTCGTCCTTAGAGCAAACCAGCAGCATCTGTGGCTCACTTTAAAGAAGAAGTGTATCTTGAAACAATAAAGCTTGAAATCTGTCAGGGATGAAAAAATAAAAGGATTTGTAGAGAAAGATGTTTATTATATGACCTGTATATATAATAAACAAATAAATATATACACACACACACACACAAACACACATAAATATATCTAACAACCGGCAATGGTAGAGTAACAATAAAATTGCAGCAGTAATTAGATGGCTCTTTTTAAGCCAGTTTATCATTAATATCTTTATAGATGACAGTTATTTATAGTTATCTTCTCATTGTGCAAGTTAATTTTTTTTTATAACATTTTATTACTCATGGGTAACATCATTTCTAAATCGTTATATATAGTGATAACTCAGTAAATTTATTGAATGTTTTATAAAAGCAGTGTTAACCTGGTGGAGGTCGCGTCCTTCTGACATACGGGAGCAGTCGTGTCGGGTCCCACAGACCCGAATAATTTATGATGCACTTTCTTGTTATTTTAATGAATTCATATTGTTCTTATCATTTACTATTTTTAAATTTAGGGTTAAGTAAGATATTAATTGAGAAAAAAATATTATTTAGGCACGTTTGTATTTGGTATTAAATTTATCTTGCCAATGAACTTGAACAGTCGCAACACCTCTTCTTTTCTTAGCTTCTCCTGACAATATTTGGTTCTGTCTCATGTTTCGGGAGCAAAACTTGATATATTTCATTTAATGAAACCATCAAATGTGTGGGAAGACGTTAAATGCATTTTCTTATTTTTATGGTCTCTGCTAGAAAACCGAATGCTCCGCCGAATTTTAGCTCTTTCATAAAAATACATCTTTTTTCTGGACAGTATGTCTTTGAGAGCTGTATATGACCATCTCATATATCCCTGCCACATTCATAAGGAAATAGAAAACAGTTGTGGGCCATCGCCGGGTATTCCTATAAACGTTTACTGAAGCACAGATTCTATCGACGGTGTCCACTTCCGATTGTGTTACAATATTGATTGATGGATTGAAATCGTTCCTTGAGTATCTAAGCCCTGTTTTAGGGACCTCCTATTCAATGTATACATATGTATATATTATATAATTTCCTTCAATAATAGTTATAATTGATAATACAAAATAGAAAATATTAAATGCAAACAAATAAAGAAAAAAATTGTGACACGACAGGTCGCATGGGTCTGACAGACCCGCAGATGAAAAATCATCAAAGCATGCCACAAACAGGCAGTAGTATAACACCTAAACATCTGCAGAAAATTTCTGTTTGCAAAAGAAGGTTGGGGGGAGAGGTCCACTGGATGTCAGCTCCGTAACTGCTCACCATCAATTATTAGAAGAGCAATGCTGCATCTGTCGGGTCTGTCAGACCCCTGAGACCGCTGCCGGGTTAAGCTTTCTTGGTTAATTTTTGTTGCATCATGTTTTTAATTTTGTAATTCAGAAAATATCTTATTTGTATGTTGATGTTATATTCTTATAGAATGAAGGATATTTACATATAGATATTTCCATGGAGATTAATTCTCTCTTTTGCCCTACATTGAGTACTACCCCATATCTAGTGGATTTAGTTGTTGAAAATAGCTTTTTTTAAATCTACAAAAGAGAAAAAAATTGATCAAACAATGTATTGGTGTTGATATGTCAAATGTTGTGAGTTAATTTCATTGCTTTTTTTTTTTTTTTTTTTTTTTTTTTTTTCCTAAAATGAAAAGTTATTGTGTGTTAATATATAAATAAATTTCCAATTCTAAATTTGTGGACAATAGAAAGTTTGTTTTTTACCTTTGTCTACATTCTTATAAAGGAAGTACTTTTTTTTTCTTTTATAAACTGATAATTTTAGATAGAATTAAGTTTAACATTTTTTTCAATAAATATTTTTTGGGGGATTATAATTTCCAAACATATAAACAATTCTTCTAATTATAGCTTAAGAGATGTTACAATATTTTTTTTTTTTACTTGCACTTTCTTTTTCTTTATTTTATGTGTGGTCTGTGTGTGTAAACACTTCAACTGTTTTTTTGTTTATTATTATTATTTACTATTGCACACATCCACTTGTGCACATGAAGAAATGATTAGCATTGCTTCTAAGTTCATTGTTTAATATATTGTTGCTCCTTTCAAATATTTTTTTGAACTCCCGTTTAATTTTAATCGCTAACAAAATTATAGGGAGTCAATCATAACTATAAATACATCTTTCTTTTTATTTAGAAGACAACTTACTTAAGAAATTAATGGAATGATATTTTTTTTTAAAATAAAATATTGCTTAGTTTCTTTTAACTTGTTATATTTCTGGGGAAATTTTAAAATGAGGAAGACATTATTATATCCAATGTTTATTTATTTATTTATTTTTTAATTATCCCAACTGTGCTTATGTGTCAGTTTGTATATTTTGTGAATAGATATGATTCATGCCTTGAAATAAAGTGTCATAGTTGCATATACTTATGAATGTGTAGATCACTTGTGTGATTATGTTCAAAACACATTATTTTTAAATGTTATCAAAGAAATATGATTTCTATCAAGATTCATGGACAACATTTCCCTTGAAGCACATCAGTGCGTGCACTCTGGCACATTTACACATACACCTATACTTGTGCACACATACGGTAAGTTTCAGGTACAGAAGTGTACTAACATGTAGAATTAAGTGGGGAAGAACATTCATATCACTGTAAATATTTACTCATTAATGCTGAAATATTGTGTGTTTTGCATGCGAATCTGTCAGTGTGATTTGCAGTTGGTGATGCTTTACAGCAATTCACAATCTTGTACACTTATTATTTGACATATCACCCATTAAACATGTTATTAAGAAGCAATCTATAGATATTTGTTTTGTGTTAGCATAGACGTTATCAAAAGGAATGAACTTGTCATTATAGTTTATGTTGTAATGAGTAAACATTATTAATCATGGTTTAGTACTATCACTATTTTTTCATCTGTACATTCATCACAAATGTTAATTTTTTAAAATCTATATTTGGCATCCCTAAAAAGGATAATATTGACATGTCCACCTACATTAGAACAGCTGTTTTAAAAATTACAACATCCTTGTAAAAGAGAAGGTTTTTTTTTCTTTAGAACAGAACAAAACACTTCACTACTGTAGTGCGTGTACTCTTGAATGGAGCAGAAATAATTATTTGAAATACTTTCATGTGTAGTTTTATTAGCTTTTCAGCAAAAGCAATCAGCTTTTTTTTCTTTTTTTTTAATTATTTTTTTTTTTTACCTATGCATTCAGAATCAACAAACAAAGTCCCAACACACCTGCATAATTTACTAAAGCCATATCTTACACATTTCAAATCACTGTACAATAATTAATTTTATCTTTATAAATATTTTTCTCATTGCTGAATTACATTAGTATTCAGACAATGCAAATACACATAAAGCACTGTATATTTAATTTGGATTATAAATTATTGAACAATTAATAACCAAAAAAATCTTTTCTTCTTGAATATGCTACATTTTTCTGAAAAATATATGGCTCCAATAAATCATGTGTTTTATAAAAAAATTCTATATCTATTTTTTCTTCTTTTGCAAGATTAATTCTGATGAAGTCAATTGAAATTTTCTCCAATGATATTAATTACATGAATTAATTTTTCAAAACAGGGGAGCGTATAGTTTGGGATATTTCATAAACCAGTTGCCATTTTTCATTTTTTACGTCAGTATTATTTTCTCAGTATATACCTGTATATTTTACTGTTTAACAGCATTTATCCCATCCAAAATAAATATACCTTTACAGGTTCATTGTAGTGAACATATATAACATTCAGTACTTCACTACATTATTATTCATAGCAGCATTGTGCCTCTTGTTTTTAGTTATATTAATTTAACTCAATTTGTTTATATATTCATATTTTTTTCCATACCATGACTGGCCAAAGAAGTACAAACACGTGTTCATAAACTAGTATTCCATAAGCTATTTTTCCTTTTAAAATGCAGTTTACATATTTGTATTCGTATGAGTCCTTACTTTTATTCATGTTTGCCTTAAAGCTTCTAAGGATTCTGAAAAGTTTTTCCCCACTCAATAGCTGTCCTCTCACCTCCAAGATATTTTGCCAAGATCCTACCCAGCTTCTTCATAGTTTAAGCATGTCAGCTGAACTGCTTGTCAGAATCAATGAATGGGATCCGGTAAAATATCATAGAGCTTAAAGGACTACTAAGAGAAACTTTTTACAGATATACAATCTTTATTCATATGTTTTCAAAATAATTATTACATTTCAACTTGATCTTATTTTTGCTTCACTTGGTTATCAAAGTAATGTTTAAGGTTGCCATTACCCCTAAGAAAAAAAAGTATTTTCTTTTTGACAAACAGGACAGTGACTGTTAGCAGTGAACTTCTTAGTTATACTATGGTGAAATATAGTATTTAGATGGACTAGTTAACCATTTTTTTTATTTTAATATACTTTTGACCAACATTAATTCAAAGGATATTTTACCAGGGACAAAAACTAATGTTTCGAGTGCTTGAAATTAAAATTATTGCTACAATATTTTCCTTTTGGATTAATTGTTTTCAGGAATTATTCATATGTTTGAGATATTAATTTAGTATTAAATTTAGTTTAACAGAAAATTTGAAGGCTGAAAGAAAAAATCATTTTTTTTTTTAGTTATAACTGTTTAATTTATTAGGAGTCTGACATTCTTCATTCAGCATGACTATCATCTCTTTAGCAATTCACCTTGAACTGGGCCTCTAAGCGTGTTATCAGTTTGGATTGGAGATGATAACATCCACAAAATAATTCTCTGAAGATGTGGGTGGGGTCTCTTGACCCAGATGTGATGAGTTAAATTCAGTTTTCCTTTAAAAATTGTTCAAATACATAGATTTATTAATTCTGATAAAAAAGAGACATAATATTTAGATGATATAACTGTAGTAGATTTATTTTTCTTAAACATAAAGGGTTTTAAATGATCATATTACACAAAGTAAATTTGACAAAATTCTGTACAATTTTAAATGTATTCATTCTTTTGAAAGCACTCCAATATTTTATATTATGAGATTGTGCTCTTATAAAAGTTTATAAGCAGTCAAAATGTTGTTTCCTTATTGTATCTCTATAGTTTCACAGTTAAAAGAAATTGGGAAAGTTAGTGTTAAAAAAAAATTTATAATTTCCTATATTAAAAAAATATTTTCATGCCACTGAATTTGCATTAGTAACAAGTAGAACAAATAATTAATTTTTTCAAATTTTGTAATCGCGTCTTATGTAAGAACCTGATTTTTTTTTCTTTCTTATAAAGGAGGAAGCGTAGATCGTCGGGGTTTCGGTCAGTGTTCTTATTCAATATAACACATTTTATATGCTAAAATGTATATTTATTGCCGCCAACGTTTCGGCTTGCTATACAAGCCATCTTCAGGGCTGTAAAAACATATATGGTGTAACAATCGTAAGGACAGAAACAATAACAAAAACAATAAAAAAAAAGGCTAGAAACATTAACATAAATATGAGTACCTATATGCTTGAAAATATAAATATAAATATATATATATATATATATATATATATATATATATATATATATATATATACATACATACACATATATATATATACATATACATATATGTATACATACACACACATATATATGTATATATATATATATATGAATATATATATACATATATATATATATATATATATATGTATATATATATAGTATAATAATAGCAATATAAATAAATATACATGTATATGGTATCCAAGCGAATACAGTACAGGTGTCATAGTAACATACCTATTGAGAAGATTGAGAACTGTCCCGTTTCAAGAAGAGAACATTTCTGAAGACTGGAAGGATGGGTCAGATAGTAGAGAATGGGGGGAGGGGGTGGATAGGAGTGGGGCTGGGAGTAAGGAGACATAGAGGGTAAAGACCGCGGTAAAGATAAAGGACTTGCCGATGGATATTGCAGGTACAGGGAAGGATTGGGCCAGTGCTAGACCGGAGAGGATGGGGGTGAGGGGGTTGGGGAAAGTCGACCTGGGAGTAAGGACAGAGGGACGGCGGTAAAGATAAAGGACTTGCCGGTGGGTATTGCAGGTACAAGGAAGGATCAGACGGTGTGTGGGAATAGGGCAACGAACCGGGTGGGATTACCTAACGGGAGGCTTTGAGGATATGGAAAATGTTGGAATAGGTTGAGGAGATGACTTCTTTGTCAATTTTGTCATTGACGGGATTGTTTTCTAGGTGGATATATATGGATTCAGAAAGGAGACGCTTTTCAAGGTTGGGTTCAGTGGAGAGGATGGAGAAGTTTTGGAAATCAAATTTATGTCCGTCCGTGATAGCGTGTCTAGAAAGTGCGGTTTTAATGTCTCTGTTCTTAATGTTGTATTTGTGTGTCGAAACCCCGACGATCTACGCTTCCTACTTCTGAACGGTCGACCATATCTTCTCAACTTTCTTATAAAGGAGTGTTTTTGTCACTTGTGTTTTGGTGTGTGTTTTTATTAATTAGCTTTATATATTATGCTGAAAATCATTTTTATTAAAATTTCATCATTTCAAAGAAGCAGTGTTTCCAAAAAAATTGAAATATATCATGAAATTTTTCTCTTTTTTATTCCCAGCATAATGTATATCTTGTGTCTTTCGTAACACCTCTAAAAGACCTTCTGACATGGTGATAAACCTAAAATAACGATAATTAATTAAAGAGATACGATAAATTTTCTTGAGATACGAGATGCATATAATTTCCTGTAATTGGTCAGTGTACCCCCTAAAAAAATTGTTGTTGGAGTTACTTGTGATTGTTTTAAAATCTCTCATACTTCAAATACAATGAGTTTGAATGATTATAATTATATATATTTGTAAGTCATAAATCACCCTTCCATTTTACATTTTTAAATAACAGTCTCAAATTTAAATCAATACACACAAGTTTAATGCTTAGAGTCGGTTTAATCCCTCCTCCCCCCCCCCAAAAAAAACATGAAGAGCATTCTTCGAGAAATTTTTAGTTAATTTGCAATTTATTTTCTTTCTCTTTAGTAAATATGTTTTAAAAGTTATGAACTAATTACACATTATTTTTTTAAAATATCAGATAGATGATTACAACATTAATGTTGCTTATTTAATGCACTTAATTAACAAATTACATATGTTCATATGAATTTGAAGCTCGTTCTGATAGAACGCTGAAGTGTTTTTAGTTCATGGTAGCATTAAATATACATGATAGTATTGTAAACTAATGCAAATTTTAAAATATCACATAATTTTATTATGATTGTATTAATTGAAGGGGTCGGGGCAAAATAGTTCCAACCAACGTTTTTTAACAAAACTTAACTGTAGCTGCTATACGTTGGGCATTATGTGGGACTATCAGTCTATGATGCAAATGCTACTAAAATATGATTACAAGCTCTGTATGCTACTTAATCTTGTTGTCATTAACCATTTAAACTGATAGTCCCTTCATAATATCCAACATATAGCAGCTACAGTTGTTGTGTTAAAAATGTTGCTTGGCACTATTTTGCCCCGATCCCTTCAATTATACTAATTAAAATATGAAATTATTAATATAAATGCATGCAATCATTTTTTTATTTACAATGTTAAGCTTTTAGGTATTTTTTTACAACAAATAATTGTTTTTTTAATCTTTACAATGCTCATTTCTTCAAGTTATGCCATTTATTTTTCTGAAATTTAAACCTTTCATTTCTAATGTAAAAAAATTAAGTTTTGAAATGAAAACTTTAATGGATAATATCTTATTAGATTAAGATTCTGCAAACTTAAATAAAATTTATGATTGTCTTGGTTTATGAACACTTGTTTGTATTTTGGCCTAGTTATGTACATTCTTTTTCCTTTTTTTTATTTTTTTTTTTTATTTTATTTTTTTTACTCATGGTATTTCCTGCAATTTTGTTTATTAGAGTGAGGAAGTCGGTGGCAAAACGCTCTCAATGCTGGCAAGTCAAGGCGGTAAGCTCCGTATATCTGTTTATGACAGTGGTGGTTACTAACATTTCTCGTCTATTACTTTTTTCTGTTTATCATATTTAATGCTTCTTAAAAACAACGGTGTTTGTTTACATCATTATTAGTCTAATCTCAATAACTTTTTCTTCTTCCTATTTAACACTTTTAACTCTGGAAAATTTAATTTTTTTTCTTGATACTGTAAATATTTCACCGCTGTCAGTTGGGGATAATTGTCATGACATTTTTCTTCCTCTTAGCTTAACCCGAGTTTTGTTTTATATTTGCTTAAAATGTTTTTTTATATATTTTTTTTATTCTGATGATGCTGCCAATTTGAAAGCATTTCATTAAATTCCCCCATGTATGCAAAACTTTTATTTTAGGTTAAAATGAGAGGGAGAAAGTTTATATATACATTTATAATATTTGTATTAGTTTTGATTAGTGAAGTTCCATCAGGTACTAAGGCACTTCTGAGCATGTATTCTATTTGGGGGTGATGTAAAGGCTTGTATTGTGTTGTAGAGCCACGAGGTGGGAATGAGATCACTTGTCATGTTGGATGAGCAAGGGGGTAAGACCACGACTCCTCTCATATATGTTATATATTCACATATTTTGTTTATATAATCCCTGTACCCACAGCTTTTAGTTTTATTGTTTTTAAGTCAGCTAGTAGTCTTAGTTACAGTTTAGCACTCTCAGCTAGTAATATTAAAACCTCCGGTGCACTGTAAATTCAATTTCATGCTAATTTTTACATGTAATTCGATTAAAATTGTTGAAATATTATATTCTCATAAATAAAAATAAAAAAAAAAAAAAACAGCTTGGTTCCAGAAGATTCCAGGTTAAATGCTTACATTTTATTATTTTATCTTTTCATTGCATGTATATATATATATATATATATATATATATATATATATATATATATACATATATACATACATATATAGTCTCTTTAACTTCACTTATTTTTATTTTTTTGTCCTATTTCTTTTTAATGAAGGGCATTTCAAGTAAGTGATTTATATCATATAGAGCATTTTGTGGTACATTGTGAGGAGAAGATAAGTTCACCAAAATTTATATTTAAAATACATCAAATAAATAATTATGGAGTATTGTTTATTAGAAATGTAATAAAGCTTTGAATTTAAATCTAATTTGCCCACTCCGTTCTAAAAATTAAGATAATTGTTCAATAATCTATAACTAATATAAATTTTATTTGGATGACATATAATTGTAGTACTCTTAGGAGCATTAGTAATTTTCATCTATTGTATTGTATATACATACCCCTTCCTAAAATAATCAATTTTCGAGGGAGGGTTGAACTTACCTTATGATTTTTGGTTTAGATGTTATTATTACTATTATTATAAATTGCTGTTCTATTTTGTATTCAGGATAGTTGAAGGTCTCCTAATTGGAAAGAAAATTTTTAATTGGTTTATTTTATTTACTTAATTGCTACTGCAAAGCAATTCCTGAGCATTAGATCTTATTTCTCACTTTAATCTTTAACAGTACTAGTGAAGAATAACCTTCAATGATAATGACATATTCATTGAGAGACCTTTCGCTTGGTTTACTTTTTAAATAATTTTATTTCAAGATCCTTAAATCAATTATCTAAGGCATTAAAAATTGTGCTACTTGGTTACTGTTGTTTTTATGAGCTATGTTTTGACCCTCTTTTCATTTTTATAAGAAATACTCCCTCATTAGGGTTTTAAAGATTTTTTGAGGCTTTGTTTTTTTTTTTCTTAAGCTCATAAATTGGATTATTTATCGATTGATATCAATGCTTCATTGGCCCTGATTTTAGCCATTGTGACAATACATTATTCACCACTGCTTTTAGTTTTATGTGATCCTAGTTAAAATTTAAGAAAAATACATTAAAAAGTTGCCCCATAATTGTTATTTCCATCAACAAAACATCTTCTCTTAATTCACTTTATTTATTTTTTGTGTGTTCCTACCATAAGTGACGTCTACAAATAAAAGTAGAGAAACTTGTATGTAGGCCTCACTAACAGTTTGCTCATAAGATTAAATAATAGGAAAATATTTTTATATTAGATAGATAAAGTAAAAGAATATAATGTTTTATTTATGGGATTGGTTTAACTTGATGATATATTTTTCTTAATCAAGAATATTATTATATCTACAAGTTATATCTACAAGAGTAAATTTTTCTGGTTTTGATAATTATCGTATGTGGATTGATATCTCTGTAACTGCTGAGGATGGATATTATAGTTGATTTATTTAATAAACCATTTTAAATGTTTACAACTTATTGTAAAATTATTATAAATATTATGATTGGGACCACTCAGTTGCGTAAATAAGATACATATACAGTTTATGAGTAAATTTATAAATTAAAACAATTTTACCAATTTTATTTATTGAAAAGTGAAGTGTGTATTTATCTCTCTTTCATAATGTGCCACGAGTTCTCCTTTTGAAACTGCAGAAGTTGAAAATATCAACTTTTTTTTTTTTTGTTTTACTCTGAAAAATGAATTTTAACCTACTTCACTTTTTTCTTTTCTATTTTCGTGTTAGTGAATGATCTGAAGGAAAATATTTTAAATATTGCCAATATTCCTTTTGTGGGAAGCCTTATGCACTGTGTTTCTTTATGCTCTTTAAAGATACTGGTGATTAATTCAATGTATGAATAATTTATGACAGGCATGATCATTGCTCTCTCTTTTTCTCTTTCTGTTTTTCAAGGCACTTCTCTCTCCATTAGATTAAAAAATATGTTTTTCTCTTTCATAATATTTCTGAAGAAAATTGAGTAAGGGATAGTTTTTAATACCATTACAATCATGCTTTGCATCAAATAATTGGGGAAGGTCCGGAGCGCCCCAGTGTTTTTATCAGATTATAATTTCACTATTTGGCAAGAAACTGTGTACTTAATTAAATTTTATTTCATAAGTTCATAAATATACCCTTAACATTAGGAAGTAAAAAGGAATTGAATATGAAAGTTAGTGTGTTTAATGTTTAGAATAAAATTAACATGGAAATAAAATTTCTATAAGCTCGTATCTTAAAAATCTAAAAAAAATCACAAAAAAAAAATCTTAGCTTCAGTTGGCTTTCATCAGTTTTATATATATTGAACTAATTAAAACCATTTTAAATGCAAAAAAAAAATCAGAGACTATCATTTTTTTTTTTCTTTTGGGAAGGCTTAGTGAAGCTCACCATTGCCTTTTACATATGCAAGGAAGTAGGAAAAGGATGGTCAGAAACAGGACTTTATTCTATATTATTATTATTAGAGACTATCATTAGGACAATAAAACGCTTTTATAACTAAGTTCTTGATTTCAGTTGTAATACCATTGTCTGTTCGCACTCTTTAGGCAAAGTTCGACCCTTTGGTATTAGTTGAATGAAAATATCCTAATAGTATAGGTACAAAAAACTGTTTAATTTATCTCTTAATATGGGTTAAGTTTTTTGCCTAATAAGCCTTGCTAGAAAAAGGTTTCCATAAAATTATAGGAACACATTTTCATGACTTATTATAATTTATTAGGAGCATGTTTGTGGCCTTTAGTTATTTTCAGTTCATAATAATTTAATAATATTGGAATAAACTTGGATACATTTTACAGAATTACAAATAAGTTATAGATTTTAATTTATTACTCTGTGAAAGAGTGATACAGTAAATAATGTTCACTGTTTTCTAATGTTGACTCAAGATAGTCAATATATTGATGTTGCTCAAGATATTGAACAAATATTAATGAAATATTCAGTTAGATAATATAAGAGCTTGAGAATTAAAGTTTCAAAAAAAGGCTGTTAGAAGTAGAGAGATATTGACAAAAAGGTGGATGATAAAACAGAATGAGAAAGAGAAGAGCAAAAAGTAAAAAAGTATATATGAAATATATAAGGAAGGATTACAATTAAAATGTAAATTTTACTGTATTTTTTTTCTAAGGCAAAATATGTCCATGAATTCTTGAATTATATAATTGATTAATCAGATTTGAATTTTGGACTAGCCGATATCTAAATTATAAACCCATATTATGTAGAATATGGGTATATTCTACATATTAATTTGATATAAAAGAAGTAAGCTAATTTTGATTGTAGAGATTAAATTGTATCTTCCCCGAGTTTTATAGTAGTTTTTATAGTGATGTTTAAACCAGACCCATGTTCAATTGATGGGTTGGACCATAAAGTGCGACTTCTTACACCATTAATACTCTGCCAAAAAAAAAAAAAAGAAAAAAAAAGAGAGCAATCAATTTTTTTTTTTAATTATTACTATTAATGTATGAAATTATCCTGTTTTTCTTTCCTTTTTTTTAAAAAAAAAGTTTGACTTAAGTGGATGTGTGAAAAATATAATCATTGAATTAAAAAAAAAAAAAAAAAAAAAAAAAAATGTTAAAAATCAATAAAATGGCATGTCTATTATTTAAGTGAATAATTTTCTTTAACTTATAAACATTCATTCTCCAAATTCTCTAATTCATAAATCTGATCATAATTTTCTTTTGTTTTATATAAATTATTATAGTAGAAACTCGTTTAACTAACTTAATACTAATATAATTGTGTATGAATGTAAAACACTCAAACAATTTCTAAAAATACCTTTTAAAATATTGATGTAAATGAAAAAAAATATTTTAGATAAAATATTAGAAGAATAAATTAATCATAGGGTAAAAGGGAAAAATGATTTTTGTATATATTTATCTAACATTTTGTCATAATTCAGTCCCAACACACCGCATAAGCTCAATTCAAAAGCTGTTCATATCTCCTTAAGGTCACACACTGATGTGAAATCTCTTCATCATGTCCTTTTATAGTCTCGAGGTGAAGGAACCTTTTAATTTATACTCTTATCTTAAAATTATTTATAAGGATCAACATTATAATTTTAAGAAGGAAGTAAAAGAGATTTAATGGTTTGGAATTATGAGCTTAATTATAATTATGATGAAAAATTATATGAATAGTTTTGAAAAATTCTCAAGTTCTTATGGATTTTATTCAAGAGAATGTACTATCCACTATTCTATTAATATGATCATTGGGAATCAGTTCACGTTTATTATTATTTTTCCCTCTTAGTGTTAATTCTTACCTGGAAGTTAAATTCAAGACCCTTCAAATAAAAATGTTTACTTTCTTTGACTGAATTATCTTTTTCTTCTTATAGTTATTGTTACCTAACATAAGAAACATTCAAAACATTTTGAAATGAAAAAACTTTACTGAATTTAGGCAAATAAACGAGTTTCTATTATGCTCTTGAATACATTAAGACCCCTCTGTTCTGGTATATATTAATAAAGAAAATAAAAATTCATATTCTGTTGATCGGATTTTCATTTTATACATACATATTGCATATATTTAAATTCTTTATTATATTGTTCATATTTGTTTCTTTATTATGAAATTGTTTCAATGAACGGTTTCAATTTATAGGCAAATTTCTACATTTTTTTTCTTAATAGGCAAGGTAAAAATGTGTTGTGATATGGTTTGATTATTATTAGCATTATCATTTTATTATTTGTTTATACTTCATGAAATATTTTATTGTATTTAGAACAACTTGATCGTATTGAAGAAGGCATGGATCAGATTAATGCTGACATGCGGGAGGCAGAGAAAAACTTAACTGGAATGGAAAAGTGCTGTGGGCTATGCGTCTTACCCTGCAACAAGTCAGTACTGTTTACAAAGGCACAAAATATTAATTTATTGGAAATTCACTTTTGGGTTTATTTACATTTTTTCGGCTTATGGTTAAAGAATATGCTTTATAAAAGTTTTTAATTGGTTATAGCTTACTAGTTTTTGTAATGCTCTATACATTTTGCTAGTAATATATTATTTTTTTTTTTATTGAATCATTTATTGATGGAGTATTTTTATTATTATTTTTATGATTTTAACTTTCACTGAGTGCTAGTATTCAGAGTATGTATGCATGTTTCAATTTCAGTTCTATTTCTATTCAAGAAGAAATACTAATATTCATGATAATTTCTCAAGGCTATCTGTACTCGTCTACATGCAAAAAGGTTTATTCATTCATAGACATGCTGTCATTTATGTTGTACCTGTAAATATTTTTGCTCAAACTAATTGGTTTTGGGCTTCTTGATAAATATGCCTAATTTTATTTACATAGATTCTCATATCATCTACTCATTAAGGCCTCTTTGTATTTTTTTCACAAGCAAGCACTCAGAGAGAGGGGGGAGGGAGGTGGAGAAGAGAAAAAGAGATGAAGATGAGAAAATGATTTCATCTATCATGTTAGGTCTGGTGGGTTTTTTTCGCAATTAAAACATACCTTCTGTTTATTATATACTGGGATTATAAATTAACAAATCAAAAAATTGAAAGTACCCTTTACAAATTTAATTTTTATTGCATAATTATTATTAACAATTGCTTCTTACAATTTCAATTATAATATTAAAGTTTCACAATTTTAAATTCCTTCTAGAACTAAGATTGTTCTTTCATTGTTGTAAACTGTTGTGAGCAAATTAATGTTACCTCATGTTTTTTCTAAAAGAAGTGTTGAAAGAAAATCCCTTGTTCAAAAAATGTTATTTCACGTTGGAATAATGATATAAATTCTTCTGCCAGGTGATTGTAGTTGTTACGATAATACTTAAACCTTCTATTATCAGACAAGGCTTCATTGTAGATCTTTTTTTTTTGTGGCACATCAACATCTAGGCCATTAGTACCAACATCCAGGGTGCAGCGAGGAATTTTCTCAACGAGCCGTGAGATGAGAAAATTCCTGCTGCCGATGGGAATCGAACCCACCATCTCCTGCTTACGAATCTAAGGCATTAGCCTCTTGACCACAGGGAGACCCACTTCAATGTAGATATATTCAAAATTATGAATATTTCAGCATGTGTGTTAATGGGTATATGTGTGTGTGTGTGTGTGAATTACAAGAGAGATTAATTAGCAATATTAAGTATACCTTTTTGCAGAGCCATTTAACTGCTTAAATAAAAAATAAATAAATTCAAATTTGAAATAAATTGATGTTCACAGTCCCCTCAGAGAATCAATTCAAGCTAAAAGGCACCGGGGGAAAAAAAATAGTTTTTCTGAGCTAAGTGAGAAATTAGTTTTTCTGAGCTAAGGGAGATAATTAGTATTAACTGATTTAATTTATTTTTGAGGTTTTTATGACAAATTTTTACTGATGAAATCAAAATTATGGGGGGAGGGGGCTACAGCCTCTTTGAATAATGACGGTTTTTTGAGGAAAGGCTTTAAAAAAACTATGAGTCAAGCGGATTGTGGCGAGTGCAGAACCCAGACCTCATATATGCATCTATAGCACTGGTGCACTGCTTTTCACGCCCCCATTTATGCGCTCAGAGCGTTTGAAGGGTTAACTTTAGCACTGTATTAAGCAGACCAGATTTGCAGATGATATTGTACTGTGTGCATAAAAGGCCGAATACCTAACCAAAATGCTGGTGAAACTGCTCGACATATGTGCTGAAGTAGGACTGCATATGAATTACCAAATGACCAAGATGATGACAAATTCAGAAAGAGTCCCGATTGAAGTACATGGAAATTCAATTGAATATGTAGAGGATTTTGTATATTTCGAGCAGACTATTTCCTTCTCCAACTGAACAAAGATGGAATTAGACAGAAGAACATCTTTGGGAGGGAAGAAATTTTGGTCACTGAAGGATATTATGAAAATCAACTTCAGTATAGAAAAAAAAGAAGAAAATTTTTGATACATGTATCCTCCCAGTGGTTACCTATGGTGTATAGTTGTGGTATTTAACGATAATGGGTGAGAATAAATTATCAGTCTGGCAGCATTCAATTGATAAGAGTAATAACAACCACAAAAAGGGGTGACCAAATAAGAAGGACAGAGCTAGGAGAAAGGACTGGGTAAACATTATATAAATGAATAGCCTTTATTGTGTGATAGTAATAATAACAATAATAATTATGATAACACTCCTTCGATAATAACAATAACAATAATAATACTTTCTTGATAATAACAATAATGATAATGGTAATACTTCTTTGATAATAATAATAACAATAATAATAAAACTTCTCCAATTATAATAATAACAATGATGCACTACATTTTGCAGATCACAAGGAGTGGGTTTTGCGATTTTCTCCAAAACGAAGCAAAAATGAGCAAATCTCTAAAGGACTTTTTGTCTTAGTTTTTTGGTCCCCTACACGCTCCTGAAGTTTTGCCATTTAAATTCGCGACACCCCGTATATACAAGGTGTCCTCAAAATAAACTGCCAAACTTCAGGAGATGAAAAAAGAAAGAGAAAAAGTCCTTTGGCATATTTCTCGTTTTTGCTTGGTTTCCGAGAAAAACGCAAAAAACTAAAACACAATTGTGAATAGGCATTCTTTCATAATGCCTATATAAAACTCATTAAAAGTATATGTTTTATATTCTACCCCCTCCACTCACCTAACCACCCCTTAATCCCCACCCCAAAAAATATAAGAGCGAGTATGCCTCTGATTTTGTCTGGAATAATGAAATAATAGGTCCCCAATTTTTGACCCCTCGACTTAACGCAGTCTATCCGTGCATACCTTGATAATAAACAGTCGTTGTTCTTGGAGTAAGTCCTTTTGGCACCAAGATTGGGAAGTTGGTTCAAAGTCGACAGTTGTCCAGCCTACTACGGGAGGCGGGTACTCTATTTAATAATATTTTAATTATTTGATGCTTTAATTGTGCTTATAATATATTTTTTATGTTATTTTTTTGCTGGTTTGAATGTATTGTTTAAATTTGTAAACCATTATACCGTAGAAATAGTTTAGAAAATACTACTATAGGAAAGATTTGCAAGCCTGCTTGAGCTGATTTTTGAGCACAGGAATTTTATTTATTTAATATATTTTACAAAAAAATGTTCACAACACATTTTGGAATAAATTTGTTTTGTCTGCTGAAAATATCATTGAAAGGATGTCCTTATAAGTATCAGATTTGAGGAATGGAAAAGGACTCCAAAAACTAAGCGGAGAAGTCCTTTAGTAATTTTCTGATTCAAGAAAACTATGAAAACAGGTCTCCAATTAATTTTTTAAAAACAAATTTAATAATATTTTTTTAACTCTTAATGTCATCGAATTCAAAGTTTTATTTCATTTGAAATGACGCCTCATTCAATATATTTGATTGGACCCCTTAGTAATAATATTAATTTAAGTATGTAAATATAATAAATAGATTGTTTTCCTCCTTATAGACATGACAGAAACATTGGAACTCAGTTGAGACATAAAATTTTTTGTGACATTTGAGAATGTTAAATTTTCTTTAATAGGGGATACATTTTTGTGATTTGTACTCAAGAAATTTATATCAATGTTTAAAAAAAAAAAAAACATGTCATAGATGGCATGTTCTATGTCACCTAAAAAAAAAACGTGTCTACAATGGCCCTTAACCCTTTCTGGCCCTTAAAGAGAGGCACGGTGAAGGGTTCTCCTGTACGGAATACTTGCACCCAGCCTTAGGCCCCCTGGGCGCGAAAAATTATGCCACTCTCTCTCATAGTGCCTTGACTTTGAGCGATCTCCTCACCAAATTAAAACTCATCTTTTTAAGTCTGATTTTTGTTTTCTTTACTATTATTATTAATTTTTATTTATCTTTAATTAACTATGAGTATTGAATTATTTTCAAGTTGAATGACTTTGTTTGAAAGAAAGTTTTGAAAAAGTCATATTGTATCATATGTATGCGTGTAAAAAAGATAGTTTTTTCTGTTTCCTATTTGTCTTATATGTTATTAATAACAAACAAGTAAGATATACACTATAACTCAATAAACATGCTGTTAGGGATGGACAGAGGCATAAAAAAAATGTACGGAAATTTGGCAAGAGTTGAGAAGATAAATGGGCTGAGAGGGTAACGAGATGTAAAAAATGCAATTAAAATATCCTCTAGTCACAGGCAGTAATACTAGAAGTATGCTAGGGTAATGCAAGATAGCGCCAATTTCGATAAATGAGTTGAGAAAGACGATGAGAAATATGGGGAACTCTTGACTGCTGGCCAAGTCAACGGTACATGAGGCCCATCTTTCCTTTGACTTATATACAAGTTGTAATTTCAAGTGAGACTATTGTTAGACAAGTTCTTGGTAGTTTAATTTAAATAAATTGACTTTAAATAAAATCATTTTTTTGAAAAAAGGTTTTCCCCACCTATTTACATGTTAGTATAAGAACTCAAAACATTTATTTTCATGATATATTACTTAACATTATTATTATTTTACATGATTTAATTCTTGTATTGTTAACATGTTTACACTTTCTTCATTTAAAGAATGTACTATTATTACTTCTTTCTTTTCTTTCAGGGGAGCATCATTTAAGGAAGATGAAGGAACATGGAGAGGAAACGATGATGGTAAGGTAGTGAACAATCAACCTCAGCGAGTGATGGATGATCGTAATGGGCTTGGTCCTCAAGGAGGATATATTGCGAAGTAAGTTAATTAATCCATTGTGATATTTTAATTATTTAAATATATTGACCTTGTAGAGGTATATTAAGTAAAAAATATCCACAGGGAAAAAAATATTTTAATTTTGAGCAGATAACTTCTTCACTCAGCAATGCTTCATTTTTTTATTTATTTTTATTCATAAACCTAAACATATATTTATTTCAGTTATATATTTTGATAACTTTGGCATAATAATTTTTTTATCTTGTTTTTTGTTACCAGAATTACTAATGATGCTAGAGAAGATGAAATGGAAGAAAACATGTCACAGGTTAACACAATGATTGGAAACTTGAGAAATATGGCTATTGACATGGGCTCAGAATTAGAAAACCAAAACAGGCAAATTGATAGGATCAATCGCAAGGTTAGTCTTAATAATCTAATGAACAAATATTTTACATTCCTTCATTTAAACATTACTTTTTGTATTTGCTTAATAAAAAAATCATTTTCACCTTAGCTTATGAATGTTTTTTGTCTTGTGGTACTACATTGTATATTATCTATTATATTGAAAATTGTATACTATAAAATTATTGTAATACGTATTGTTCCAAACACCTTTAAAAAAAGTTTTGTTTTTATACTTTTCAAATATGGTTGAAAGGAGAAATAATTATGAAGAAAATTCTATTTAATAGATTTTGCCATTTACGAAAGGAATGAAATTTGGTTAACTACTGTATGTTTGTTAAACTTTATACTACTTGACTAAAACAAAACTTATAGAAGAGAGTAGTCCTCATTGTTAATTTTTTACTCTATCAATGGCTCTGACTAACAACGTGGAATCAATTCCAATTTTATAAGACTTGGTTGGTCTTATATCTCGGTTGGTCTTATATCTTGGTTGGTCTTCTTTATATTCATATAAATTAAATATTTGCATAGTTGTTAATGAAAAACAAAATGATTTGATGGTTAAGCACTAAACTCAAGGAAAGCTTTCTGTTCAATAATTAAATTTGTAATCTGAGTGAAATACATACTTACAGTTAACTATGGTAGAATATTCTAACATGGTGCAAAATCAATAACTAAATTAGAATGAGCTCTATATAGTTTATGAAATATTTCATGTATATTTTCAAGTTTTTTTTTTGTAATTATTATTATTAATATTGTTAAATTTTTCTTATAGGGTGAATCTAATGAAACCAGAATAGCTGTTGCTAATCAACGTGCTCATGATCTTCTTAAGTAACTTCAACATATTTTGAATTTTCTTTTGCGGTTAATGCTATTTATTTAAATTATTGCACATGCAGATTAATGCAAATAAGCATATATTCCAATAGTCATTAATGAGAAATTGAAGTATTACAGTAATAAATATAGTAAGTTTTATTATTATTTTTTTTATACTTTACTATTATTTTATCAAATTGCAAAGGTCTATGTAAAACTGTTGTTTCAATGAGATAATTGTATAACTAATTATAGCAATGATACTTATACAGCCTTTTGTTAGATGAATCTCTCTCTTTCCAAGCTAAACTTAGATTGTTGTACAGAATCTTTAGCATTGATCAAGAAATTTGTAATATTTCTCTGTCTCTCAATCCTGTTTTTTTTTTTTTTTTTTTTTTTTTTTTTTTTTTTTTTTTTTTTTTTTTTTTTTTAATTCTAAGTAAAATTGTTTTAAACTTCTGTATATGTTAGTGTATTGCATAAAATTATTTTTGCTTCACATGTAATGTGCTAATAAAAATGGCTGTGGGAATGTGTCTGATCTTAGTAGATCAGCATTGTTAAGTAACAGGCTCTGTATTCATTCTGTAATTATTTAGAATTCTTATTTAGATTGTCTTATTGATTTTTAAATCTGCTTTCTTATTGTAATTATTGTTAATTTGGAATATTATCAAATGTTCCAAGAATAAAATAAATTGTTATCTTAAATATGAGTATATGTCTGTGTGTTTGTGTTTGTGTTTATGTTTTGATTTGAAGAAATGGTGAGTTGGTGTAAATGAGAGAGAGAGAGAGAGAGAAATATATAGAATGCTGGTTGCTATGTTGTGCATGACTATACCAGACATAAAGACCACAGGAACACATGGACATATACTCACTTTATGTGAATGTGTATAAATAAATTTTTGAGTATTTAAGGAATTTTATAAATTTAATATTCTAGTAATGTTGTTAAGTAATTGACACAGTTGAACTTTGACGTAGATCCCAGAATAGTTTTGCACTTACTTATGCTGTTAAAAAAAATTGTAATCGATCAATGTTATTTTACCAGCTTATTTACTATACTTAATATTGTATGGGCTATGTTTATAATATAATTTATAACTTTTATTCAAATTTATCAACGCTAAAACTCTCACTTACATAAAAACAACACATAAATTAATGAAGAAATATATGTCTTATTCTTACTAATACATTTTAATTGTCCCTTTTTGATCTTTTGTGAATGATTTTCGTATATCAATGTCGTATCTAAAGTTCAGTGACTTTACTTCACAACATTAATAGTTTGTTTAAAATTATTGTTGGAAACTTACTGTAATTAATGCTGATAAATGAAGTAGACTAAGTAAATAGTTTTTGTTGTTAGTTTTTCAAGTGGTGATTTTGTATTATACTCAATGTGTTATTGCAGTGAAAATATTTGTAACATTTATTAATGTCTTTAAAACCTTTGTAATGTAAGATATTTTTGCTTGCAAAAAATCTTTGAACTTAATATATATAAATAGAATATAATATAATGAAGGAGATTTTTAAGAAATGATTTCTGATTTTTAAATTGAAACATATAACACCAAGTTCATTTTACATTTTAAACCATTTGTTTTTTTATTTTACATTAAGATAATTTTGTTTCTCTTTTGCAAGAAAAAAGACTTGTAAGCTCTCAATAAGTATGAGTTATTGTTACCAATCATGTGATACATTTTATTTGTTTGTGTGTGTTTATATGTATGTATGTATGTGTGTGTGTGTATATATATATATATATATATATATATATATATATATATATATATACATACACATACAATGATGGAAAAGAGTATTTGCACACCATGTTTCTATGAATAAAAGAGATCAAAAGGAAAAACTTGCAACTTTTTGCCTTTCCAATGCAAAAATTGAAAACTAGGTTTATTAAAAACCTTTCATAAAAGCTCTTCATGATTAAACAAAAAAATTAAAACAATAAAAGTACTTGGAAAAAAGTATTTGCACACTTCCATATTTACAAGTTAACCTTATAACCGATGACGGTCATGCGGAAAGGTGAATAGGTGTGCTCCCGGTCCCAAATACTCTCCTTGTTCCTCCTCTACCATCGTTCTTATCTGGCAGTTAATTTAAAAATAAGGCTTTCCCCCCTACTTTTTTATAAGGACTTTGGACACACCACTAGAGGATTTTTTTGTTTAAATAATAATTTTTTTTTTTTTAACTTTTTTATATATATATTTTTCCCCGCTGCTTTCTTCCAAAATCCGCCTAATTTCATCATCACTTTAAACGATTTTGAAGATTATGGCCAATCATTGTTAAACAATATGTAAAAGTTAAAAAGAAAGAGGTAAAAATAGAATCACAGTGGTCAAGAGCACTATTTTAACTGACTGAATGTGTAGCAAGAATTGGCAAGACCCCAAAGCAGTCAAAATAACGCTCTAGTACAATGGATTAAACTCAGTTTTAATATTTTGTAAAGAGGCCATTAGCGACAATAATTGGCTGTAGAGATCTGGGCATTGAATATACTAAGTTTCTAATTAAACTAGATTGATTATTATCCATTTTTAATCCAAAAGTTGTTTAAGGTGATGTCCTTCAGTGTTTTTGTTTATTTTTCTTTTTTTGGGCTATTAACACCATGATGATATGGTATTTTTTTTAATTATAGGTGCTCCGACTGCAAGGGTCATTAGCACCAAGGTATTTTCTTAAATTTTAATCAATGCCATAAATTTTCAATTATATTATAGCTGGTGACTGAAGAGGGATATGGAGAGGTTGAATGAAAACGGTACGTTAAATAATTACCACTCCTTTGTTCTCCTCATATTACATTTTAGGTCATTGTCCTGGTGAAAGAAGTACTGATCATGGATTCCTATTTTTATCAAACTAACATTTAAATTATGGCATAAAATGTAAAAGTAGCCTTCTGCCTTTAAATCGCCTTCGATTCTCAGAATATTTTCGACTCCTTGGCAGGAAATATACCCCAAACCATAACATCTCCTCTACCATACAATCATTGAAACATTCTGCTTCTTTATGGCTTCATTACTACTAAATAGCTAAACCATTACTCTGACCATCTGAACCAAACAAATTAAATTTACTTTTGTCAGAATAGAAAACGTTTTCCAAAAATCTAAAAGATTTCTGTATGAATTCAAAATCCAGATATTAATTACACCATGGCAGCCAGCTCCTGAGAACTTACCAAAAGTTTTTGAGTGGTTTGTATTTTATTTGTCTCCTCAACCTGGGAGTTAACCCTTTCCGCTTTCCTCATTCTTTTTTATTGACATATCTGACTGTAAAAAAATCATGTTTAATAAATATGCAATATTTTTCATGTGTCACGGCTCAAGTATACTGATTAAACAACTAGAGAATACTGGTAATAAAGAATTAGAGATGAAGTCAGTAAACAAACTTCACTTCTTTCTACAAAGAAAGATTAATAAAAAAGTAAACAGAGGTTGTGGGTCATAGTAGACTAAGTGTGCAAATATTTTTTTCCAAAAATTCTTATTGTTTTAATTTTTTGTTTAATTATGGAGTAGTTTTATTTGTTTATAAACAATATTTTCAGTTTTTAATAAATGTACTTTTCATTTTTGCAAAGGATATTGAAGTTTTTTGTTGCCTTTAACTCATTTTTTGATAAAAACAGATTGTGCAAATACTTTTTTCCATCACTGTATTCACAAACACATACATACACACACACACACACACACACACACACATATATATATACACACACGCACATACATACATACATATAATCACACACACACACACACACACACACACACACATGCAAACATACTTTAAATAGCAAACATAAATGATGTATCATTAATGTTTGCTTACTTAAAGCACTGTTATATATTTTCTGATGGTACATATAACCATTGCTATAAACGACATACATTCTAAGCATATTTATTAAAATAAAAAATGTATACATTAATCATGACAGTATGAATTAATTGATTATCAAAACAGATACAACTAACCTAATACATAAAAAATGACAACAAAAAATTTATATAATTACTACTGAAGGATACACATACTAATTGTTTGTAAACATGCATGCAAAATGGACATACCAACACAAACTAGTTGAAATTATAATTTAATTTTTTTCCTTTTTTTTTTTAATTTAAAAAGAAGAAAAGCTTAATTTTCAGTTTTACTATATCAATTGATACTAATTAGCTATTATATGACTAGGCAAAAACTAAGATATCATACATAGCATGAAAATATGTATCAATGTTTAGGATTTTGTAATGTTATTAAAGAATAAAATTACTAAATTATATGCTATTTTTTTCTATTATATCCATATCATGTTAAAATTAAAGTATATATTTCTTTGGCAACATTGTATTTTCTAACACCTTATTTTTTATGTTTTTTTTTTTTATTCTGAATATTCCCTTCAGTAACCTTTTTCAATATATTTATTTAAGTATATTTTTGTATGTTTAATAATTACTATTCATAGATGGAGGATTATTGCAATTTCTGCATTTCAATTTGATATTTTTATTGTTCGTTTGATCAGGTTTAATATTTTCTCAGCACTTCTCAGTAATTCTTTTAGACGTAGGTTAGTTAATACTGATTGGTGTTTGGATTTCACAAATTTTAAAGTGGAATAAAATGATTTGCGTAAATACGTTGCTCCGAATATTGAAATAATTCGACAAGCAGCCTTTTCGACGACCTGCAGAAGTTGAGTGATAAAAAAAAAAAAATGGTTCTTAATTTAAGACCTAACTCTTTAAGAAAAATTGCTTTAACCCTTTGTGAAACTCATAAATGTATAACTGAATTTAAAATATATATTTAATCTATAGAAAATTGGAAAGATTAGGGAACAGTTTTTTTTTTTTTTTTTTTTTTTTTTTTTTTTTCAAAGTAAATTTAGGTATTAGAAATACAGCAGTTCACCTTTATTAATAGAAAATTTGTTGTTTAGATTTGATTTAATTTGAAAAAGTCAAAAGTCATTAATTTTTAAAATGTTTACTAACAAGAACTTTCACGATGATTGAACTATTCACCATCTATAAAGACACATTTTTTGACACGTTGCTGCTGGAGGTGCTGTTCAGGAAGCTCATGGATCATCAGAAAAAGTGGTGCACAGGAGAAGCAATGTCTCATGGATACACTGGTTTGGTAATACTTTCCATTGAAGGATTTCCTAGAAGATTTAGACTTGGAAGTGGCAGAGCATTTTCATGATTTAAATTTGCTTAATGGTGTTTCTACTCATATTGCAGTATTTTTTCTTCAATGATCGACTAAAATGCATTAACTATAGTCAGGGCCGCCACATGGGGGGGGGGGACTGATGGGTACTGTTGTCCCGGGCCGGGCATCGCTAATTGTGGAAAGATAGGTTATGAGCTTAAAAAAATAATGGATTTTAGTCATATTGGCCAGCATAGCCTATATTTGTTGGAATGGGATCTGTAACAATGTCCAAAGTCCTATGACAAAATACTAGAATTTTCAGTTTTGTGGATATGAAATCCCAAAATGTCCTACTTGTATTAAGATTTTATTTGATGTAGATTTTGAAAACATATACACATTTTTTGTAAAACAATACATTGCAGATTAATGCAAATTTATTAGACATTTCAACCATTAAGAGTAACTATGGGGAAATTATGATTCCTGTGTGGGAAGGTGAGAGAGTTTCTCATTATCGGGGGCCTGTGATTTGGTCCTGTGCCCGGCTCTGAGATGTGGCGGCCCTGACTATAGTTGATGCGATCCCAAGAAATTTTTTGGGTTTGAGGAACTGATAATATACTACATCCAGTAGATTACACCAAGTACAGAGCATATGCTTGACCATGGATATTCGACTTGACCGTCAATGTTGCTGTATTGCTAGGCTTACCCCGC
This sequence comes from Gonocerus acuteangulatus, assembly GCA_946811695.1. Taxonomy (NCBI): domain Eukaryota; kingdom Metazoa; phylum Arthropoda; class Insecta; order Hemiptera; family Coreidae; genus Gonocerus; species Gonocerus acuteangulatus. Next base: position 54,351,166 of record OX328132.1, read on the forward strand.
GATTTCCTAAGCATCTGGTCGGTGTACCCATTTTTAATTGCCTGATAAGATATGATGAAAAGAACCTTTCCTTTTCTGCCATTTGTGCAACTGTTCACAAGTGAAAAAATTCTGTGTGATGTCTCAGATTCAATTTGCATAGCACTCCATTTCCTTGCTTTTACATCATTCTTAATACTTTTAAACTTTAGGTAACTGTTGTGTTATCAACTCCAATAGTTTTGTTTCCAATAGTTGGTTTTAATCATTTGTTTAGGTTTATGTTATGAATGAAACACTTGATAGAGGAAAATATTTCTTTTTAGCGTGGTTCCTCCCTCCCCCATAGGGAGGAACCCCGCTTATAAGGTTGATACAATGAAACAATCCGAAAGTGCCGACTAGAAAATTTCGCGTTTCAGAACCCCTAGAGACCAAAAATAACGGTGGTTCAAATTTATATATATATATATATATATATATATATATATATATATATATATATATTTGTCTGTTCGCTCATTTCTGGCTTCCCTAATGGTCCGATTGTGATGAAATTTGGTACAAAAATCCGTCGTCCAATTTGAAAGGTCAAGTTCGTTAACCAGCAAAATCCGCCTACCGGAAGATGGCGTTTGGGGCGAAATTCGCGCAAAAAAAATCGTAACGCTTACGTTTTAGCGCGGTTCCTCCCTCCCCCATAGGGAGGAACCCCGCTTATAAGGTTGATACAATGAAACAATCCGGAAGTGCCGACAAGAAAATTTCGCGTTTCAGAACCCCTAGAGACCGAAAATAACGGTGGTTCAAATTTGTATATATATATATATATATATGTATATATTTATATATATATATATATATATATATATATATATATATATATATATATATATATATTTGTCTGTTCGCTCTCTAGCTCGAAGACGAATGGTCCGATTTTGATGAAATTTGGTACAAAAATCAGTCGTCCAATATGAAAGGTCAAGTTCGTTAACCAGCAAAATCCGCCCACTGGAAGATGGAGTTTGGGGCGAAATTCGCGCAGAAAAAATCGTAACGCTTACGTTTTTGAGTTCATAAGCTTGTAAGTACTCTTTTTATAGGCTTCTTGGGCTAGGAAAACGAATGAAACCATTTTCAAGGCGATAACTTTAACCGTTTTCGAGAAAATTGGAAAAATAGTTTTTGAATACCGTTTTTAATTTGGGTGCTTAGAATCATGGGATTCAGTTGAAACATTTTCTGCATGTTCTACTTTCATTAAAACTAATATGTTGAAATTTTGGTTATGTTTGGAGTTAAGGAAGGGTTAGAATAAAATATTTTATTAACAGACATAAAAAGTTTTGGTAACTTTGTATATTTTCCTTAATATCTCGAAAAAGGTTAAGAATTTGGTAAACGAAAGAATACCATTAGAAAGCTTACTAAATGCTCTACAAAAAAGGTTCTGATGAAAGTTTTGATTAGGCGATGTCAATCGGAGAAATAAGTGCTTAAAACATTAAAGTAATTGATTTTGCTTATTCGAACTGTTCTTTTTGTCTGTTTTTATTCCTTGTTATTTTTTAATTGCTTATAGTTGGATAATGTATTTTACAATAAAACAGATTAGGCAAAATAAGAAAAACAATTCATTGTTAGAAATATAGCTTGCCAAGAGAAAAAGATTCGTTGACGTCTTTTGAATATTTTCAATTGCCTTTATGCTGTTGGTTTTTTTATTTTATTTTTTAATTGTTTTTATCTGTAGAATTATTACTATAGTAAAAGAACACAGGAATGTGTGAAAATATTTGATATTTTCCAATTCATTGAAACGTATGAAATGAAGTATCGGTAGAAGAGGATTCTAGGGTCTTGCGGACCTGACCCCAGGTATAGCCAGCCATAAAACCCTTTGAACAAAGGCCGAGGAAAATATTATCTGTTTCTATTCTATGCTTTTCAAATGAGAATAGGGATATGAACAGGAACCGGGGTCTCCCGTGGTCTAATGGCTAGCGCCTTGGATTCATAAGCGGGAGATGGTGGGTTCGATTCCCAACCTCCGGCAGGAATTTTATCATCCCACGGCTCGCTGGTGAAATTCCTCGCTACACCCTGGATGTCGGCGCTAATGACCTAGATGTAGATGTGCCGTAAAAAAAAAAAAAAAAAAAAAAAAAAAAAAAAAAAAAAAAAAAAAAAAAAAACTGGAACCGCGCTAAGATGACGCAGTTCCTGCGAGTCGGACTTTTTGAGTTCATAAGCTTGTAAGTACTTGTTGTATAGGCTTCTTGGGCTAGGAAAACGAATGAAACCATTTTCAAGGCGATAGATTTAACCGTTTTCGAGAAAATTGGAAAAATATTTTTTGAATACCGTTTTTGGTTTGGGTACTTAGAATCATGGGATTCAGTTGAAACATTTTCTGCATGTTCTACTTTCATTAAAACTAATATGTTGAAATTTTTGTTACGTTTGGAGTTAAGGAAGGGTTAGAATAAAATATTTTATTCACAGACATAAAAAATGTTGGTAACTTTGTATACTTTCCTTAATATTTCGAAAAAGGTTGAGAATCTTGCGAAACGTAAGATTACCATTAGAAAGCTTACTAAATGCTCTACAAAAATTGTTCTAATGAAAGTTTTGATTAGGCGATGTCAATCGGAGAAAAAAGTGCTTAAACCTTTAAAGTAATTGATTTCGCTCATTCGAACTGTTCTTTTTGTCTTTGATTTTGGTACTTAGAATTATGGGATTCAGTTGAAACATTTTCTGCATGTTCGAATTTCATCAACACTAATATGTTGAAATTTTGGTTATGTTTGGAGTAAAGAAAGGGTTAGAATAAAATATTTTATTAACAGACAAGAAAAGTTCTGGTAACTTTGTATACTTTCGTTAGTATCTCGAAAACCGTTGACAATCTTGGGAAGCAGAAGGTTACCATTCGAAAGCTTACTAAATGCTCTACAAAAAAGGTTCTAAAGAAAGTTTTAATTAGGCGATGTCAATCGGAGAAATAAGTGCTTAAAACTTTAAAGTAATTGATTTCGTTTATTCGAGCGGTTCTTTTTGACTGTGTTATGCTTTGTTATTTTTAAATTGCTTATAGTCGGATAATGTATTTGACAATACAACAGATTAAGTAAAATAAGAAGATCAATTTATTGTTAAAAATGTAGCGTTTAAAGAGAGAGATCCCAAGGCTTTCCAAATGCCTCAGGGCGGAGGCCTTTCTGCCCGACTTATGGGATAGCTGACCCATACAGGTAAGATTGTAAATCAAGACCTTTCAAGACTGGTTTGTTTGAGATTTCATTTGGATAGGTGTTTCGCTATTGATCTAAACAAAGTAATAACTGTTTCTATTCTATGCCTTCATAAACACTAGAGATAAGAACGGAACCGCGCTAAGATGACGCAGTTCCTGCGAATCGGACTTTTATTTTATTGATTTCTATGGGCATTTATGTTTAATTGATAAGCATTATTATCATTGTTTCCTCCCTCCCTGCTTAGAAAGGAAACCCGCTTATGACTCGAGCGATGACGCAATTCTGAAATGCTAACAAGAAAAGTCCACGTTTCAGGATCCAAAGATCACGAATATAAAGGTATACCTTTATTTTATATTTTTCATTTTTCGCCTGACTTGTGCCTTTTGGCACCTCTTTAGGGGCACTTCTAAAATAAAATATTTATGTACAGCTCAAACTATTTTTTCTTTTTATAATATTGCTTAAAGACTAAAAAAGAAAAACTTTTTAGAGTACAATAATATTTTATTTTAGCATTACTCTTGAAGAATTGCGAAAAGGCACGAATCATGTCGGGCTAAAAATAAAAAGATATAAAATAAAGTAAATACTTGATTTCTTTTCGTAAAAAGGAAAGATAGGGATATGGGAGGACTTTGTCCATCCCAAGGCTCCGAAGGAATTGAGGAAGATATGGGTCATCTTCCAATAGAAACTCCTTATAAAAGCTAAACTATGACTCGTGAACTCTGTGTATTTATTAACCTATTTTCGTTTTTTTTTTTTTTTTTTTTTTTTTTTTTTTTTTTTTTTTTTTTTTTTTTTTTTTTTTACTCAAACGAAAGATGAAGTTCGTTAACCTGAACTTACAGTCGGAATCCACCCATCGGATCGTTGCTTTTTCTGCTACGTTTGCGGAAAAAGTATCGTGGCGCTGACGGTTTTGTATTATTATGATTCTGGGCACACTTCTTGAAGGTAATTTAAGTCGGGATTCGAATGAAGCCGATTTTAAGGTGATATCTATAACCGTTTTCTAGAAAAAGGATATAATTAGAATGTCCTAGATGTTTTGTTTACTTTAAAATGGTGGACTGAGTCGAAAATTTTACGAATAACGTTTAAAGTTGAAGGAAGCATAAAAAAGAAAAAGGGTTTTAAGGTTTTCGAATATTTCCCTTAATATCTCTGTTCTTTAATTGACTGTTGTTTTTTTTTATATTGCATTTAGAAATTAAATGACTTTTTCAGTAAAACAAGGTAAATAAATAGGCAGCATTTTTTCTTTTATTTGTTGTTTTATAATAGAGCGTTCCTTAAGGAAGAGTGAAGGTGGGTCGAGGAGGTGGGGTAATCTCTGAGTTGGCGAGAAAACTACTGTTAGTTTTCTTTGCAAATGGTGCCTGTAGTCTCACTTTTGTTCAAGATGTCTTTGGAGTAGGTGTTTAATTAACCACAAAATATTAACTGTTCCTAAAGTTTTCTGCGAGTCGTTTTTTATAAAATAATGTTCCACTCATATATTTTTTTTAACTAGTAACAGTTTTTTTTTTGTTAAAAGTAAATTCAGATTATAAAGCAAAACATGTTACTTAGAACGAAAAAAATATTCAACGTCTCTAATCCAAGCTTCTGAAATCTCACCAGTGATAAGGATATATTGGAGCCGTAATATGATGACGCAGGTCCTACAAGTCGGATTTTTTTATTACTTCAGGTTCTTAATTTAATTGAATGACCATTCCTTGAGTATTTGTAATTGGCAGGCCTTTGAGGTACTAGGACGATATATTGTACCACATTCAAGACAATACGAAAAACTAGATTTTAAATTTCGTATTTTCAAGAACGAAGGGTTACCTTGAAAATGCATTCCACAAGTTTGAAATTCTTTAATTAGGGTGTATGCAGTTTGGTTGAGCAAGAGCTCCAAAAAAAAATAAAAAAAAAAAAAATAACATTTTTGTTGTCTTATAGACATTAGAACTGAGAAATGTCGTTCCCTGATAACAACAATGGAGCTATTATTAGCATAATTTTATATAAATGTTTCTATTTGTTATATTTGGAAATAATCGAAAACACACGAAACAAACGATGTTTTAAGTTCGTATTTTCACGAATAGTTTTAATTTTTATTATATATTTCGTTTGAAACGAACTGTTCAACTCATTAGCAAAATGATCATATAGGCGTACAGGCCGAGTAATAACGTTGACTTCCAGGCATAATTTGCAGGACGAAAAAAACCCCAAAACAAATTGACATTGACAGCTTCACGTAGGTATGACGACTTGCAGAATGAAGCCAATGAAAGAATAATGCAAATATGGCAAGAAACCTGGTGCAGAACAAGAGAAAATAAATAAATGGAGATTAAGGACATCAGGCCTTTTGAAAGGAATTACGGGTCCCTGTACAAACAACTTCACGGCCCCTTAACCCTCCCCCCTTCCATTAACATTAACAAAAACTATTAATGGAATTATTTCAAATTTACATTTCTCTGAAAATAAAATAAAATGCATTTGTAATTAAACGGAGTGGAAAATGATGGGTATATAACTTTGTTATTTCAAATTATAATGCGAGTAAAAAAATGACGCCGGGCCCCCTGAGACCACGGGCCCCTGACCAATTGCCCTCCTTGCCCCCCCCCTTTCAGAGGTCCTGAATGACAATATTCCCATATAGTTAATATTCCCAAAATTTGAAATTAGGGGTTTTTCAATGTGCTAAAAACGAATCTGACATCCGTTTTTAAATCAAAAATTGTTTTACATACTCGACTCTATGGAAGTCATTATTATGCCCAAATATTCCATAAACCTACATTTAAAAAGTTATCGATTATAAAACAATTTTTGATTTAAAAACGGATGTCAGATTCGTTTTTAGCACATTGAAAACCCCCTAAATTCAAATTTTGGGAATATTACAAAAATAAAAATAAAAAATGTATTTTAAATTTCGCTAAGGGGGGACCCTTAAAATTTTGTTAAAGATTCAAGAATCCGGCCATATTTCAAAGATTATTTACCCGATCCAAACCAAACTTCGAGGGTCAATAAAGGCCATAATGTAACACATTTCTGTCCAATCGGGGCGTTTCTACGTATTCTGGAATTGACGTTATATGCAAAAAAGTTTACATTTTATTTTTATTTTGAGAACCATTTTTCGCAAGTACCTTTTGAGATAATACAATAGTCATTTATATGGTTAGAAAAAGGAATCTTTCTTCTTTCGAATGATTTTAATGATGTAAAAATCGGATTATCTCAAGGGGAGATATTGAATTCCAAAACGTCACATTACTTTTTCGCTTACAAATTTTTAGCCTCTTCCAGACTAGGAAAAATCATTATTTTTTGTTTTCAATAATATTCAGTATATTAGGGTTTCTTGGGGTGCTAATTTTAAATTTGCTATTATTTTTGGTGAAAAAAAAAGTATAATACTAGTTTACATGAAAACGAAAGCGTATTTTTGAATATATTTGTGAAAATATAAATTATTTTTTAACGATTATATTTTTCTTTTAATCTACTCTATAAAACAAATGAATTGGCGAAAGAATCATGTCGATATCATTTTTTAAACTCGATATAAAAAAATAAAGCACTTTCAACCTATTTTATTTTATTTCTCGGCTCCTAAGGCGCATTGGACGGAACGCTCGGACACGTGTCGACTATTTTTCGATGTAGAATCACCAGAAAAAAATTGATCCAAATCGGTGACCCCATCGCTGTATACTCCCCTTGTAAGACAAACACAAATTACCATATAACATGAACGCAATATATTGCTAGCATATTCCTATTCCTTAAAAATACAAACCTTAGTATATTTTTACAGTTAAATGTCCTAAGTTGCGATTAACTATTAATAAAAGTATTTATATAAAAGTAAGTGGTTCAGTGGTTGAATGCTCTCATATAAGTATTTGACTTGTTTTTTTGCGATCCTTTATTTATTTTTTTTTTTTTAAGATTGGCATTATTATAACCAAAAGTTTGTGTTTATATGTGTATATATATATATATATATATATATATATATATATACACACACACACACACACACACACACACACACACACACACACACAAACACATATATACATGTAGAGAGTCAGAGAGCTTGTGAGTCTTTACATATATATATATATATATATATATATATATATATATATATATATATATATATATATATATAACTTTCGATTTTAATTACGCCAATCCTAGAAATATAAAGAAACGCAATAAAACACGAAAACGTGTATATGATTAATATTTTTATTCGTATTACATTCTGTGAATTTTATCATATTCGGCAGTAATATAACAGAAAGCGTGTTTGTTTATATATATAGATAATGTATATATATGTAATATATATAAAGTTCTCGTGTCACAGTGTATATTCAGTAGGTATGAGAATACGTTTATAACTAATTTTTATACCCCTAAGTGTTAAGGGTGGCCCACCCCAAAAAAATATTTTTCCATTTTTTGGACAAAATATTTTTATTTTTTTATGATTTGGCATTAAAAAATACATACAGCCCTAAATGTCCAACCTCCTACCTCTAATCCCCATGTTATAATAATGATATTAGTACTTTAGTTGATGCTAATGACCTAGGTAGTAGAAGCACCTTAATAATAAAAAAAATTAGTACTTTAATCATAATAAATAAATTTTAATTATAAAATGTAGTTTTATTCAACATACGATCTTTTGACTAAGAGGAATATCTCTCCAGATTTTAACCTCCAAATGTCATCGCGCGGAGCAACGGAAATAGTTAAACATAATGCTGCAAATGATCAACAATCAACACCGGTGAATAAGCGGTGAAAATATCTAGCCACAGACTCCTTTTGTTACTTACAAAGCCTCAGCAAACCCGGAGTCAAGAAATGTTGGCTTACAAATAAAATAACTGCAACTCTGAGGAACTCGAGCAAGAGCATCATTTTCATTTGGGTTCCGTCGCATATGGGAGTAATTGGCAACGAGCTCGCTGATCAAGCAGCTAAGAATGCGTTACAGGACTCAGTCAGGCTAGAACCATTCCTCTCTTAAAGAGATTGGAGCCATTACCATCGGAAGAAATTAATAGAGCAATGGGCAATTACCTGGTCACCAATTCACGGAGAAGAGGAAAACATATATGCTGGAGGGAACTTTATCAGAATTATTAGCAGAAGATTCGTGTCATTTGAACAGTATTGTAAAATATTTGAAAAAAGTCAACTTGTACAGTTTAATATAATTATATTTTCACCGCTTATCTAATTCAATATTCAAAACCAAAGGCCAAATTTAACACAAAGTTGGATCATTGCTGCCAATGCCAAACGAACCACATAAATTTTTACAAATTTATTTTATAGGAGGCGTGGAATCCGAAAACGCACTCGATGCACGTTGGGGCTACATTAACCTCAATTCACGGTTTGACAGGCTCATGGTCGGCGAGGAAGACGATCTATTGAATGATCACAATGAATTGTTGAAATTATTTAAATCACACATGCGTAAATTACAAAGTGACAATCACGCTATTAACATCCATCCAGATAAAGAACCATCTGAAGATTACATTCATTGCACCTATTGTTGACGCAGGGCCGCCACAACTCAGAGCCGGGCCGAGGACCAGATCACGGGCCCCCACTTCTCAGAGCCGGGCCCTCACTTCTCAGAGCCAGGGTGAAAATTCTAGTACTTTGCTATAGGATTTTGGACCTTTTAAAATTATTTTCATCTTGAGTTTTGAGCGAAATGAGAATAAAAGCCGACAATTGGTTCAGCAAAGGTCATTTTCGGTACATGTAGTTTTATTACGACTCCTAATGAAATATACTATTCTGGGACTGCACTTGTTTTGTCGTTTATGTACATTAAATAAAATATAGATCTCATTCCAATAAATATAGGCTATGCTGGCCAATATTACTAAAATCCATTCTTTTTTCAAGCTCATAACCTATCTTTCCACAATTAGCGATGCCCGGCCAGGGACATCATTATGGTTGGCGACCGAACAGCTACGAGTGATTCGAAGAACAAATAATAATCTTGAGACCGTTGCTGATAAACGCCTTTCATACGACGCTATCCAATATCCGCTACTGTTCTGGTAGGGACAAGACGGATATTGCATTAATATTAAATACTGATATGACGTAACAGGTAAGGACTTGATTTGATTATTTGATAACCAAAATATTCCCTAGAAATAATGTATATGGCAAAACAACGTTTGCCGGGTCAGCTAGTATATATATATATATATATATATATATATATATATATATATATATATATATATATATATATATATATATGCATACATACATCCGTGTGTACGTGTGAGCTCGGCGGGTAGTTTTATTGTTAGAAATATCGCTTTAAGAAAGGGATTAAACGGAAGCTAAGAGCCTCCCCAGCAATCTCCTGTCTAGATTTAGAAAAGCCACTCTTCTTGGTGGGGAGTGAGTAAAAGGGATCGTTACTGGAAGCGTCGAGGGCTGGACGGCGCAAGCGTGGCGTTGGACCCCTACTACCAATCAGTCTCCCCCCGCCTTCCACCGCCAGAGCACACATGGTGAGTAGCATTGAACACTTATTTATACAATAAAAATAGGTCCCTAGTATTAAGACATCCGACTCCAGGAGTTCAAGCTTGATGGCAGGCTTTCCCAGACCGAGGAATCAGATTTATTTATTTTTCTAACCACTCTGAAGCCATATTTCAGGCACGATTGAAAACAAAATGTAATAGACTTATGAATTACTGCATTGAAATAAATTCATTTGATGCCTACTATATGGCATTAGAGGCAGAGAATCCAAAATTACAAGTATTTTTATGTTTTCGATTATCTACTACTACTACAACTATCACGAATTCTATTTACACCTAGAAGAGCATAGTGCATCTACAAGTGCTTGTCAGTCCGCTCATTCAGCTGTCAACTTCTTGTCATGTTTTACCTACCTAGCCCATGTTCGTTTCCTCGGATCCACGCAACGTCTTTTAAGGACTTCCTCTTTTTAGCACTTTCCTCCGAAGGAAAGTAGCTATTGAGGTTGGACTCATGACGTAATTTTTGAAAAATTTCTTCAAATCTTTATCGATCCTACCTAGTAGACACCGAAAATGACCCCCGTTAAAATTTATATATCTATCTATCTATATATATATATATATATATATATATATGTCTGTTAACAGAACCCAAAAACACTAATTTGACTATGTCAGCCGTAATATTTGTTACATTTCAACGAAACTTGGTATTCGTAGTGGTAATATAGAGAGAAAAGTGAGATATAAAAATGAACTAAATCGGTTCATTAGAAGGGGGGGGGGTTTACTCCGGACCCACAATACCAATTCGCCACTACCAGCCGTGATTTTTGGTATATTTCGACGAAACTCGGTATTCGTAGTGGTAATCCACAGGTAAATATGTGTTGTAAAAATAAACTAAATCGGTTCATTAGGAGGGGGGGGGGGTTTACTCCGGACCCACAATACCAATTCGCCACTACCAGCCGTGATTTTTGGTATATTTCGACGAAACTCTGTATTCGTAGTGGTAATCTACAGGTAAATATGTGTTGTAAAAATAAACTAAATCGGTTCATTAGAAGGGGGGGGGGGGTTACTCCGGACCCAAATTCCTAATATACTCATACCGGTCGTAATTTCTGCTGTATTGTAACGAAACGCGGTATACGTCGTGGGTAACTCACGAGAAAGAAGTGTTGTAGAAATGAGCTGAATCGGTCAATCGGGAAGCGGGGGTTTAATTTGTAATATATTTCAATAGAAAAGCCCGCCAGACGTAGGTTCACAAAGCCGCCGAAAGGAGCGCTTTCTACCACTAGAGTAACTGTATCCTGTTCCTGCGTTAGGTCAAAATACGATAATATGAGGTTTTTTGTATTTATTAAGTAGTGTAATAGGTAACATGTGTAAACATAACTCTGGAAGCAAATTAATAATTGATCAGTTACTCATTACAAATTTAAAAGAGAACTATTCATGTTTTTATTTTATTTATGTAGGATATTTTAAGCAAATTGTTCTGGAAAGCAGTCTACACTACCCAAATTCTGAGGAAAGTGCTTAGTTATGCAGCTCCTGCGTGACGGACTTTTCGTACTTCCTGGAGGGCCCGCAGTAAAGCGTCTTTTTCGATGGTTCAATCAGATTTTCTAAGTGTGTCCTATTCACTTCCATTTCTTTTTCCTTATTTTGAGTTGAATAGAATACTGTAAAGAGCATTTTCCAGAGCTCTTCATTTGAGATTTCCCATCTGATTACCAAGATTCTTTGTAACTATCGGTTTGCAACCGTTCGAAGGGTTTATTCATACCCACATATTAAATATTTTGAATACGAAAACGTTTGTGCATAATTTTATTAAAAAAGGCTCATAAATCAAAATTTGGTCTTGGTTCGTTGTGGATTATGAAGGATCATCTAACAATCGTCAAAGATATTGAAGAAAGATATGCCCTCAACACACCTCGATAAGGTTTTCAGAACGTTTATTTCAGCAGGAGCATCAAACACTTATGTGAAAAAGTGAAGATTTTGTCAACATAGTTTCTACGGAACAATTGTTTTATTTCTTTGTACAAGCGGAAACTGTCACCCTCCGGTATACAAAATACCGCTTAATACTATAGTTCGTTCTGATTATTCATGTACGCTTAATACATTTTAATTATATTTGATCTTATAAAACTTAACAAACTTTACATAGAATAGAAAAAACATGGACTTCAGAAAGAAATTAAGGTTGTACTGTAGAAAGAATTTTTTGAAAAACCTTGATCAAGTCAACCTACAATGTACTGAACGTGTTTGTCATATATATATATATATATATATATATATATATATATATATATATATATATATATGCATGAGTGTGTTTGTGTATGTATGTCCTTCTAAGCTTGTTGAGACTTCTTCGCATAGATGAAAGTGATTGCGTCAAAAGAAGCCGGAGAAGAGGCTGGCGAAATATCTTTCAGCTGGAAGGAGGAGTACCGCAGGAGACAGAAGAGGGATTAAGCCAGAAGATAGGGTCGTTAAGAAGATAGGATTATGTTCAAATCTGAATATAAACTTGTGATATTGCTTCCTGTGACATTGTGAAATTTGACTAAATAAAGATATGCGCTCAGAATTATTTCACTGATAATTTGTGGTTCTGATGTATTAAGAAGTTGCACAGTTCTTCCTCTCCATGTTGCCATATCACTAGAAAGCGACCGACGGATCTCACCGAGTATTTTGTTTTAGGTTACCATTCTTTACAACCCGCTCTTCAAATTGCTCAATGAACAGGTTGGTTATTACTTGTATTGGAAATAACTATAGGTCTAGGAGAATTCCTAAGTTTAGTAGTGGGGAATTTTAAACGATTCTTCTTATCGGAATGATTTCAAGTGAATCCCTTACTGGTAAGTTGGTTGACATAAAGTGACAGTTATGGAACATGACCAAATAACTGGGGCTTTCTAATATTTTTTAATACATTTTAGTATAATTCTGAGCCCTAAGATAATTGGTACTTATACGTCCTAAAATTCGTAGTTAATAATAAATGGACGTTAAAATTTAAATAAATAAATAATTGGTACATAATTAATATGTTGCGTTTCGCATGTCATTCGTCGTTTTGTCTCAGTCAATAGCTCTTTCCCGGTCCAAAAATGGTTTATTCGTCCGTTCTTATCCCTAGAGTCATTTGGAAAGCTTGGAATAAAAATAGTTAATACTGTGTATTGATATTTCGTGAAATATTTAAACACCTCCTCCAAAATCATCTCGATTAGAAGCAGCATTTGCGTGCCGCAATGCACAAGCAACTGGCAGTTGCCTACTGTAAGCAAAAATGACTCACTTAACCTCCTCGGCTTCCACGGAAATTCTAAAGGTTTTTTTAAAAAAAAAAAGAAAAAAAAGTAAAACAAACATCCTTATCATTTACTTATCGTAAAAAAATGCAATTATAAAAACAATACCAACCAATTAAAGTCCGACTCGCAGGAACTGCGTCATCTTAGCGCGGTTACGTACATCTCGAACAAATGGAATATATTAGCATTACAAATCAAAGGAAACTGACACTAGCCAACTTACACAGAAATGCATAATTCTTAATCTGTATAAGTCAATAAAATTTTGTACTAAAAACGTACTTACTCTTTGACTACTGCTTAGAAGGCTCTATTCCAAACAACTAAAAATTCGTTGTCATTTTAAGTATCTTGTTTTACTAGCAAATCTAGGCGCACGGTAGTGCGCCAGGCCAAGTTCCGGCCTAAGCATACTGTGTGTATATTACAGGCGGTCTTGGAGCCCATTTTTACCCTCTCATAACTTCCAACCAGGTAAAGATAAAGTTATGAAATTTTACACAGGTATTATACTAGATTAACTAGATGTGAGTAAAACTGGAAATTTTCATAATTCTACCTCGAATAGTTTCTGAGATATAAGCGATCAAAAATCGGGATTTATAGGACTCACTCACTCACTGACTCATCAAAATTATTAGGCACTTCCCATGATGCTAGAGACTTGAAATTTTGCATGATGATGGATATTAAGGTGTCATTAAAGGAAAAAATCGAAAAATCGCGAAAAGTTGTGTTTGACTCCGCTTCCGGGGCGGGGGCGTGCCAGTTTTGTACTTCCTTCGGAAACCCATCATTCCGTCCAAAACCCATGATGTGGGGTATCAAATGAATTGTCTCGGTATGAAGAACCTATATTTGATGGTATAAGAAACAATTAGACGCATATAGGCTCGGAAAAAATCTTATACCAGCTGTCTGTCTGTATGTTTGTTCCTCTTACAAATCCGTACCGTTTGACCGATTTTGACCAAACTTGGGACACAGATGGGTCTTAATACGGGGCGAATCATAGGCTAGGTTAAATGGTCTATCAGCTGTCTGTCTCTCTGTTTGTTCCTTATACAAATACACACCGTTTGACCGATTTTGTCAAAATTTGACACACATGTCGGTCTTTATCCGGGTAGTGTCCTAGGCTAGTCAAAATCGTCTATCAGCTGTCTGTCTGCATGTTTGTTCCTTACACAAATTCACACCATTTGACCGATTTTGACCAAACTTGGCACACAGGTAGGCCTTGGTCCGGGGAATGTACTAGGCTAGGTAAAAAAGGTCTTTCAGCTGTCTGTATGTATGTTTGTTCCTTATAAAAATTCAAACCGTTTGGCCTATTTTGACCAACCTTGGCAAGCAGGTAGGTTTTGATACGGGAGTGTCATATATTACCTATGAGGTTTTGTACTTTTTGTTCCATCGGAAAGCCATAATTTCTTCTGAAATCCATCATGTGGGGTATCAAATGAATCTTCTTGGTAAGGAGAACGTATATTTGAAGTTTTAAGAAACATTTCGACGCATCTTAACAACAACAGTTGTGACTTCTTTCTTAAATGTAGTAAATAAAGTCGTAGGGGTTCACTGCATAATATACTTCAAAGCAGATACCAAGTTTTTCAAAGTCGAGCCATCTTAATTTCAATGTTTAGGATCACAAACCCAAAATGTATCGTCTTTGTTCTTATATTTTTCATGAAGGCCTTCTGCACTTTCCCTATTGTGATCTTTATCCTCGGGATAAGGTTCCTGTGTTTTACAGTGTAATAGTTTAGTTAAGAGAGCAATCAATTTGTCCTCTAGAGTAATGTCATCTGGAAGAGCTTCTAACTTTTCTAGTCTAGTGATTAGATTTATGTAGGTTGATTATTGGTATCAAATATCAAGCAGTAAGGAGAACCTTATGCAGAATCCAAAGACCCTGGTTTTATATGAAGTACAAAAACCAGTAGGTATGCGGCAACTAAATTCTATTTAATACTTAGAAAAAAGTAATGAGATCCCCAAAGAAACATAAATGTGAAATAGAGGCCAAGTTCCTGCCCCCACAAAGAAACACTCCCTTCCTCAAAAAATATCCCCTCCTAAAACCCCCCAAAAAAGCTTTACCATTCTACACTCCAAAAAAGTAGTATGAGTTGGTGTATTAATTCAACCAAAAATATTTGCCAATATTTGTTTTCTCTCTAAAGATAATTTCGGCAAAAATAAAACATTGCCAAGTTTAAGAATATACCTGGTTGAGGAAAGTGATGTTTTAGTACCTGGATATAAGTACTTTTATTGTTGTTTTTAAAGGCCAGTTGAAGTGTCTTTACTGTTCTTAGTAAGTAACTATGAGGCCTTCTAAGTAATCAACTTGGACATTTCTTTCTTGTATCATCTCTTGTATTGGCAAATATTTTTGGTTGAATTAATACACCAACTCATACTACTTTTTTGGAGTGTAGAATGGTAAAGCTTTTTTGGGGGGTTTTAGGAGGGGATATTTTTGAGGAAGGGAGTGTTTCTTTGTGGGGGCAGGAACTTGACCTCTATTTCACATTTATGTTTTTTTGGGGATTCCTTTTACTGTTATAATCAACTGTAAATATGTGCTTCATAACGAATAAAATTCCATTCTGTCGTGGGTTAAATCTTTCTATAAAATAAGAAATAAGGATAACTTCAGTCAGAGGCTATGAGGAAGGTTATATAGACAGGAGAATTCAAAACTAACTACGTCATCATGATGAGACACTGCCATCTTGAGTACCACAGCCACTCCAAACTTATTATTACCCATACCTTTCACCGTTTTTTAGCTTCTTTTACTACTATACTAATTTTACTGATAACTGCAATTTAAAACAAGAAACAACCAATTAAAAAGTGAGATAAACAAAGAGAAAAACCCTTTCAAAACAACAAAACAAACACTTTTTAAGTTTTAAGCGCTTATATCTCTGATTGACGTTGCCCCATCGAAAATTGCTTCAGAACATTTATTGTAGACAATTTAGTAAGCATTCGAATGCTTACCTTCCACTTACCACGAATTCCCAACCGTTATCGAGATATTTACGAAAAATGTATGAAGATCCAAAAACGTTTCATGTCTATTAATAAAATATTTTTTTTGCATACTTCCTTAACTCCAAATATAACCAACATTTAAATATATGAGTTGGGATTAATTTTCAAGATGTAGAAAATATTTCAATTGAACCCCGCGATTCTAAGTACCCTCAAAAAAATAATGACTTACAAAAACATTGATTCCACTTTTCTCAGGAACAGTTAGAGATATCGCCTTGAAAATGGTTTCATTCGTTTTCCTATGTTAAGAAACATATAAAACAAGTACCTGCAAGCATATGAACTCAAAAAAGTCCGACTCGCAGGAACTGCCTCATCTTAGCGCGGTTCCGTTCTTATCCCTAGTCTAATTTCGAAAGATTAAAATAGAAGCAGTTATTATCTTGTTGAGAGGAGATCGTTGACCGTTGATGATGCAAGGTAGGGATTGTCGGGGTTCGGTCACTGCTACTTAATAATATATACCCCATATGTGTATGTATGTGGGCATATATATGTACATATGTGTGCGTGTATATGTGTATGTGTATATGCTTATATATAAATATATAAATATATGTATATGTATATATATATATATATATATATATATATATATATATATATATATATATATATATATCTGTTAGGTATATTTACATAGATATGTGCATATATTAGTGTTAAATATGTCCTACTTGTATTTACAGCCCTGATGAAGGCTTGAAGTTCAAGGCGAAACATCGGCACAATAATGAAACCATTTTTACGATAAAATGTAGTTTTATTAAGTAGCAGTGACCGAACCCCGACAGTTATTATTTTGGTTCCACCAGGCTTGAAAGGTAGGATTTACAATCTTACCTGGAAGGGTCAGCAACACTTGAAACGGTCCCGCTAGTTACAAGGTCTTGGAATCTTGGAACTCTATGTTTCTAACAATAAATTGTTTTTGTTATTTTACTTAACCTGTTTTATTTTCGAATACATTATCCAACTATAAGCAATTAAAAAATAACAAGGAATAAAAAACAGACAAAAATAACAGTTCGAATAAACGAAATCAATTACTTTAAAGCTTTAAGCTCTTATTTCTCCGATTGACATCGCCTAATCAAAACTTTCATTAGAACCTTTTATGTAGAGCATTTAATAAGCTTTCTAATGGTATTCTTCCGTTTACCAAGATTTTCAACCGTTTTCGAGATATTAATGAAAGTTTCCAAAATTTACATTATTTCTAGCAACAGAAAATTGGTCTCATTTTTCATATCCTGTTTTACACACAAACTTTTCCCAACATAAGAAATTAAAATAATAAAAAGCAATAAAAAACCAAGGGAAAGAGACAAAAATTACAAAAAGAACGACAAAAACCCGTTCATAAGAACAAAACAGACGTATTTGAAGTTTTAAGCACTTATTTCTCCGATTGACATAACCTAATCAAAAATAGTTTTAGAATCATTGTTGTAGAGAATTTAGTAAGCTTTCAAATAGTTTCTATCCACCTACCACGATTTCCCAACCGTGTTCGAGATATTAATGAAAGTATACGAAGTTCCCAAAACTTTTCATGTCTGTTCATAAAATATTTTATTCTAACCCTTCCTTAACTCCAAACGTAACATAACTTTTAACATATTAGTTTTAATGAAAGTAGAACATGCAGATAATGTTTCAACTGAATCCCGTGATTCTAAGTAGCCAAACCGAAAACGGTATTCAAAAACTATTTTTCCAATTTTCTCGAAAACGGTTAAAGCTATCGCTTTGAAAATAGTCTCCTTCGTTTTCCTAGCCCAAGAAGCCTATAAAAAGAGTACTTACAAGCTTATGAACTCAAAAACGTAAGCGTTACGATTTTTTCTGCGCGAATTTCGCCCCAAACGCCATCTTCCAGTGGGCGGATTTTGCTGGTTAACGAACTTGACCTTTCAAATTGGACGAGGGATTTTTGTACCAAATTTCATCCAAATCGGACCATCAGGGAAGCCAGAAATGAGCGAACAGACAAATATATATATATATATATATATATATATATATATATATATATATAAATAAATATATACATATATATATATATATATATATATATACAAATTTGAACCACCGTTATTTTCGGTCTCTAGGGGTTCTGAAACGCGAAATTTTCTTGTCGGCACTTCCGGATTGTTTCATTGTATCAACCTTATAAGCGGGGTTCCTCCCTATGGGGGAGGGAGGAACCGCGCTAAAACGTAAGCGTTACGATTTTTTTTGCGCGAATTTCGCCCCAAAAACTATCTTCCAGTGGGCGGATTCTGCTGGTTAACGAACTTGACCTTTCAAATTAGAAGAGAGATTTTTGTACCAAATTTCATCAAAATCGGACCTTTTTTGAGCCGTCAGGAGCGCGAACAGACAAGCATATATATAAATATATATATATATATATATATATATATATATATATATACAAATTTGAACCACCTATATTTTCGTGATCTATGGGGTCTGAAACGAGAAAGTTTCTGGTCGGCACGTCCGGATCGCGTCAACCTTATTAGCGGGTTCTCCCTATGGAGATAGGGAGTAACCGCGCTAAAAACTGAATCAGAGACCCGTTTAAACGAGCGAAACCGACCCTTTCGAATTTAAATCACTCTACCATTCCATAAGAATCGTCTGTGTAGGACAATCATTTTATATCTGAGGTGGAACATGTCAACATAAAATGTAGAGTTATTCCAGGTCCCTTATATAAATGACAATTCAGCTGAGAACCTAGTGGAACCTGGTGGTTGTAGATAGAAGATGGGTAAGCTAGTTATGGAAGAGATATGAATATTGAATACCCACGTCTATAATTGGAAATTTTTAGATTATTCTTAGATTCAGATATGGATTATTGATCCCTTAATGACTCACGAAGACCAAACAGGATCAATGAAACGGAACATTAATCTGTATTACCGAACCGAATTGATGTCACGCCGTGGTTACGACGGAAGCCAAGGCCCACCCACATATTTTCCCACACTCAGCCTAAAATGCAATGTATCTCTGAGCGCGTATTCTTCGTCCCTATAGGGCGGATAATTCGCTTATGAGGTCGATTTTTAAAACCCAAACCAAAACTGCGGACTAAAAACGACGTTTTATACTCCATAGGTGACGATGAATATGACCTACGTTATATTACATTGGACGGATGTACATGGTCGGATTTTGATAAAGGCGGCGATATTCTTAGGCGTTTTGGGGTATGTAGACAAATTCAAAGTGCGCGAGAAAGCCAAAGTCCTTACCATTTTAGCGCGGTTCCTCCCTCCCCCATAGGGAGGAACCCCGCTTAAAAGGTTGATACAATGAAACAATCCGGAAGTGCCGACAAGAAAATTTCGCGTTTCAGAACCGAAAATAACGGTGGTTCAAATTTGTATATATATATATATATATATTTGTCTGTTCGCTCATTTCTGGCTTCCCTGATGGTCCGATTTTGATGAAATTTGGTACAAAAATCTGTCGTCCAATTTGAAAGGTCAATTTCGTTAACCAGCAAAATCCGCCCACTGGAAGATGGCGTTTGGGGCGAAATTCGCGCAAAAAAATCGTAACGCTTACGTTTTTGAGTTCATAAGCTTGTAAGTACTCTTTTTATAGGCTTCTTGGGCTAGGAAAACGAATGGAACCATTTTCAAGGCGATAGCTTTAACCGTTTTCGAGAAAACTGAAAAAATAATTTTTGAATGCCGTTTTTGGTTTGGGTACTTAGAATCATGGGATTCAGTTGAAACATTTACTGCATGTTATACATTCATTAAAACTAATATGTTGACATTTTGGTTGCGTTTGGAGTTAAGGAAGGGTTAGAATAAAATATTTTATTAACAGACATAAAAAAGTTTTGGTAACTTTGTATACTTTCCTTAATATCTCGAAAAAGGTTGAGAATTTGGGAAACGGAAGAATACCATTAGAAAGCTTACTAAATGCTCTACAAAAAAGGTTCTAATGAAAGTTTTGGTTAGGCGATGTCAATCGGAGAAATAAGTGCTTAAAACTTTAAAGTAATTGATTTCGCTTATTCGAACTGTTCTTTTTGTCTTTGATTTTGATACTTAAAATTATGGGATTCAGTTGAAACATTTTCTGCATGTTTGAATTTCATCAACACTAATATGTTAAAATTTTGGTTACGTTTGGAGCTAAGGAAGGATTAGAATAAAATATTTTATTAACAGACATGAAATGTTTTGGGAACTTCATATACATTCCCTAATATCTCGAAGACGGTTAGGAATATTGTTAAACGGAGGGTTACCATGCGAAAGCTTACTATATGTTCTACAAAAAAGATTCTGAAACAATTTTTGATTAGGCTATGTCAATCGGAGAAATAAGTGCTTAAACTTTGAAGTAATTGATTTCGTTTATTCGAACGGTTCTATTTGTTTGTTTTTATTCCTTGTTATTTTTTAATTGCTTAAAGTTGGATAAAGTATTTGACAATAAAACAGATTAATTAAAATAAGAAAAACAATTCATTGTTAAAAATATATCAGGCTGTACCGTAGGAAATGTCAGTTTTGGATTTGTCGATTTCCTTCAAATGTCTTGAAACTGTCGAGGCTCCTACTCCGAGTTCTTTGGCATATTCCCTAGTGTTTTTAATTGCTTATAGTAGTCAAATGTATTTGTCAATAAAACAGGATACGTATAATTAGAATCAATATTTTGTTTGTTAGAATTCGAAGATGCCGTATGAATATCTAGATTACAGTACTGGTGTTGATTTCGTTCTTTAGAATTATTCTTGGTATTCCCTATTTTCATCTGTTACCCACAGTTTTTTATTGTTAGTAGGTTTTTCTTATTGATTATAGAATATAAATCTATTTGGCTATAAAACAGGATACGTAAAATTAGTGACAATATTTCGGAGATTTCTGAGCGAAATACTTTTAAGATTTTCTACCACCACGAACGGCTTTTTTCCTCTATTTTTATCCACTAGATAGGCTTTATTTTGCATATTATTCTATATAAGTTTTATTCAGCAGGGGATTCTGATGAAATGTCGTGTTTTTGCTGTGGATTTTAAATACGATGTATCTAAGATTGGATAACATTAGCGAGTCTACATAGTTAAGAACCGACGACGGAGGATTACTTCTTGCTATGATTTAGTCTACATATGTATATTAAGTCCTAAATCCAAAAAATAAACTTCACAACGGTTAGATACTATGAGCAAATATGGCGGTTCAATGCCCGTAGAAACAAGGGGGCCGCAGGAAATTTACCTGCTAAGAGTTAATCCTCAAGAGCTGTAAATATACCCCAGGTATCTGCCGACACAAATACAAATCCTAGGCGGAGAGCACCCCAAAAACTCAGATCCAAACATAAGGTTATATACTAAATATTCATAAAGACTACTTAGTTGTAAACCGATTCATGAATTAGCAATCAATAGTTTTCAACAAAGGTTATATACTAAATATTGATAAAAAGTATTTAATTAGAAAAAAAAAACAATATTCCACAAGACTTGTTTTTGGTCCATTTGTGTCTACTCCATAGACTTAATTAGGTATATTATTCTATTGTAGTTGGGCAACTAAACTTTGTTTTATTTTGTTAATAAAGTTTTTTTTCTTGACTTGTTATTCGTCAAGACTTTTATTTGTCCTTGTGTATTAACTAGATAGGTTTTATTCGGCATATTATTCTATATAGGCTATATTAGGCAGGGCATTCTACTCAATCTTGTGTACTTCTTCTTGATCCTTCTGTACATGGGCGTATATGAAAACAATTTCGGGGGGGGGCTGAGACCATTTCCAGGGTATGGAATACTAAATATTTAGAGCTTGGAATAGTTTTAGGCTACTAAAACGCTATTACACGTAAAAAAAAGTATGTTTTATGAACTAAGTGATCTTATTTAATTTATTTTTAAGGGTTTTACGAGAAGTTTTTATCATCAATTCAAAATTTCGGGAGGGGCTGCAGCCCCCTCAGCCCCCCCTCATATACGCCCATGCTTCTGTATCCTCTAGAAAGGCTTTATTAGGCATATTTTGTATTGATTTATAGAGCTTTGCTTTAGAATGAGAGCCAGATTCTGTAATTTCCGCTTCTGTGTAATAGTTAGCTACTGTCGGTGTCCCTGACGCCTTAATATCACTTTTATTCGAGATGTTCCAGAGACAAGATTTTGACAATTTTCACGAGATATATAAAAAAAAATAAGTTTATTTCTTTTCTAAGCTTATCAAATGGCACTAGGGACATGAACGGAACCGCGCTAAGATGCTGCAGTTCCTGCGAGTCGGACTTTTTATGTTACTAGGCTTCTAATTACATTTTTTACAAGAATAAAAACGAGCGGAATGGAATAAAACAACTTCCAAGACGATTTGGTTAAGCGTTCCTTCGCTTATGAGAAAATCTCGACGTTTCATCAAAATGCAGGTAGTTCTAATTCTGAATATATATATATATATATATATATATATATATATATATATATATATATATATATAAATGGATAGTCTGATTTGTAGATTTAGAGTTGCCCTAGCCATTAAATGTCATTTAATAATGAATCAGCCATCCTGCTATTTTTGAATTGACCTTTTTAGTTTCCCCGTATTCGAACGTTGATAGATTTGACGTTGAATTAGAGCCTCGGGAGTTTATTTTAAGCTCAATCCATTAAATATTTAACACGCTGAATGAATATTTATATCACCTGAATTAGCGACCTCAATTACCCGCTTTGTAATTCTATTTTAATAATCCACAGAGTATAGGTATCTTCTTTTAAAATTAAACTGTTTAGCTCCACAAGAATGAAAATGTTTAAAAATAAAACAAGTTTTTATTGATATGTTAAAATAAATATAAAATGGCTCAGAGATGATCAGACTTTAATAAAGATAGGCATCTGAATAGAACAGTAACTTTCCTTTTATATATATATATATATGTACACACAGGGTGTCCCAGTATATGAGTCCACCCCCTTTTCCTCCTAGAGTTGTTGGAATTTCGAAATGAAACTTGCTAGGTCATAGTTATGTTGCATGAGGTTACTTTTGAAGGTTTAGTTGACTTTGTAACATTCTCCAGCGCATGTAACTCTTGATTTTCCAATGGCGGCAGGTATTTTTTATGACGAATTCTGAGAAAATTTAATTTTAAGACTAATTTATTCCGAGACATCTTTTGATCCGACGCACCGTTTGCGCGTAAAACGCAAAAAAAAACTGAAAAATATCGCCCTTTTGTAGAAAAATTCCTATTTATCACTGTAACCAAGCCTTTTACGTAAAAACACCTCGATACAAACGTTGTAGCCTGTGAATTTTCCTTTCAGGTGATACCAAGGTCAAAGTTGTAGGTTTAATATTTAACGGGATATTATGAATGAAAAATATACCTTAAAAAGTAACAATTCAGAAAATCGATATGAATAGAAAAAAAAGTCCGACTCGCAGGAACTGCGTCATCTTAGCGCGGTTCCAGTTTTTTTTTTTTTTTTTTTTTTTTTTTTTTTTTTTTTTTTTTTTTTTTTTTTTTTTTTTTTTTTTTTTACGGCACATCTACATCTAGGTCATTAGCGCCGACATCCAGGGTGTAGCGAGGAATTTCACCATCGAGCCGTGGGATGATAAAATTCCTGCCGGAGGTTGGGAATCGAACCCACCATCTCCCGCTTATGAATCCAAGGCGCTAGCCATTAGACCACGGGAGACCCCGGTTCCTGTTCATATCCCTATTCTCATTTGAAAAGCATAGAATAGAAACAGATAATATTTTCCTCGGCCTTTGTTCAAAGGGTTTTATGGCTGGCTATACCTGGGGTCAGGTCCGCAAGACCCTAGAATCCTCTTCTACCGATACTTCATTTCATACGTTTCAATGAATTGGAAAATATCAAATATTTTCACACATTCCTGTGTTCTTTTACTATAGTAATAATTCTACAGATAAAATCAATTAAAAAATAAAATAAAAAAACCAACAGCATAAAGGCAATTGAAAATATTCAAAAGACGTCAACGAATCTTTTTCTCTTGGCAAGCTATATTTCTAACAATGAATTGTTTTTCTTATTTTGCCTAATCTGTTTTATTGTAAAATACATTATCCAACTATAAGCAATTAAAAAATAACAAGGAATAAAAACAGACAAAAAGAACAGTTCGAATAAGCAAAATCAATTACTTTAATGTTTTAAGCACTTATTTCTCCGATTGACATCGCCTAATCAAAACTTTCATCAGAACCTTTTTTGTAGAGCATTTAGTAAGCTTTCTAATGGTATTCTTTCGTTTACCAAATTCTTAACCTTTTTCGAGATATTAAGGAAAATATACAAAGTTACCAAAACTTTTTATGTCTGTTAATAAAATATTTTATTCTAACCCTTCCTTAACTCCAAACGTAACCAAAATTTCAACATATTAGTTTTAATGAAAGTAGAACATGCAGAAAATGTTTCAACTGAATCCCATGGTTCTAAGCACCCAAATTAAAAACGGTATTCAAAAACTATTTTTCCAATTTTCTCGAAAACGGTTAAAGTTATCGCCTTGAAAATGGTTTCATTCGTTTTCCTAGCCCAAGAAGCCTATAAAAAGAGTACTTACAAGCTTATGAACTCAAAAACGTAAGCGTTACGATTTTTTCTGCGCGAATTTCGCCCCAAACTCCATCTTCCAGTGGGCGGATTTTGCTGGTTAACGAACTTGACCTTTCATATTGGACGACTGATTTTTGTACCAAATTTCATCAAAATCGGACCATTCGTCTTCGAGCTAGAGAGCGAACAGACAAATATATATATATATATATATATATATATATATATATATATATATATATATATAAATATATACATATATATATATATATATACAAATTTGAACCACCGTTATTTTCGGTCTCTAGGGGTTCTGAAACGCGAAATTTTCTTGTCGGCACTTCCGGATTGTTTCATTGTATCAACCTTATAAGCGGGGTTCCTCCCTATGGGGGAGGGAGGAACCGCGCTAAAAGTAGCTGACATAAACAATAAAAGAAAAGTACTTATTTACTTTATGAAAAAAGTATATAAAAATTATTATAAAACAGGACAGAATAAATTTATTTTTCCAAATGAAATTATTATATCTTAAAACTAAAAAAAAAAATTTGCCTTTGTTTTCATTCATAATACCCCGTTAAATATTTAATCTACAACTTTGATTTTGCTATCATCTGAAAGGAAAATTAATAGGCTACAACGTTTACATTGAGGTGTTTTTACGTACAAGGCTTGGTTTCAGTGATAAATAGGAATTTGTCTACAAAAGGGCGATATTTTTCAGTTTTTTGCGTTTTACACGCAAACGGTGCGTCGGATCAAATGATGTCTCGGAATAAATTAGTCTTAAAATTAAATTTTCTATCAGAATTCGTCATAAAAAATACCTGCCGCTATTGGAAAATCAAGAGTTAGATGCGCTGGAGAAAAACTGGATAATGTTACAAAAGTAACCTCATGCAACATAACTAAGACCTACCAAGTTTCATTTCGAAAGTCCAACAACTCTAGGAGGAAAAGGGGGTGGACACTTATACTGGGACACCCTGTATATATATATATATATATATATATATATATATATATATATATATATATATATATATATATATATATATATATATATATATATATATACAGGTTGTGTACATATATATGTATATGTACATAGAACACATACACACATCAATAAACACAGTAATACACACAGTCAAACAATGGTCACAACACAACATTTAATACAAAAAATCATCATATATATTTACTAGAAAACGAAGACAACCAAAATTAGATATTTTTATTACAGGAGAAAAATTACAGGGTACACAAACTCTTAGATATTTGGGGTAACATTTGACAACAAACTGACATGGACTAAACATATATTAGGATAAAATTAATAAATTTACTATCAATCGCAGCACGAAACACATGGAGACTAAAGACGGAAGCATTTCAAACTTTGTACAAAGGAGGAATATGACCTTCATTAACATATGACATAAACGAAAGGAAAAGTGGACTGGACAAAAATTACAATCTGATAAAACTGAAGCGAGTACAAAGATTGATGGCGACTAGAATAATAAAAGGATGTCAAACTATCTCATACGAAGCAGCCTGTGTTCTAGCAAAAATCACACCAATATCATTACTTTCTGAACAACACACAAATCAAAATACATTAACAATATTACAACTAGATACACAACAGAAGATATAGAACATCCCATACACTACTCAAACTGGACACATCCCGCTAAATTCCCAAATATAAAGAGCTACACGAAAGACCCGTCTGACTAGCAATTATACACAGACGGTAGCAAACAAGATAACTCAGAAGGATGTAGTGTAGTAGTATATGAATAAGACATACTCATAGACAAATTAAAATATAGGCTAGGAAAGGACTGTAAGAACTATCAAGCAGAACAATTAGGAATATTAAATGCATTAGAGACCTTCAACACACAAGTACAGCCAAATTCAATAGTTCAAATATGTACAGACAGTAAATCTTCACTATAGAAATTAACCAATGGAAAACTACACGAACCAATAATTGTACAAAAAAGAACCACACTATTTCAGACCCAAATAAAACACGTAACTACACACTTTAAATGGGCCAAAGCACAAGACGGACTTGAGTAAACAAGTTAGCCGACAGACTTGCAAAATCAACTTCCAAAGACAATATTATACCAGTAACATACAATGAAATATCTAAAACACACATGAAACACATACTATCACATGAGACGATAGAGCGCTGGCAACCACAATGGGGAAACTCTACAAAAGGACGTACACTCTATTCATTTATGCCTGACATACATAGTTACTTAGTACGAAAACATACATGCAGTGACTTCTACACGACACAATTATTAACTGGACACGGAACGATTACCAAATACGTACACAAGATAAATATAACTAAAAGCTCGGCTTGCCCTTGCGACAACAGAACACCACGAACTAAACACCACCTTATATACAAAAGTAATTTACTCTTAGAAGAGAGAAAAACAATTGAAACGAATATAAAAAATTGGCCCATTACAGAAAAAGAGCTGTTTGATAAACACTATTCAAGTTTCAGAATTTTTGTAAGCGAGCATGCCTTACCCTAAAGACGATCGTTGCCTTATAAAACGATTGAAATAACAAACAAAAAAAAATGTGAAAAAAAATTAATTTATATTTATTTTTTTAATGATTTAAAGTTATTTACTAACTTTAACCCATTTAATGTTAAATAATTAATGTACTATATCTAAAAACCAAATTATGACAAAATTGTATAAAATACATGTTATATACATTGTGTATTGGAACATGTAAAGCAAAATAAACGGCCTTTTTGCAGGGTTACTGCGGAGAGGAAACTAATAAAATAAATAAATAAATATATATATACACACAAACATATGTGTGTGTGTATATCCGGGTAGATTTCGAAGAGAAGGAGTGAGTAATTTCCGCTACTGTATCTTTTCTGTGCATAATGTCGCTTTATTGTTCACTGTTCTTCCAGATTTTATTGGAATAGGGTTTTTAATTTTTTACAAATTATCAACTATATATATTCCAAGCTTTCCAACTGATAGGAGGGATGCGAAATATGGAAAGGCGCTAAGATGACGCAGTTCTGGCTAATTTTATTTTCTTATGTTACACTTTTGTAATGCGGAACACTGCCATATGGGCCTCAGAACTACAAAGGTATACCAGAGCAGAGCCCCTCTCCTTCTGTCCGGTTTGCTGGGGACTGGAATACAGCACTGATTGGGAGATAAATTCTACTACTGCATCATTTATGGCAACGCAAGCCATTTGACCAATTCTTCGCTATTAGCGCACACATATTAGACAAAAACAATAATAAATTGCCCGACGCGCAATATCTGCTTCACCTTAGCTTGTTTATACAAATCGTCATTCTATCATTTTAGCAGAGATGAGCAAATAACGTATCAATACCGCCGTGAAACTATAAGTTATTGCTGAATCAATACCGCTGTGCTTGGTCATAATTAAAAATTATTTCTTAGTCAATCTTGAAAGCATGCTTAAGTTACTTTCGGAAGTGACTAAGTTAGTTAGTTATTTGCACATTAGTCCGAGATTTGTTGCTGATTGAGTTGTCAATCGGTAGGTCTGCTTGGAAACGCCTAAACATCACTTTATTTCACGCCATATTGTGTGATTCGCTAAGTGATCCATAAGTCAGGCCTCTAAGATGGTGTAGCCAAGCAAATAAGGTGATAAAATATATCTAGAACCTGGTTGATAAATCGTAGTTATTTAACATGGACGTTTAAAAGCATATTTAATTAAATTTCCAGAAAACATCAGTACGGAACTATAGATAGGACTGTTTCAGCCAGAAAAAATGTCTGACTCGCAGGAACTAATGTAAGTCATCTTAGCTTGTTTCCGTTCATATGCCAAGCATTGGCGTTTATAGAAAATAATTTCGGTGGGGGGGGGGCTGGTACTATCTCCGGGGTATAGAATACTAACAATTTAGAACTTGAAATAGTTTTAGGCAACTAAAACGCTATTACACCTAAAATACTACATGTTTTACGAACTAAGTAATCTTCTTGAATTTATTTTTATTGGTTTTATGACACATTTTTACTGATCAAATCAAAATTTGGGGGGGGGGCTGCAGCCCCTTCAGCTCCCCCCCCCTTATATACGCCCATGATGCCTAGTGTCATTAGTAAAGGAAAGAAGCAGTTATTGGTGAATTTCATTTTCATAGATAGATATAGTCAGGGTTCGGCTTTTGAATTTTAATAAAACTACTTTATTATTAAGAAATTGCGATTTACTTTTTTCAACATTTCGGCTTGAAATTCAATCCTTTATCAGGGCTGTAAAAGAAGGAGGACAGAGTTAATGCTCATTTATATACAGATAAAATGAAACGAAAAACATTACACACGAGGATGAATTATACATATGGTAAATGTGTGTTATAGCTACAGCTTGAATTAAAAGTAGTTTGATACAGATTTGAAAATTATAATATGGGTAGCATAGGAATAGATATAAAATGAATAAGTACAAAATGAAAATTTGCCTACCAATAGGAAGAGGAAGAACTATGCCTCAAGGATGTGGAATCATCAAGTTTGAGTAAATGCAAAGGGTGGGGGGGGGTCCTAGGCGTACCTTTCCTAGACTTACTCTTTACAAGAAATCCTGAAAGCTGCATATCCACTAGTTGGTATACCAAACTGAATTACTCTGGACGGAAATCCAAGGAGATTTGGTATCTGATAGGGCGAGAGTACGATTCATCAAGTTTCTGGTGGTATTGAAGACTTAGCAAGTGGGATGTAAAGATTGGTAATGGATGAGTCCTCCAGAGTAGGCCTGTATATCAATCGGTTAATATGCCAAAAAGTCAAAAATGAAACGCATTTTCTTATAAAATATGTAGTTTCATTAAGATACCGAGATCAAACCCTGACTATATCTACCTTCGTGTATAGAGACACACACACATATACACACAGACATAAATATATATATATATATATATATATATATATATATATATATATATATATATACAAATTATTATTATTATTGTATATATATATGGGGGCGAGGTTAGCTCAGTGGTAGAGCACTGGACTAATAAGCTGGAGGACCTGAGTTCAAATCCCGAGCTAGCACTAAAGATTTTTTCTTCTAGTGTCTTCGTTCATGGGTTGAGTTCGGCCTCCCTGGCCGTCCCTAGGCCAACCCAGCCTTTAATTAATTTAATAATGGGTACCTTGGGTGCTAATGACTCTCGTAGTCGAAGCAGTCAAGGGGAAAATCAGGCGGCCGGAGCATAGTACTGACCATACTATCTCCCTAGTGTGCCGTATGGTCATGAATCAGATACCTCTATAGTATCTGCCCCTCAGGGCCCTCGTGGCCTGTTACGAGACTGATTTTTTTTTTGTATATATATATACATATACAAACATAAACCACCATTATTCTCATGATCTATGGGTTCTCCTGAAGATTTTCTAATCGGCACTTCCGGATAGCGTCATGTAGTCAGCCTCATAAGCGGATTTCCTCCCTATGAAGAGGCAAAAGAAACGCGCTAAAAAGAAATTGGATGATGCAGGTGAAACCCACTGATATTTTGATTAATTTGTGGATGTTTTACTTGATAAACAAAGAACAGTAAAGGAGAAAAATGTGAATGGTCCTTTCACGACAGAGCTATAAATGGTAGCTGACAAGGTGCCAAGTCAAGGCAACGCTTTGTGTTGTAGACAATATACCTTCACTGTTTAACCCTCAATCACTTATATACAACTTATTTAACTAAAAAAATATCTGTTATTTTCTCCCTCTCCATTCCCTTTTCTGCCTAAAGGTAACACAATGCTGCTTTTATTAAATTTTTGATCGATTTGTAAAACTTAAATTGTGTTTTTCACAGCTCGCGCCCATATATATATATATATATATATATATATATATATATATATATACATATATATATATATATATATATATATATGTATATATATATATATATATAAATATATATAAATATATACATGGTGGCTCAGATAAGCGGGCCACAAGAGAAATATTTCCTGAACGGTTTGAATAACGGTGGTTGAATATATTAAAAGTCCGTCACGCAGGAGCTGCATAACTAAGCACTTTCCTCAGAATTTGGGTAGTGTAGACTGCTTTCCAGAACAATTTGCTTAAAATATCCTACATAAATAAAATAAAAACGTGAATAGTTCTCATTTTGTAATGAGTAACTGATCAATTATTAATTTGCATCCAGAGTTATGTTTACACATGGTACCTACTACACTACGTAATAAATACAAAAATCCTCATATTATCGTATTTTGATCTAACGCAGGAACAGGATACAGTCACACTAGTGGTAGAAAGCGCTCCTTGCGGCGGCTTTGTGAACCTACGTCTGCCGGCTTTTCTATTCAAATATATTACAAATTAAACCCCCGCTTTCCGTTTGACCGATTCAGCTCATTTTTACAACACTTCTTTCTCAGGAGTTACCCACGACGTATACAGCGTTTCGTTACAATACAGCAGAAATTACGACCGGTATGAGTATATTAGGAATTTGGGTCCGGAGTAAACCCCCCCTTCTATTGAACCGATTTAGTTTCTTTTTACAACACATATTTACCTGTAGATTACCACTACGAATACCGAGTTTCGTCGAAATATACCAAAAATCACGGCTGGTAGT
Source organism: Gonocerus acuteangulatus (assembly GCA_946811695.1). Taxonomy (NCBI): domain Eukaryota; kingdom Metazoa; phylum Arthropoda; class Insecta; order Hemiptera; family Coreidae; genus Gonocerus; species Gonocerus acuteangulatus. The sequence continues at coordinate 54,382,770 of OX328132.1, forward strand.
GGCGAATTGGTATTGTGGGTCCGGAGTAAACCCCCCCTCCTAATGAACCGATTTCGTTTATTTTTACAACACATATTTACCTGTGGATTAGCACTACGAATACCGAGTTTCGTCGAAATATACCAAAAATCACGGCTGGTAGTGGCGAATTGGTATTGTGGGTCAGGAGTAAACCCCCCCTTCTAATGAACCGATTTAGTTCATTTTTATATCTCACTTTTCTCTCTATATTAACACTACGAATACCAAGTTTCGTTGAAATATAACAAATATTACGGCTGACATAGTCAAATAAGTGTTTTGGGTTCGGGGTAAACCCCCCCTTCCGGTGGACCGACTTTGGTGGTTAACGAACTCGTTCAATCGTTTGCTAATTGAATGCTATATACCAAGTTTCGTGACGAAAAAACAAAAACTCTGGCCGCTATCGTGTTAACAGACACATATATATATATATATATATATATATATATATATATATATATATATATATATATATATATGCATATATATATATATATATATATATATATATATATATATATATATATATATAAATTTTAACGGGGGTCATTTTCGGTGTCTACTAGGTAGGATCGATAAAGATTTGAAGAAATTTTTCAAAAATTCCGTCATTAGTCCAACCTCAATAGCTACTTTCCTTCGGAGGAAAGTGCTAAAATGCATCAAAGGAGCAAAGTTGTAGTTCTCGTCCAGATCTACCCCTTCTGGGGACTCAAACAGACCTTTGAAAGGAAGGGGTTCTCTTTACCCATAGGTATGTTGCATTACGTTTTAGCGCGGTTCCTCCCTCCCCCATAGGGAGGAACCCCGCATATAAGGTTGATACAATGAAACAATCCGGAAGTGCCGACAAGAAAATTTCGCGTTTCAGAACCCCTAGAGACCGAAAATAACGGTGGTTCAAATTTGTATATATATATATATATATATATATATATATATGTATATATTTATTTATATATATATATATATATATATATATATATATGTATATATTTATTTATATATATATATATATATATATATATATAAGTCCGTCTCGCAGGACTGCATCATCTTAGCGCGGTTCCGTTCATATCCCTAGTCTAATTTGGAAAGATTAAAATAGAAGCAGTTATTATTTTGGTTCCACCAGTCTTTTTTTTTTTTAAATTAATTATTATGATGGCGTGTCAACCCTTAAGGTCACTAACGCCATTCCTGTGAGTAGTAAAGTCTTGAAAGGTCATGATTTACAATCTTACCTGGAAGGGTCCGCTACACTAGAAACAGACCCGCTAGTGACAAGGTCTTGGAATCTTGGAAATCTATATTTCTAACAATAAATTGTTTTTGTTATTTTACTTAACCAGTTTTATTGTCAAATACATTATCCAACTATAAGCAATTAAAAAATAACAAGAAATAAAACAGACAAAAAGAACCATTGGAATAAACGAAATCAATTAATTTAAAGCTTTAAGCACTTTTTTCTCCGATTGACATCGCCTAATTAAAACTTTCTTCAGAACCTTTTTTGTAGAGCATTTAGTAAGCTTCCGAATGGTAATCTTCCGCTTCACAAGATTGTCAACGGTTTTCGAGATACTAACGAAATTATACAAAGTTACCAAAACTTTTTTTGTCTGTTAATAAAATATTTTATTCTAACCCTTCCTTTACTCTAAACGTAACCAAAATTTCAACATATTAGTTTTGATGAAAGTAGAACATGCAGAAAATGTTTCAACTGAATCCCATGATTCTAAGTACCCAAACCAAAAACGGTATTCAAAAAATATTTTTCCAATTTTCTCGAAAACGGTTAAAGCTATCGCCTTGAAAATGGTTTCATTCGTTATCCTAGCCCAGGAATCATATAAAACGAGTACTTAGAAGCTTATGAACTCAAAAACGTAAGCGTTACGATTTTTTTTGCGCGAATTTCGCCCCAAACGCCATCTTCCAGTAGGCGGATTTTGCTGGTTAACGAACTTGACCTTTCAAATTGGACGAAGGATTTTTGTATCAAATTTCATCAAAATCGGACCATTCGTCTTCTATCTAGAGAGCGAACAGACAAATATATATATATATACAAATTTGAACCACCGTTATTTTCGGTCTCTAGGGGTTCCGAAACGCGAAATTTTCTAGTCGGCACTTCTAGTCTGTTCGGTCATTTCTGGCTTCCCTGATGGTCCGATTTTGATTAAATTTGGTACAAAAATCTGTCGTCCAATTTGAAAGGTCAAGTTCGTTAACCAGCAAAATCCGCCCACTGGAAGATGGCGTTTGGGGCGAACTTCGCGCAAAAAACATCGTAACGCTTACGTTTTTGAGTTCATAAGCTTGTAAGTACTCGTTTTATAGGCTTCTTGGGCTAGGAAAACGAATGAAACCATTTTCAAGGCGATAGCTTTAACCGTTTTCGAGAAAACTGAAAAAATAATTTTTGAATGTCGTTTTTGGTTTGGGTACTTAGAATCATGGGATTCAGTTGAAACATTTACTGCATCTTCTACTTTCATTAAAACTAATATGTTGAAATGTTGGTTGCGTTTGGAGTTAAGGAAGGGTTAGAATAAAATATTTTATTAACAGACATAAAAAAGTTTTGGTAACTTTGTATACTTTCCTTAATATCTCGAAAAAGGTTAAGAATCTTGGGAAACGGAAGAATACCATTGGAAAGCTTACTAAATGCTCTACAAAAAAGGTTCTAATGAAAGTTTTGATTAGGCGATGTCAATCGGAGAAATAAGTGCTTAAAACTTTAAAGTAATTGATTTCGCTTATTCGAACTGTTCTTTTTGTCTTTGATTTTGATACTTAAAATTATGGGATTCAGTTGAAACATTTTCTGCATGTTTGAATTTCATCAACACTAATATGTTAAAATTTCGGTTACGTTTGGAGCTAAGGAAGGATTAGAATAAAATATTTTATTAACAGACATGAAATGTTTTGGGAACTTCGTTTACATTCCCTGATATCTCGAAGACGGTTAGGAATATTGGTAAACGGAGGGTTACCATGCGAAAGCTTACTAAATGTTCTACAAAAAAGATTCTGAAACAATTTTTGATTAGGCGATGTCAATCGGAGAAATACGTGCTTAAACTTTGAAGTAATTGATTTCGTTTATTTGAACGGTTCTTCTTGTTTTTTTTTTAAATTCCTTGTTGTTTTTTCATTGGTTATAGTAGGATAATGTATTTGATAATAAAACAGATTAATTAAAATAAGAAAAGCAATTCATTGCTAGAAATATATCAGGCTGTACCGTATGAAATGTCAGTTTTGGATTTGTCGATTTCCTTCAAATGTCTTGAAACTGTCGAGGCTCCTATTCCGAGTTCTTTGGCATATTCCCTAGTGTTTTTAATTGCTTATAGTAGTCAAATGTATTGGTCAATAAAACAGGACACGTATAATTAGAAACAATATTCAACTTCACACAGTTAGATACTATGAGGGAATAGAGAGTCCGTTCACTGCCTGTGGGTCCACAAAAAATGTACCTGCTACGAGTTAATCCTCAAGAGTTGTAAATAGACCCCAGGTATCTGCCGACACAAATACAAAGCCTAGTTTGGTTTTGGTACTTACAATCATGGGATTCAGTTAAAACATTTTTTGCATGTTTGAATTTCATCAAAACTAACATGTTAAACTTTCGGTTACGTTTGGAGTTAAGGAAGGGTTAGAATAAAATATTTTATGAACAGACATGAAAAGTTTTGGGAACTTCGTTTACTTTCATTAATATCTCGAACGCGGTTGGGAAATTATGATAAGTGGATAGAAACTATTTGAAAGCTTTCTAAATTCTCTACAGAAAATATTCTGAAACAATTTTTGATTAGGTGATCTCGATCGAAGAAATAAGTGCTTAAAACTTCAAACACGTCTGTTTAGCTCTTATGAACGGTTTTTGTCGTAATTTTTGTCTCTTTCCCTTAGTTTTTTATTGCTATTTATTTTTGTAATTTTTTATGTTACGAAAATGTATTTGTGTGTAAAACAGGATCGGAAAAATGAGACCCATTTTCTGTTGCTAAAAATAATGAAAAGTTTTGGGCACTTCGTATACTTTCATTAACATCTCGAAAACGGTGGAAAATCTTGGGAAGCGAAAGGTTACCATTCAAAAGCCTACTAAATGGTCTACAAAAAAAAATCTGAATAAAGTTTTGAATAAGCGATGTCAATGGAGAAATAAGTGCTTAAACTTTGAAGTAATTGATTTCGTTTATCCGAACGGTTCTTTTTATCTGTTTTTATTCCTTGTTATTTTTTAATTGCTTAAAGTTGGATAATGTATTTGACAATAAAACAGATTAAGTAAAATTAGAAAAACAATTCATTGTTAGAAATATAGCTTGCCAAGAGAAAGAGATTCGATGACGTCTTTTGAATATTTTCAATTGCCTTCATGCTGTTGGTTTTTTTATTTTATTTTTTAATTGATTTTATTTGTAGAATTATTACTATAGTAAAAGAACACAGGAATATGTGAAAAATTTTGATATTTTCCAATGCATTGAAACGTATGAAATGAAGTATCGGTAGAAGAGGATTCTAGGGTCTGGCGGACCCGACCAGGTAAAGCCATAAAACCCTTTGAACAAAGGCCGAGGAAAATATTATCTGTTACTATTCTAAGCTTTTCAAATGACAATAGGGATATGAACAGGAACCGCGCTAAGATGATGCAGTTCCTGCGAGTCGGACTTTGTTATTCTCAAATCGACAACATAGGAGTTTATAATATATTTTCCGGATGAAGTCAGTCTAAATTATTCATAATAAATTATAGTGAATGGGATAGCTAAAATTGATGATTCAACGCTAAAATCATAAATGATTTTACGTTTTTCAAAAAAAAAAAGCTCTACTATGTAAGCCTGCTTACATACTAGAGTCTTTTTTTGAATAGCAAGTATTGAAAAGTAAGATGTCATAGACTCTACTGTAGTGATTTTTTAGGCAGGAAAAAAAATCGTGATAGAATTTTAATATGAGTATTTGTGATTTTTCAGAGCGTGGAAGATTGTGCACCTCCTCCGAGGTTCCTAGTTCCTCCACCACCACGGCCTCCCTATCTGCCGGGCTTATCACCAGCCTGCGCCTTTCACTCCTGCGCGATAAGGCCTGTAAGTAAAGCTCATTAAATTACTAATCAGTTGGCTAAAGATATTCTTGCTATTTTTTTTAATAACAACTAAGTAATGACGTTTTTGAAATATTAATGAAATAACATAAAAAATCAGTTCCTTTACAGGAACTTTAAGGTGGACATATAGGGTGTATCAGAAGTAAAGAGACAAAAGATAAAGATGTGTGGGGGAGGGGGTGAATACAAAAATCAAGAATTTTTTTTTGTAATCCTCGTCGTATTGAGTCCTCTTTCAACCGCTTTAAGTAGTGGCAGAGGTAGCATTGAGATATATAAGGGGGGGGGGGCTGAAGGGGCTACTGCCCCCACGACATTTTAGCGCGGTTCCTCCCTCCCTTCATAGGGAGGAACCCCGCTTATATGGTTGATCTCATGAAACAATCCGGAAGTGCCGACTAGAAAATTTTGCGTTTCAGAACCCCTAAAGACCCAAAATGACGGTGGTTCAAATTTGTATATATATATATATATATATATATATATATATATATATATTTATATTTATATATATATATATATATTTATATATTTATATATATATATATATATATATATATATATATTTGTCTGTTCGCGGCGTAGCTCAGAGAGCACTGGTCTGATTTTGATGAAATTTGGTACAAAATTCCTTCGTCCAATTTGAAAGGTCAAGTTCGTTAACCAGCAAAATCCGCCCACTGGAAGATGGCGTTTGTGGCGAAATTTGCGCAAAAAAAAATCGTAACGCTTACGTTTTAGCGCGGTTCCTCCCTCCCCCAGAGGGAGGAACCCCGCTTATAGGGTTGATACAATGAAACAATCCGGAAGTGCCGACTAGAAAATTTCGCGTTTCAGAACCCCTAGAGACCGAAAATAACGGTGGTTCAAATTTGTATATATATATATATATGTATATATTTATATATATATATATATATATATATATATATATATATATATATATATTTGTCTGTTCGCTCTCTAAATAGAAGACGAATGGTCCGATTTTGATGAAATTTGGTACAAAAATCCTTCGTCCAATTTGAAAGGTCAAGTTCGTTAACCAGCAAAATCCGCCTACTGGAAGATGGCGTTTGGGGCGAAATTCGCGCAAAAAAAATCGTAACGCTTACGTTTTTGAGTTCATAAGCTTCTAAGTACTCGTTTTATATGACTCCTCGGCTAGGAAAACGAATGAAACCATTTTCAAGGCGATAGCTTTAACCGTTTTCGAGAAAATTGGAAAAATATTTTTTGAATACCGTTTTTGGTTTGGGTACTTAGAATCATGGGATTCAGTTGAAACATTTTCTGCATGTTCTACTTTCATCAAAACTAATATGTTAAAATTTTGGTTACGTTTGGAGTTAAGGAAGGGTTAGAATAAAATATTTTCTTAACAGACATAAAAAGTTTTAGTAACTTTGTTTACTTTCCTTAATATCTCGAAAAAGGTTGAGAATCTTGGTAAACGGAAGAATACCATTAGAAAGCTTATTAAATGCTCTAAAAAAAAGGTTCTAATGAAAGTTTTGATTAGGCGATGTCAATCGGAGAAATAAGAGCTTAAAACTTTAAAGTAATTGATTTCGCTTATTCGAACTGTTCTTCTTGTCTGTTTTTTATTCCTTGTTATTTTTTAATTGCTTATTGTTGGATAATGTATTTGAAAATAAAACAGGTTAAGAAAAATAAGAAAAACAATTTAATGTTAGAGATATGGATTTCCAAGATATATAGCTTTTCAACTGCCTAGCGTCCTTCCTAGGGAGGGTTCTTTGTCTTTGATTTTGGTACTTAGAATTATGGGATACAGTTGAAACATTTTCTGCATGTTCGAGTTTCATCAACACTAATATGTTGAAATTTTTGTTACGTTTAGAGTAAAGGAAGGGTTAGAATAAAATATTTTATTAACAGACAAAAAAAGTTTTGGTAACTTTGTATAATTTTGTTAGTATCTCGAAAACCGTTGACAATCTTGTGAAGCGGAAGATTACCATTCGGAAGCTTACTAAATGCTCTACAAAAAAGGTTCTGAAGAAAGATTTAATTAGGCGATGTCAATCGGAGAAAAAAGTGCTTAAAGCTTTAAATTAATTGATTTCGTTTATTTCAATGGTTCTTTTTGTCTGTTTTATTTCTTGTTATTTTTTAATTGCTTATAGTTGGATAATGTATTTGACAATAAAACTGGTTAAGTAAAATAACAAAAACAATTTATTGTTAGAAATATAGATTTCCAAGATTCCAAGACCTTGTCACTAGCGGGTCTGTTTCTAGTGTAGCGGACCCTTCCAGGTAAGATTGTAAATCATGACCTTTCAAGACTTTACTACTCACAGGAATGGCGTTAGTGACCTTAAGGGTTGACACGCCATCATAATAATTAATTTAAAAAAAAAAAGACTGGTGGAACCAAAATAATAACTGCTTCTATTTTAATCTTTCCAAATTAGACTAGGGATATGAACGGAACCGCGCTAAGATGATGCAGTCCTGCGAGACGGACTTTTTGTAATTTTTGTCTCTTTCCCTTAGTTTTTTATTGCTTTTTATTTTTGTAATTTCTTATGTTGTATGTGTAAGGAAAATGTATTTGTGTGTAAAACAGGATAGGTAAAATGAGACCAATTTTCTGTTGCTAGAAATAATAAAAAGTTTTTGTAACTTCGTATATTTTCATTAATATCTCGAAAATGGTTGAAAATCTTGTGAAGCGAAAGGTTACCATTCGAAAGCTTACTAAATGGTCTACAAAAAAGGTTCTGAAGAAAGTTTTGAATAAGCGATGTCAATCGGAGAAATAAGTGCTTATATTTTGAAGTAATTGATTTCGTTTATTCGAACGGTTCTTTTTGTCTGTTTTTATTCCTTGTTATTTTTTAATTGCTTAAAGTTGGATAATGTATTTGACAATAAAACAGATTAATTAAAATAAGAAAAACAATTCATTGTTAGAAATATATCAGGCTGTACCGTATGAAATGTCAGTTTTGGATTTGCCGATTCCCTTCAAATGTCTTGAAACTGTCGAGGCTCCTACTCCAAGTTCTTTGGCATATTCCCTAGTGTTTGCAATTGCTTATAGTAGTCAAATGTATTTGCCAATAAAACAGGATACGTATAATTAGAAACAATATTTTATTTTTGCGGAATCTTGGGATTCTCAGATGTCGTATGAATATCTATTAGGCCCCCTTCGTATAATTTCGTTAATATCTGAAAAATGGTTAGGAAATCGTGGCAAGTGAAATGTAACAGTTCGAAAGCTTACTAAATTCTCTACAAAAAATGTTTTGGAGAAATGTTTGATGGGGTCGTCACATTAGGAGAAATAAGTGCTTAAAACTTAGTTAGTTAGTTTCGTTTATTTAAACGGATCTATTTGTGTCTTTCCCGCAGTTTTTTTTTTCACTGCTCGTTATTTTTCTACTTGCTTAGAGCAGTCAAATGTATTTGTCAGTAAACAGGATACGTATAATTAGAAGCAATAATTTGTTTGTTAGAATTCGAAGATGCCGTATGAATATCTAGATTACAGTACTGGTGTTGATTTCGTTCTTTAGAATTGTTCTTGGTATTCCCTATTTTCTTCTGTTACCCATAGTTTTTTTTTTTGATTATAGAATATAAATCTATTTGGCTATAAAACAGGATACGTAAAATTAGTAACAATATTTCGGAGATTTCTGAGCGAAATGCCTTGTACGATTTTCTACCACCACGAACGGCGTTTTTCCTCTATTTTTAGCCCGGTTCCTCCCTCCCCCATAGGGAGGAACCCCGCTTATAAGGTTGATACAATGAAACAATCCGGAAGTGCCGACAAGAAAATTTCGCGTTTCAGAACCCCTAGAGACCGAAAATAACGGTGGTTCAAATTTGTATATATATATATGTATATATTTATATATATATATCTATATATATATATATATATATATATATATATATTTGTCTGTTCGCTCATTTCTGGCTTCCCTGATGGTCCGATTTTGATGAAATTTGGTACAAAAATCAGTCGTCCAATTTGAAAGGTCAAGTTCGTTAACCAGCAAAATCCGCCCACTGGAAGATGGCGTTTGGGGCGAAATTCGCGCAGAAAAAATCGTAACGCTTACGTTTTTGAGTTCATAAGCTTGTAAGTACTCTTTTCATAGGCCTCTTGGGCTAGGAAAACGAATGAAACCATTTTCAAGGCGATAGCTTGAACGGTTTTCGAGAAAATTGGAAAATTAGTTTTTGAATACCGTTTTTGGTTTGGGTACTTAAAATCACGGGATTCAGTTGAAACATTATCTGCATGTTCTACTTTCATTAAAATTAATATGTTGAAAGTTATGTTACGTTTGGAGTTAAGGAAGGGTTAGAATAAAATATTTTATGAACAGACATGAAAAGTTTTGGTAACTTTGTATACATTCCTTAATATTTCGAAAAAGGTTGAGAATCTTGCGAAACGTAAGGTTACCATTAGAAAGCTTACTAAATGCTCTACAAAAATGGTTCTAAAGAAAGTTTTGATTAGGCGATGTCAATCGGAGAAATAAGTGCTTAAACCTTTAAAGTAATTGATTTCGCTTATTCGAACTGTTCTTTTTGTCTTTGATTTTGGTACTTAGAATTATGGGATTCATTGTTGGGGGGTATTACTCGAATCATGGGATTCAGTTGAAACATTTTCTGCATGTTTGAATTTTATCAAAACTAATATGTTGAAAATTTGGTTATGTTTGGAGTAAAGGAAGGATTAAAATAAAATATTTCATTTTTAGTCATGAAAAGTTTTGGGAACTTCATATATTTTGATTAATATCATGTAAACGGTTCGGAATCTTGGCAAGCAAAAGATTACCATTCGAAAGGTTACTAAATTCTCTACAAAAAATGTTTTGAAGACATTTGCGATGGGATGGTCATATTTGGAGAAATAAGTGCTTAAAACATAGGTAATTTCGTTTATTTGAACGAATCTTTTTGTGTGTTTCCTACAGTGTTTTTCACTGCTCGTTATTTTTGTGATTGCTTATAGTAGTCAAATGTATTAGTCAATAAAACAGGATACGTATAATAGAAAACTAGTAGATAGCTGCTACTATTCCTTAACTAATCGCACTTCGGATAAGATCGGAACCACGCTAAGATGATGCAGTTCCTGCGAATCGGACTTTTATTTCATTTATGTAGGATATTTTAAGCAAATTGTTCTGGAAAGCAGTCTACACTACCCAAATTCTGAGGAAAGTGCTTAGTTATGCAGCTCCTGCGTGACGGACTTTTTTCCATTCAAGTTCCTCTTTTCTGGAAATCCTACATTAGTTTGTCTTCCCATTTAGTTCAAGCTAGACTTTTTCCTTGCTTTCACTGGACTTTGGTAGGTTTCTCTAGCAATTTTTCTTGATTCCATTCGTAGGAAGTGTCCAAGCCATCTTTGTCTATTATCCTCTATAACATTAATATATTGGCTGGTTTAATGCTCATGTTGAATCTAATAGTAATTTTGCATACTCGTTCACTCATTGTTTTCCCATCAGTCTTTTTGAGAATTCGTATTTCTGACTCAAGAATTCTTAACTGGTGCGTATTTGTTCGGTCCGATGATTCTGGAAAGTAACTCAGAATGGGAAGAAACGTTGACCTAACTACAGCCACACAATTAAGTTGTCCTTTTCTCTACTCTCCACCCCTGTTCAGAATGCCTCTCTTTAAAAAAAAAAAAAAATCTGCCGTTACATGCGATTCGTTTTATCAACCACCTCCAGATCAATGTTATAATTTTCGATCTGGTGCGCACCAAAGTACGAATACACTTATTCGACCACAGATTCAACTACTAAATAAAATTCCCTATAAGATACAATAACTTTCGATAGAAAGTTTAATTCAACGCCTGCATGGTATAAGTTATTTTGGAAATATGAGGTTTATTAGAAAAGCTTAGAATGGAAACTTACTATTTTGCTATCTAAGGGGAAGAACTTCTTTCATATTTTTGATGGAAATTGAGACTGCTAAACCTCAAAATAATGTTTCCATTAGGAAAGCACTCACGGGGTGGTGCTTTTGCCGGACGGCCAGTAGAGAACCATCGGTGCCAATGGAGAAGCCCACACGGTCCGATAAAACGGCCCCTCACTCCTAGCATTGGTCCCCTTGTAGATAACTTTTACTCTCACAAGGGGAGTATACAGTGATGGGGTCACCGATTTGGACCAAATTTTTTCTGGTGATTCTACGTCGAAAAAAGGAGCCGAGAAACATAGTTGCTGAATAACGGTTTTGGTACATAAAATCATGGGATTCAGTTGAAACATTTTTTGCATGTTCAAATTTTATCAAAACTAATGTCTTAAACTTTTGGTTAGGTTTGGAGTTAAGGAAGGGTTAGAATAAAATATTTTATGAACAGACATGAAAAGTTTTTGGGGGGGGGGGGGGTATATTTTCATTAATATCTCGAACACAGTTGGGAAATTTTCATAAGTGGATAGAAACTATTTGAAAGCTTTCTAAATTCTCTACAGAAAAGATTCTGAAACAAGTTTTGATTAGGTGATGTCAGTCGAAGAAATAAGTGCTTAAAACTTCAAATACGTCTGTTTAGTTCTTATGAACGGGTGTTTGTCGTTCTTTTTGTAATTTTTGTCTCTTTCCCTTAGGTTTTTATTGATTTTTATTTTTGTAATTTCTTATGTTAGGAAAATGTATTTGTGTGTAAAACAGGGTAGGTAAAATGAGACCAATTTTCTATTGCTAGAAATAATGAAAAGTTTTGGGAACTTCGTATAATTTCTTAATATCTCGAAAACGGTTGAAAATCTTGGGAAGCGAAAGGTTACCATTCGAAAGCTTACTAAATGCTCAACAAGGAATGTTCTGACGAAAGTTTTAATTAGGCGATGTCAATCGGAGAAAAAATGCTTAAAACATTAAAGTAATTGATTTCGTTTATTCGAACGGTTTTTTTTTGTCTGTTTTTTTTCCTTGTTATTTCTTAATTGCTTATAGTTGGATAATGTATTTTACAATAAAACTAGTTTAGTAAAATAACAAAACAATTTATTGTTAGAAATATAGATTTCCTGGATTCCAAGACCTTGTAACTAGCGGGACCCTTTCTAGTGTGTACCGACCCTTCCAGGTAAGATCGTAAATCAAGACCATTCAAGACTGGTGGAACCAAAATAATAACTGCTTCTATTTTAATCTTCAGGCGATTCGCCAAAGTTGCGAAGCCTTATCAATAAATAAATATTTTAATCTTTCCAAATTAGACAAGGGATAAGAACGGAACCGCTCTAAGATGATGCATTTCCTGCGAGTCGGACTTTTTGTAATATTCCCAAAATTTGAATTTAGGGGTTTTTCGATGTGCTAAAAACGAATCTGACATCCATTTTTAAATCAATTTTTTTTTATTATCGATAACTTTTTAAATGTAGGTATATGGAATATTTTGCCAGAATAACGACTTCTATAGAGTCGAGTAAGTGCCGGGGGGGGCCGGCCGTATGTGCCTAGCCTTATCGATCGAAAATCTTCTAATTTACTGTTAATCGATTCCTCTAATCCTTAAAATACTTTTGTTGTTGAATAAATTTCAGTTTGTGTTTTTTAAAGAGAAGAATGTTAAAAATGTACAGGATGAATAAATAAAGAATTCAGAAAGGGCACAATGAACGTCGGAACTGTAGACAAGAGTGTCTCAGTCTGGACGAGCACCAAAAGTCACGAATAGTATATCCCGTTTTAAGTTAAGGACAGTAAATAATTTTATATGCAGCTAACCTACACAAAAATAGAATTTATTAGCTGATGTATCGGTAGTTGAAGGGTGACCAGAGAAAAAAATGTCTTTGGAAACAGAGCCTGCCAGACTATATTTTTTAGGGCAAATTCGGTGCATCAAATTTGAAACCCGTTTAGTGTCCTTAGCATTTAATAAAAAGTTCGTACAGGAAAATTATATTTGCTTTTAAATCTTCAATATAACTTTTAGTTTAATGTCAGACATTCAATGTCATGGGCGTATATAGGAAATAATTTGGGGGGGGGGGCTGGTACCATTTCCGCGGTATGGAATTCTAACAATCTAGAACTTGGAATAGTTTTAGCCACCTAAAACGCCCAAAATACCCAAAATAAAATACTTTATATGAACAAATTGATCTTATTTAATTTATTTTAAATGGGTTTATGACACATTTTACCGATGAAATCAAAAGATTTTTCCCTTATATACGCCCATGTTCAATGTACAGCACAGGCTGTTTCTATTCTCAATCTCTCGCAACCAATGACCACCAAAGCAGTAGTTTGCAATTTGAAATTATTCAAGCCTTCTTAGCTTTGTAATGAGGTGTAGATAGTCAACGAGGTGATAAGCGGACAGGGAATAGCTGGGATTTGGCTAGGAAACATCAATACGATCTTTTTATATCTCTAGATTCAGGACGTTTTGGCTACCTTTTGGTGGCCTTTGTCAGCTTTAAAACAGACACAATTGTAGAATTACAAAACAGAAAAATTAAACAAAGAAAACAACAATATTTTTGTTGTTAACAAAAATAAGTAACAAAACATTATTAACAGGCAAGTGAACAATAGTTTTGTTATAGGACTTAGTTCAGAGTATGGGCAGATTATCAAAAACTAAAAGTTAAAATGACTTTAGTACAAACGAACAGAGAATAATGATATTTTTTATCATTAATAATAACTAAAATACTACATACCAATGAATCCCAACAATTCCATCAATGCTCTTAACATAGGTTCTGAAATATTTTCATTAAATTTCATGCCTATGCTTTAATATTACTAAGAAATATTATCAACATTTCAGAGGCCTGCCATTAATTAGCCAAGGATTAGCCCATGGCCGACAACATTTCATTTGACGTATGTACATACAAACTGCGATGGGCGTATATAGGAAATAATTTCGGGAGGGGCTGGGAGAATTTCGGGGGAGGGCTGAGAGCATTGGGGGTGGGGTCACTCCCCCCAAACAAATGAATTCTAACAATCTAGAACTTGGAATAGTTAGCCAATTAAAACGCTATTACGCAAATGAAATTATTTTTTCGTTATTTTTAATTCGTTAATTATTTTTATTTTTAAGGTTTTATGAAACATTTTTACCGATTTCAGGGGGGGCTGCAGTCACCTCAACCCCCCCCCCCCTTATATACCCCCATGCAGCTGCAATTGAAGGGCGTGCAGCAATAAGGAGGAGGCTCCATTTTTTAGGATTTTAAGGTCAGAACATTATCATGACTTTAAAAACTCTCCCTATCCTCTGGTACAAGAAGGAAACAGCTCTGGTCACTTCAATCGTGGAATCACAGCAACTAAACCGATGTAAGAGGTCCACTATTTACTTTCCATCTGCGTACAGCCAACCCCTGCTCTTAAAAACTTATAAATACTATGCCGTAATAAGCCTCGCACACAAATATGTCGGACAAAATATGATTCCGTTCTACAATGCATTAAAATGTGTAGCTTCTTCAGCTACATTGTCGACGATTATTTGACATAAACACGGCCTGAATAAGACTGAATTTTGCTTTAATTGATTAATTTTTTGTATTTTACATTCTTTGTTTGCATGGTCATATGAGCTTCTTAGATTAAAAATGCGAATAAAAGCAAAGCTTGTTCATTTTAGTTGAAAAATCCTGTAAATTTGCGGGTTATTTATAGAACGTGGCACAATAAGGAGGCAGCTCCAAACCATTAAACCTGACACTACCACTCTAAATAAGGTTGGATAGGGCCCTTATGGACTTAATTTCATAAATAGGTGGATATGTTATGAAAAGAAAAAAAAATGGAAAAAATATCAAGAAACTAAATTTAAAAACGTTTTCTTTAATTTGCCAACAATGTGAAAACTTGAGCTACCTCCTTATTGCTGCACGCCCTTCGATTTTATTAAGGTTGATTCTTTGCAATGTATGAAAAAAACCCTTATTTTATTTGCATTGATATTTTTTTTTTATATTTTAATGTAATATATATTTTCAGGTGATTGATGCCGAGTACCATAGCTCTCCTGTCTTGCCTTCTTTGCTCTCCATAACCATAGCATCATGTTTTCTGCTCTTCACTCTTCTATTTTTCACAGCTCTCTTATGCAAGTTAGTAAAGCTTTATTTGTGATAAAAGATAAAAAGAATTTTATCGTCCAAAGAAATATAAACAAATAAAATGAATTTTTACAATTAATTAAATACAAGTATCCAAGCTATAAGCTTTTACAACTATTCTAAATTACCTATATCTATTTAATTTTTATTACTAAAATATTATAAGGGAAAAATACAAAAAAAAAAACCCTATACACTGAAAATCAAAAGGTAACATGCTTGAGCCTCTTATACTTGTAACGCTTATAATTTAGGCTATGATAATTATAATTAACTATATCAGCAATATGCTTATAGCTGCTACTTTGACATACTTCAAAGAAATGCTGTGTCACTTTAATTATGTACAGATTTATTGTAGGAATGTCAAGAACTTCATGCATATGCATGATAGGAGTCCATCGGGGAAAAGAACCAATGAATCTCAAGCATTTATTTTGAGTCACCTGTAATTCCCTCTTGTTGGTTTCACATGTCATAGACCAAATAGGGCATGCATAAAGTAACACAGGCCTAATATATAAATAATAAATAAGTCTTTTGTTAATTATGCTTAATCCTGAGTTTCTATTCATTACAGGAAATAAGGATTGTAATATACCAATAGCCTTATTACATTGAATGTTAATATGGTTCGTGTAAGTCAGTTTAGAGTCCAAATTTACTCCAAGATACTTAACATTTTTAGACCATGGGATTGAATTTCCGAAAATCTTTACTTCAGGGTATACTTTAGGTCTTCTCCGAGTAAACAGTATAACCTCAGTTTTTTCACTATTTAACCTTATTTTCCACTTATTACAGTATTTTGTACACTTTTCCAATGCTGTGGTAAGATGCCTAGCAATAGTGTCAACCCGAAAACTGGAGATTATATATGCCGTATCATCAGCAAAAAGAGATTTTTTACATTTAATTTTGAGATTGTTTATATCATTTAGGAATATAATGAATAGTATGGGGCCGAGTACTGATCCTTGAGGGACTCCCGCGAGGATTTGGTAGAGTTTAGATTTTTGGTCAGCAATGGAAATATAAAAAGATCTATTTTTTAGGTAATTATTAATGAGGAGAATTAAGTATACCGGAAAGTTATATTGAATAAGCTTGTATATGAGGCCAATATGCCATACACAATCAAAGGCTTTCTCGACATCTACCAGAGCCATGCCAGTATGTTTGTTTAAATTAAAATTATGGAGGATCATGTCGGTTACCCTGGCTAACTGGGTTGTTGTTGAATGCTTACTTCGGAAGCCATGTTGGTCGTTGGATAATAGATTCCTATCTTCCATAAAGGAAATTATATTCGATTTGATGACCTTTTCAACTACTTTGCTGAGACAATTACTTTATTTGTGTTCTACACATAAAAAAAGAGCGTTTTATAAGAAAACATTAATTCAAATACATTTCAATATGTCATTATGTGATATTTTATTTTATTGCCAGTGTCACGGTTATGTCGGTGTGTGTTGCAGAGAGTTAGCTCCAAATCCTAAAGATATAATTGACATTTGACATAGTTTATTTTGTATCAATTATTTTTAAATCAAATTATACATTTATTTTGCAGTACTTCGAATAAGTTATTTCATTTATTTATTATTTTTATGCACCGCTTCATAGACGAATTGCATTTTTTTTTTTTTTTTTGCTTTTTAATAGAGGGGGTTTTGCTTTAATAAAACGGGTTTAATCCATTATTTTCTTGGAAGAGTGGCTATACTTAAATAGTAGTTTAATCATTTTAACCAAACTCTTTGGAGTGAATATACTTAAATAGGAGTTTTAAACATTTTAACCAAAACATTTGGCTTGGTATTTACCCAATATTTTATTTCAGATGTTTTTATAAATATCTATGTTTTTTAGATGTTTGAATATTGTGTCTGTCATCTCCAAGGAGTTTTGTCAAGTCAATAGGTTTATCAAGGTTCTGTCTTAATTGGCAGTCAGTCAGTATATGCTTGATTGTGAGTCCTGAGTTACACTAAAGATATAATGCTAACCATCATTCTGTCACTGTTCATAACCTACGTAGGAAAGCTTCAGCGTTAATCGAAATCATTATATTTTTTTAGAGAACTGTGAAATTCGGTATCGTAATTGGCAAAGCACTCGAGCGTAACGAAGGAGGATATGGTAACAAATCTCAGGCTGGCGAATACATTTTTACTAAAAAATAAAAAGTTATCTAAAATAAAGAGTTATTATAAACAGACTATGGCTCCATTAACTGAATTAACTTGCCTTGCTGTGATATGAAGCCAGATAGCCAAATTGATTATGGGAACGTAAAAGGGATGGATCTTTATTCAAATTTCAGCCTGGTGTGTATGTTTTTCTAACGAATAAATATTTGTAAATAAAGTCTGGCTAAATATATAATCATTTTCATGATGTATAAATGTTTGCTCTTCTAAAGTGTTTTTTTTTCTTGGCCATTAGCGCCGGGTTATCTACTGGTTACCTTTCTTTCTATACATCCATGGTGCAACAGGGAATCTTTAGGGAGAAATGATAAAAATCCCTGTCGCAAGTGGGACTCGAATCCCAATCTTCCGCATTAGGATCCAAGGCGTTAGCCACTAGACCACGAGGGACCCGTCAAGAGGCGGTATGCACAGCCTTAGACAGTACTGTTCTTTGCACCAGTTCTTTTGAGCCAGTTTCTTGTTCTTATTAAAATTTATGAGTGTTTAACATTAAAAAAATTCATGATATTATTAATGTTATAAATAATTAAAACATATATATTGAATGAAGTAATAAACATTCTTAAATTATATTGGTAGGCACCAGCGAAAAATGAGAAGTTTCCTCCCCTGTAAAACATTACCTCAAAATCAGTGCGAAATTTCCCACCAAGCAGGAGGTGTACTTTATGACGACATGACTAACATGCACCCGAGAAGTCTTCAGCAGGCACCAATCGAGGTAGGTTCACATCAATAGGAAGATAATGAAACTTTTTTTTTTTTTTTAGGCAGAAGAACGAGTTTTTGTGAATTGATATGAGCCTTTTAGCAAGGAACTCACTAATCATTCAGATTTAACAAGATAATCGGGGTTCCGCCCTAATGTTAATAAAACTAAATTTTTTATAGCACTACATTATAATAAAAATAAGCTTTTATTGCAAACGCTTACGTTTAAATTTCAAGCCCTCATCAGAGCTTTGAGGAGAAAACATCATTCGTTTGGAAGTCGCTAAATCACAAATGTACCGACGCTGCCAGTAATTTAGTGTCTTCAAAACTCTCTTTCAGTTCTTTCATCTCAGGAAAATCAATCAATCAGTCTTTCCTCTCTTTCGTAAATCTTTCGTCTAATTTGAAAGGTCAAGTTCGTTAACCAGCAGAAGCCGTCCACCGGAGCATGGTTTCTGGAGAGAAATTCGCGCGAAAAAAATCTTTACGCTTACATGGTATGCTTCTTGGCCTAGGACAACGAATGAAACCATATTAAAGGCGATAGCTTTAACTGTTTTCGTTGTTGTTTTTTTTTTTTTTTTTTTTTTTTTTTTAATTATATTTAACAGTAAAATGAGAATTTTACTAAAACAAGGTAAGAAAATAAGAAACATATTTCATTGGATTCCAAGAGTGACCTTTGTGAAGTCGGGAGGAGTAATTTCCGCTTAGGATACTGTGAGTTTCTTTTTGTGGTGCCTGGAATCTTGCTTCTCGTTTTTAATTTTCTTTTCACTAAAGATTAAAATAAAGTAATAACAGCTTCAATTCCTTTACAAATGCCACTAGGGATAACACCGGAATCGCGCTATGATGACGCAGTTCTCAAGAGCGAACGTTGAGAACATTACAGTCAGTTTCCTTTAATCTATTTTCTATGATAACTTTTAATCTATTTTCTCTTCGAGATTTTATTTTAAATTTTCACGAAAGATCAAACACCACCGTTACTATTCCTTTGCAAATTGTCCTAGAGATATGAACGGAACCGCGCTAAGATGACGCGGTTCCTGTGACTCGGACTTTTATAACATCAAAGGAACAGAAAAAATAAAGAATTACCAAGGCTTGGACTGTAGGGTGTATAAAATCAGGAAAATATAATTCAAAACTTTAAAAAATTGGAAATTTTACATAATCTATGTTCCTCCGCATGCAATGTGCCTTTTTCCCATTGATATTCCTTCACATTGCTTTTCCTATAATATATAAATATGAAAAAGGAAAATAATATGAATCATTCTTAAAAAATTATAAATATTATGAATTAAATTAGATCTCGTAGGAGCTGCATAATTCAGCAGATTCACCAACAAAGTGGTTATTTTGCTCCACAACACTGACGAATATTCTTAAACTAACCTACATAAATACAAAATGAACATAAATAGTTTTGAAAATAAATTTGAAAAATATTTTAATAATTATAATTGTATTAATTGAAACAGATCGAATTTAAATAAAAATTCTAAAATAAATGAGCTCGAATTTAAAATAAATTCTTATTGGCATTACATTATTATAAATTAATTTATGAATAAAAGACATAATTACGAATTTTTTGGTTCAGACTTGTGAAAAATTTGGACATAAGTAAATTCAGCTTGAGTCGTTTTTCAACTTAGTCGCCTCCCCTGAACCAATTGTTGACGTAAAAAAAAGATACATACTTTATTAAAGTAAATAAATTTTATTACCTGCAAAATAAATAATCATTGCGAAAAATTTTCTTTCAGTATAAAAAAAATTTGGTTTTAATAAGAGCCATTACTTTTTTTTTAAGTTACAATGTTTGCCTATTTTTTATGGTTTTTTTTAATACGGTGAGTATCGTATTCTAGTGAAGCGCTAGAATGCGTAAATCTGTTTGTGTTTAAGTAAAGAAATAGTATAATTTATTAATTCAAAAATATCATATCAAGGGATAAGAAAAAAGAGATAGGGTTTATAGGAAATGAACTCACATTGATCTCATTTTATCTAAATGATTTCTATATTTCAGATGCTGGATGTGAAGAGAAGAAAGAAATGGCTTGGCATGGGAGGTTATGGAGGTCCGGGCTTCCCATCAGCAGGTTACCCACCAGCAGGTTACCCTGTTTTAGGGCAAACTCCTGTCTTCATCTGCCCTCCACCCTTAGCCCAGCACCAGCACTACACGCAGGACCTTTACAATCCTGTTTACGAAGAATTATCTAATTGTTAGTATCAATAATTGATATCTGATAAAAACGTTCATGGATTTCACACAGATTAAAAATGATAAAGCAAATCGTTTGGAACTGCAAGTCATAAGGTGAATATTGAGTCACAAAGCGGATATTGAGTAGAGTCTCGAAGATTTAATTGCGGCGCAAAGATTTACATACTTCTGGATTGAATTTCAATTCGATTTTCACAGCGCGAATATCGAGTAGCTGCGAGTTTTATACAAGGCAACTTATTTGATCCCAGCGGGAATAGTGCCTCAAGATTAGACGATTCAGGCGTAGGGCGAATTTCTGATTGAGTCGCTATGTGGTGGTGGTTTGAAAATTGTGTCACGACGTGATGCAGAGTGCATAGGGGCCGTCGCACAAATATTGCGACGCGATGCGAATATTTACGTAGAGCGCGAGTAATAATGGCGGCTCGTGGGTTGTATTGCATATTCATCTGCCAGTTCAAATTTGCTAAAGATTTTGAATAGCATTCACCATACAGCTTCTCCGAATCGCAACTGGTCCTGTTGATAGCCTCTGTGTTGAAGCTGGAGTGCCGCCATTGGAGTATAGGCGATGGTTCATCGGAGTGAAATTTCTGCTAAAATGCAAAGAAATTAGGTATGCCATGTGTTCATGAATTAATGGACAATAACTTTCTTAATAAATATTTACAAAAAAACTCGAAACACAAACCCCTAATTATACGCCACTTGAAAAACGTAGTGATTCCACCTTATTACAACATCCAACCTACACTAACACGATTCTACAGTTCCCTCCTTGGAGAGTCGATAACTTAAAAATTAATCTTTCATTAACACAATTTACCAAAAACAATCCACTGCCTTCCAAATGTTACCAGACGTTTTTTAAATTCATTATTACGGCGCTAATGGCCAAGATTTGACAATGCGCCGTAAAAAAAAAAAAAAAAAAAAAAATATGATTAAAGATAATCCGACTTCAATGTACATTTTCACGGACGGATCTAAAACCAACTCCGGGACAGCGGCACTTGTCGATGTCAACACTTACGGACTTAGACTACATGACATATCTAGCATATATTCTGCTGAGTTACAAGCAATAAACTTAAGCCTTTCTAAAACAGAAAATACAACAGACAATCTTTCAGTATTGTTATTTACAGACTCACCCAATAATTACACACATCTATAACCACAACATTACACTGGTGTAATGTTTTTTCATGGCTACCTGGACATGAAAAAATTGACCAAAGCATATTAGTAGACAGTCACGTTAAATTAATGACAACAAAACCAGAAGTAGACAATTGCCTATTGACTTCACAAGACTGGTTTATGACTGCACACACGCATTCTATGGACGACTGGTAACAGAAATTGACAAGGACTGAAAACAAACTGCGTGTAATAAAACTCTCAGTAAAAGCCTGGCCTCTTAAGAAGAATAACCTTTCAAAAAGAGAACAGGTTGTCCTGACACGTCTAAGGATTGGTCATTCCCTTCTTACGCACTCCTTCTTAATGGAGAGAAAAGAAAGGCCAATTTTTCCAGAGTGTAATGTGCAGTTTACTTAAAACACATACTGACAGACTGCGGAAAACTTGAGAACTTACTCATCCCACATGACTTACACGACTTACTTACTAAAGGTAGTCCATATATTAACACAATAATCCAACATGTTAAACGAATTAAAATAATATCCAAAATATAACCACATATTGAAATAAAATCATAATCGCATGATTACCCGCACAATTATAAATGTACAATTTTTTTTTTTTTTTTTTTTTTTTTTTTTTTTTATTAACAATATCCTTGTTTAGTATTGCTTCCCGTCTCATCCTTAAATTATATATGTAATATGTTGTTGATATGAAGTTAACTTTTATATTGAGTTAATTAATTAAGTGTGTGATGATAAATATATGATGTATACGGAATGTTGCATTAGATGTAATAATTTCAATATTGGCATTATATATATGTTTAATGGTTGTATTGGGCGAGTCGCCTTTGTTGCGAGTGCTCAAGAATAAATAAATAATAAAAACAAAATCATAGCACTCTGCTCCAGGGCGGAAGCTAGGTGTACTGGGTATCCCCCCCCCCCCCTCCCCGTTGATCGTCTCCTGAGATCCTCGGTCTTGCGAAACCCTGGGGGCTTAAAGGGAAATCACAGGTCATATTATCTTGATGGCCAAAGGAGGGTGTTAATAGGCGGAGATGTTTTACAGGCTATAAAATGCTGGGCACGACCCCTTTGCTGTTACCACATTCTATGACGTACGCTCCAATTTTCAACGTTCTTCAAACTTCTGACTTTTAAAACATCTTAAGGGAGGAATAACATGAGGTCTCACTCTGAGTGTATAAAATGCCGTCTGGATACTGGAAGGTATTTCAGGTCTTGGAATGTTAACATAAAGCTGTCTGTGAATTCTAAGGGTTCGCCAGTGTCATTCTTAAGAAAAACTCTATGGACGGATAGACTGCCTTGATCCTTCAATCTTTCCGTTATTTAGTCGTGTGTCGAATGTTCAAGGTCAAAGAATGTTATTACACCTCTTGATGTGATTAGCGTTTAATGCAATTCAATTTTTACACTAAACGCACCTAGAGTTTTCGTATTTAGCAATTTTTCTCTTTGAGCCATTGTAGCAGACTCAATTAGCAAAGACAAGTTAGCCATATCCGCACGTCCGCTCCAGCAACCAGCACATTTACCCCCGTCCTATAGATATTATAATTACTTCACTCCATGATGATTTATATTGTGAATTGTCAAGTGTATGTATAATAAAATCAATTATTCAATCTTTCTTCATAAATAATTCAAGAATTTGTTTTTTTTTTAGTAATATTAATTCTTGTTGTGTTTTAGGTTCTGAGAATAAAAGATATGAATCAGAAGGAACAAGTGATTTTGAACAAAGAGGTCACTGCAGTGAAGACGATTTTGCTGAGGATGAATCTAGTGTTGCAGGAGTTCCTCTTGATCAGAGCCGAATTCAAAGAGAACGAATTGGAGTGTTCTCAGATAGAAACAGCCTTCCAGGTCTTAAACAAAGATCTCCTATAAGCAACAAATTTAAAAGTTGGAAAGAAAAAGAAGCAAGAAGTTTGGAAAGGAAACGGTCAAAATCTCGACAGGGAGAACCAGGCTTCCATGAAGGTCTCTTGTTGGATGCCTTGCTACAGCTTTATCCAAATCCAGTTACCCAAACACAGTTTCCTTGCATCCTCCCTTTGCCTCCGAACCATTATGACAAAATTCTCAACCAACCAAGTAAGCATCCAGACCAAACTTCATTAAGGCAATATAATGATTCTGATTCTGGCTACAGCCATAACACCTCAGAAGGTCAAGGATCTACCATAAAAGTGCGAACTCATTCTCATTACATACCAGATTCTCCCACTTTACTTTTATGATAGTTCATAATAATCCAATTTTCATGAAATGCTAATTTTCATTATGAAAAGTGGTAGTGCAATTGATTTCTTAAATGATGCATGATTCTACAAACATTCAACTATACGTAAACAATAAAATTTCTCATCTAGGAAGGCTGTAGCATTATAATTATTTTGAATAACAATTTATTTTCTGGTGTAGAATAAGCATTAGTAGATTGTGCAATAGGGTCTGGGTGGGTAGGGGGATGGTAAAAGGAGTCTCAATTCATGATTAGTTCCTATGCAGTACCTTTGCTGAAATTTAACAGGTATTCATAAGAATACATGTGCTCAGTGTGTGTTCACATATTTTTTTTTTGTTTTTGTTTTTGTTTTGTGTATCATGATTTATTTTTTTATTGTGCATCGACATAAATGGTTATTAGAATTAGCACTGGGAATTAGCTACCTACGAGTGAATTAGGGAGCTCTTTTAATGAGCTTTTCACAGGAAGAGGTCTAGTTACTCCTTGCTGGATCGAACCAGCCTCTCTAAGATGGCAAAATTTCAGAGTCAGAAACACGGACAACTAAGCCTCTGTGACACCTGAACTTTCATTACTTTCCCTATAATAACTACCCATTTCTTATTGTTATCATAAAGTCTATTCTTTTAATAAAACAGAAATGCAAGGCTCTACTTTTTTTAAGGCCAAGATATAAATTTTTTAGTAAAACAATTGTTGATTATAACAATGTTGTGATCACTTTTACATAGGAGCAATCTATCATGTATCCTTTTTGCAAAAGTAGTAAAAAGTTATAATATTTTAAATAAGAAAAGTCGACTCCAGAAATCTAGCCAGAGCCTTTAATACACTGGCCGGAGTTAATGCCTAAGGGAGTTTCAGCTTTATTATTTCCTAGGAACCCTCTTCCATTAAATTTATGCTACTCAAGAATTACAAGTCTTAAAGGGCTGTGTAAATACTTGTCAAGATTTGATAATTTCACTAATTCATGAATAGGTAAAAAGTGATAAAAATTGGCTAGCTGACTATCATAATCTCTAAAATAAATTTAGTAACCATCCTTAATGGGAGGAATTAATTAAATTTAATTAGTTTATAAAAAATGAAGTATTATGTTATGAGATCATATCTGTAAGAGGCTAATAACTAAGGTATGGAACAATTCATTAACAAGCATAATTAGCAAATGAAGCATGAACCATGTTGGACATTTTTCAGTGGGAAAGAAATGGTGTTCCCTAAAGTAGATTATTTTTGAAGGATTGTTTTTATTCCTTCAAGTTAAGGAACAAAGCGGGATGATCAGCATGCTATGCATCCAGTAACCTAATAAAGATGGGCGGCTGAGTTTATTAATTAATTTTTATTAATTAAATACATATAAATTAAATAAATTAACATATAAATAAATATAAATTAAATACATTCACTTAGATATTTTTTTCCATTTTATATGTCTTGCCTCCATTACCATTAGTTACTCTTATGTAACTATGTATTCAGTAAATAAAACACAGAAATATTGAAGAAAACAATCTGCTGGAAACTTAATTATAACTTGCATCGTTATTGAGGAGAGAAACTAAAAATTAACGCACCCATTTAATGATAGTGGGTGAACTGTTTTCTTTTATGTTTACGTAAAGAGGCCAACTGATTCTTTCAGTATTTGTCTAACAAAAAAGGTTTGCAGCAAACGAAAATGGTATAGTTAAGTGAAATTTATTATATGCCTAGATATCATAATAAAGAAATTATTAGGAAAATTGAAGTTATTAGGCAAAATGTATTGGATAATTCCATGTATTACAACGTATTGTACATATTGATAAAAATTGTGATAATTTATTAATTAATAACTCTATATTTCCTAGTGAAATAACCCTACAAAAGACAACACACACACACACACACACACACACATACATAAACATATTGGGAGACAAAAGAAATTCAGGAAATTGTTAAGAGAGTAATAATTTTTTCTACCTCAAATAGTTAGTAGGCTCATGAATAATAGATTAAGTTGCTTTAAATTTGAATCCCGTCCATGTATTACAAAGTTAAATACATGCCTTCATTTCTTGATCTTAATTTGAAATTCAACTAATAACACCAATTGTATGTTTTAAATAATTTCTGATTCTACTAAATCAGAAAAGAGTTTTACATTTATAGATAACAGAACCCAGATGCCCTATATATGCAAAAAATAAACTGTTTTCTTCCCTTCGAGAGGAGAGTAAGAATATTAGCCCATTATTAGAGACTAAGCAACATAAAAATGTAGTTGTTAAGACAAGTCTTTCAATATATGAACCCATATCCAGGAAATCGGGACCATATACCACTTCCTTTAACAAGATCAGTTTATATCTGATTTTAACATTGAAACAATCTTAGTCTATTCACTTCAAACTATATATTTCCTTAAACTTAGGCACATTCAAGTGGTGCATTCCTCTGATTTGTACATTTTTATTTAATTGGAAGCTTTTAAAATTTTCAGAACTGATTACAAAGTTCAGGAAACATTGATTTTACCTATAAATAAAAAGGAAAAGTTAAACTATTTATTTCAGAGCCACAATATTTAATAGGAATGTTAATTTTACACCAATTTCATGAAATGAGCCACTTTGAATTATTTTTAATTTACTTATTCAAATAATAAAAAAATTACCTACGAAAATGTAAATAAAATTTAAGCAATACAAACAGTGAATTCACGAAGAATTCATGTTTAATAAAACGCTAAAGAGGATTGTTAACTTATTTTATATTTTAATTTCAGTTGTCTGAATATAATAACAGAAATATATTATGCATATATGTTTTAAAATATTTCAATTAAATCATTAGAAAATATTTATTAAGTACAAAATACCCCATTGTTAATTACATCATCTATAGAACTTTTATTCAGGTTTCTCTGCAAACAGGCTGTCCCCTTTCTGTATCTTGCTAGATTGTCTAAGGGTGGGTTTACACTTGCTAGTTAATGCAGGATATTTATATCAGAGAGAAATTGCGACTATTGAAACCCCATGTAAAATGTATGTCTGCAATAAATTCTACCATGAGCAATTTATTGCAGACATACATTTTACATGGGGTTTCAATAGTCGCAATTTCTCTCTGATATAAATATCCTGCAATAACTAACAAATGTAAACCCACCCTAATATTCCTTGTTCATTTGGAACATAATGGTTTTAAAGAAAACAACGATTAATAAAATGCCTATGTAATTGGTCAATAAAAGTAATGCATGAACTGTTAGGGATTAATTTGAAATAAAACTGCATATGAATCTATGCTTATTTTTTGAAAAAGATTTGGTATATAATTCTCTACTTTACAACTTGATAACTTCAATTGTATATATTTTTTATTTATAACCTTTTTAGTGTTACCAATAGATATTGATAAGTGAAATACAGAAGTAGGGAATGGAGTATGTTTTATGAGAATTAACTATACAAGACTACTCTATCATATGTAATAAAATGTATGTTCAATAATTTCATGTGTTTTTCTTGTTATTTTTTTTCTGTGGAAATAAAGAATGTAGCTCTTTTTTTAAATGCTATATATAGTGATCTACATATTATTTAATAATAGATTTCAAGGCTGAACTTCAAGAGTAATTATAAATTTAATTACACTCCATTATTTTGCATAAACATAATAAATTATAATTTACTTAAAATTGGTGATTATAGAATTTAATTGTGTTCAATATAGTAAATTACTTACAATGTGGTTTCATTAATTCTAGATATAAATATGTTGAATTGATTTATGTTATTTATACTTTACAGGCTATTCCAGGAGGTTAGCCCATTAAAATGAACAATTGAAAATATAAAATATTAAAATTTCTAAAAACCATTTTATTTCAAAACACGATACCTTTGATCCTTCCATTTAAATTTAATTTACATTAATTAATTTTCAACAAAATCGACAATTAAAATAAAATTCAATGAATCCCTAAAGGCTAGTACACACTGAGACCCAAAGTTATGGGACATTGTTGCGGGGAATCGGTTGCTGTCCCGATTCAATGTTGCGCTTCAAGGTTCGGGGCTGCCCCACAACTAAGAATCGCGTTCACACTAGAGAGCCAGCTCCCTCAAAAATGTCTCAGGAGCTGGCCTCGCAGCTGTTTCTCTATCGTTGTTACGGTTAATCAAAAATCGAAATATGAAAAAACCAAGAAGGTGGTGGTGTTGAAAATTGTTCAGAACCAAAAATAAAGTGTGCAGACACATTGGGACTTGAACATGGAATGGGATTTGTCAACTTTATAAGAATTACGCCTCCAGACTTTGAGAGTCTATTGCGAATGGTTGGACCAAGGGTGTTTAAAAAAGATACAAACTTTAGGAATTTAATTTCTCCTACCGTAAAACTTGCAACTACTCTAAGGATTCTGCAAGTGAAGAATCTTTACAAGTCTTAGGTATACTTTTAAAATTTACAAGCGAAGTATAATTCATATTCTGCATTTGTTCCAAAAGTATGTGAGGCAATAATCATGGTTTTAAAACATAAATTAACGAAAACTTATTGTTTATTAACATAATAGGTCCGGCATTTGGGGGGGGGGGGGGACTGGGATCATTTTGGGGCTATGAAATACTAACAATCTAGAATTTGGAATAGGAATCAAAAATGCTATTACACACAAAAAACACTATTTTTTCTAAACTAAGAGATCTTATTTAATTTATTTTAAATGTTTATATGACAGCCCCTTTATATACGCCCATGATAATAGGTACAAATAAAAATATATTTTCAACTTTTTTTTTCTTTTCTTTATTATTAATCGCTAAAATATACGCTATGTTGATTAAAAGTTGGATACATATGATATTAAATTATAATCAGAGCAACATGAGCGCATTTGTAAGTCCTCTTTTATCTGTATTGTCAATTCAGTCGTCTACATATTGAAAGGAATTAAACTACAAGTCCATACACCGGAACTTCCGGGAGCTGACTGTAGACTGGGGGCTGCTCCTCACACGTAATGTTGCGTAACAATGTATCAGTGAGTCCCGAAACCGCAGGATCCAGATTCTTGTATCACTTAGACCCGCAATACACTCCTGATACACGGGGACATGTTGCGCATCAGAATCACAACAATCCAGATTCAAACGAGATTCAGCACTGCAACAACACGCGCAACATTGTATCCCAGTGTGTACTAGCCTTGACAAAATGATTCTATTAGTGCATTTCCTCTCTCCCACCTTAGGAAGCGTGGCTAATGAACCACCCTGATAATACAATCCAGAGGTGCTGATGAAACTAGTATATATATATATATATATATATATATATATATATATATATATATATATGGGAAGGTATTCGTCCTTTGACCACCTAGGCTGTGGCGCTATCTAGCAACATTTTATAAAGTTTGGTGTAATTAGTTCGTTCACTAGAGGACTTGTGCAACCTACTGTGGGTTATTCAAGTCAAAGAGGATTCTTGCAAATAATCATAATTTCATAAAAATTTAAGTAATTTTGTGATAATCTTTTTCCCTAATAGGTAATATTTTTTGTGTTATGTCTTTGACGATAGAAATCATTTTACATACAGTCCAGACAACGAACAGTTATAGATGGAATTTTTTGGAACAAAATCTTTCACTTCGTAACTTTGTTTGGGCTGGTTAGGAGTTGAACATATCAAAAGTCCCCACCCGTGGCCTTTGAGCCGGGGGTAGGGGGGTTTAGAAGGCCCCATTTTTCGGGTTTTCACTTATATCTCGGAAACCCTGCGTCCTAGCATGACTATCCTATAACAAATAAAAGCTGATTAAATTTGCTACAAATTCTATTTAATGAAGTTTTTCGAGATATTTAGTTTTCGATATATCCGCTCTTGAAAGTCCGTCATTTTGGAAAGAAAACACTTTTACACATATTATAGTCTTCTGGTATTGACCGTGTCACAAACTTCTTTGCTGACGTTTCGCTTAAATCGGTGGTAGCAGAACATTTTTACAACACTAATCATGCTATCCAATTCGTCAAAGTAAGTATTCTGGCGAAAATAGAAAATTACCAAGAACGGATCATTAGGGAAGCCCTAGAAATAGTAAGATGCCCGGAAAATTTCAACAAAGAAGATGGGTACACGGTCAGCAAATTATGGCATTCGGTAATTAAACCTAGAGAAAAAATAAAAAAACGAAAATCAGCCAAACGACGATCCAAATGGAACCCACCAACCAGAATCAAGCAAGACCGAGACCAACCAATCAGGGACATGGAAGAGCAGACTACGCTCGCGGATGAATGCAAAGACAACTAGAAGAACATCCTCATTCTCAGACTAAGCCCTGAGGAAGCTGGTAGTATGACTAGCGAAACGTCGGCAAAGAAGTTTGTGACACGGTCAATACCAGAAGACTAAAATATGTGTAATTACTCGGACCGTGGAAGCCTACGAGTTAAAACACTTTTGCCGCACATTTTTTGCCCTTTTTGACCGGATATCTCTTCAACGATGAACCAAAAAATAAATGCTGGTTATAGGGTTGTAGAGTATTACATTCGCTTCAATAATATATTACTTTACTATTTTGTGTATTTTCTTTCAAAAGTTAAATACGCACACACATGGTCTTAGCAAAACCATTGCCAATATAATGGAAAAGAACGTCTCTAATTGAGTGTGAATAACTGGTCAGCGGGCCAAAATTATATTTTTTGTGCTATTTATACGTCTAGGACTCACTATATTGTTACTTTTAAATACGTCCTGTTTTGACTAGCAATTAGGAGGGGAATATTCAAAAACATTTTAAGATAGTTGAACAAATGCCATTCAAACTTTAGACATAATATAAAATATTTTCAAATAACACAAAAAAAAAAAAAAAAATACAAACATTGCTGGAGCATGAATGTTAATCCTCAGTTCGGCTAGGACATTTTGTGGACAAACAAGGCCACATTCACACAATCGGTATGAGTTCTTAACGTGAGGTGCGGAATTTCGGTCGCATATCTTCTTCAGTCAATCAAGATTCCCGAAAGGTTTGATTCAACTGCATTTTTAAACCTCCTCCAAGAAGATCGACCTATTGCATTGGACTACGTTCCGCTTGAACGGAAGATAGATGCATGGTTCCAAAAGGATTGCTGTTCGGCACACATCAGCAGTGCTGTTAGACAGTGAATGGATCCACCAAAGTCCAATTGCAATTCCGGCAATTACCAAATTTTGAATTGTATTTGCAAATTATTTAGTGTACTCTCTAAATCAATGAAAATTTGGAAAACACAAATTGGGAGTCGATCGTCCAACCTATATCCCTCAATAAACTTCCAATTCATTTAATGCTTACTAAATGTAGAAGATTTCCTGCAAGAAATGAATTTGTACATGGGCGTATATAAGGGGGGGGGGCTGAGAGGGCTGCAGTGTTTTAGTTTCATACACACTATTTTTTTTTATTTGTTATTTTTAAACCTAATTTACAATAAATTATAGAGATTTGCTTCTTTAAGAAATAGAAAGACTTCGTTAAGGGAATTGGCAGAATTCCCTAAGGCCTTTGACAGATCTCCTGGGAGTTTGTGGTATTCCAAAATTCTTCGGTAATAAATACATTCATTGAATATATGACTGATACTCAGACGAGATTGACAGTGAATACACTTTGGTTGTTCCTCCTTGGTGATAAGGTATTCATGGATTAGTCTGGAATGTCCTATACGCAGTCTCGTTAAGACAACTTCTTCCCTTCGGTTTTGCCGGTAGGATGAATCCCATTGTATAACCGAGTTCTTGATTGATCTGAACTTATTGTTTGTTACTTCTAACCAAAAATTGGTCCACTCATTTTATATTCTTGTCTTCAGCGGCAAATAGATTTCTTTTGGCGTAAGAAAGGAGTCGATCTGTTCATGTAATTTGTGGGCATCTCTAGCAGCTTTATCTGCTATTTCATTTCCTACAATATTTTCATGGCTTGGCACCCACACGAAGTGAACTAGTTTTTCGTCGCCATTTAGTAAAAAGAGTTTCTTTTGTATATGCTTTACCAAGGTGTTTTTGGAATATAGATTTTTCAGACTTATTAGGGCACTTAATGAATCTGTACATATTACGATATTTTTATTATTTTTATGAATGACGTAGGAGAGTGCGTTTGATATGGCTGTTAGTTCAGCCGAGTAAATACTGTTTATTTTATTCAATCTGTATTTGAACACCGACATTCCATCGAAGAAATCACAGGAAGTTGATTCTTCTATTTTGGATCCATCTGTGTAAATGATTAAAGCTTCTTTTTGTTTATCTAAAATTTCCAAAAAAATTGATTTAATTTCTATCTTGTTATAAGTGCCCTGCGTTTTGTTTACTAATTTTGTTAATGAAAGGTCTATTGATGGTGGTGTGACTAGCCAAGGTTGTACAGGTTCTAGATCAGGCTTTAGAAGTTCTATTGAAAGAAGCTCTTGAGCCGTTCTGTATTCCTAATGGTCTTGTATGATGAGGTTTATTATCATATAATCTAACTTGTTTAGGATTAAAAACACAATCAAAAGTAGGATTATTTTGCTGTAATAGGAGCTTTGACATATATTTTGCAGCGAGTATTTTCCTTCTTACTTTCAATGGCGGTAGACCTGACTCGGTGCAGAGGCTGAGACCTGGTCTGGCGCGGAATGCTCCTGTTGCCAATCTTAATCCTGTATGGTGTATCGCTTCTAACTTTGATAGTTCTGTAGGTTTCGCTGTTCCATATACAAAGCATCCATAATCCAATTTAGACAGTATTAAGGATCTGTATATAGTAAGGAGCGACATTCGGTCGGCTCCCCAAGATGTGTTTGCCAGAACCTTTAACAATTTCATTTTGTCCAAACATTTCTTCTTCAAGTCACTAATATGTGCCCGCCAATTTAACCTCTCATCCAGTGTTAACCCTAGGAACCTTGCACTAGGGACATAATCGATTGCAACACCGTTTAGATGAATTACCGGTGGAATTCCCACCTTCCTCTGCCTGGTGAACAAGACACATTTTGATTTCTCGGTAGAAAAAGTAAAACCATTTCGGTTGGAGCATTCAGACAGTTTTGTAACTGCTATTTGAAGAGACTTCTGGATGTTTTTCAAGTTCTTTGACCTACACAAGAGGGCAAAATCATCGACAAAAAGAAAGCCGTTTACTCGGTTGTTGAGGCAGTGTGTTATTTCACTAATTCCTACGGCGAAGAGTGTAGTACTAAGCACACACCCTTGAGGTACACCTGTTTCTTGCGATCTTCTTTCAGACAGAGAGTTTCCTACTGCTACCTGATAGTATCTAGTTCCCAGAAGTTCTTGGATGAATATGGGCAAATTCCCTCTTAATCCCCACATATATAATTTTTCTAGGATGCCATACCTCCAAGCCGTGTCAAAGGCTTTCTGAATGTCGAAAAATACGCCAACTGCATATTGTCCACAGATAAATGTATCTTGTAATTCTGATGCAAGTCGTACGTGATTGTCTACAGTCGACCTGCTTTGCCTGAATCCGCATTGCCAGTTGTTTAAACACCCCATGTATTCCAATGTCCATACAAGTCGTTAATTCATCATTCTTCCCAGTAACTTGCAAAGACAATTCGTCAACGATACTGGGCGATAATTTTGAGCTACCGAGGTGCTTTTCCCTGGTTTTGGAATAGGAATAACAATTGCCTCCCTCCAAGTACTGGTAATTACGCTTGTCTTCCATATGATGTTATAAAGCTTAAGCACTTGGTTTAATGTTGTTTCCGGAAGGTTTCTGATCATATCGTAGGATATTTGGTCAGGCCCAGGAGATTTACCTTTCATATCTTTAAGGGCTGCATGAAGTTCGAATAAGCTGAAAGGAAAATTATATTTTTGAGTTTGTTCGTTGGATTTTAAGTCGAAATATATTCGGTAATTTTCTTTCTGTGATTTTAATTTTTGGAATTTAAAGTCTAAAGGAAGATTCTCAGCACAAAAGGTCGAAGCAAACTCGTTTGCTATTTTTAGATTGTTGATTTCTAGTTTATTTCCAATATTGAGGTAGATGGGTTGATAATTATTTTTTCCGGAAATTGCTCGGACTTTTCTCCACACAACAGCAGATGGGGTGCTTTTATTTATATCAGAAACATACTTTTTCCAACAATTTATATTTTGATTTTTTATAACTAATTTGCATTTTGCTTTCTCCTTTTTATACAGTACAAAGTTTTCCAACGTCATATTTCGGGTAAATCTCCTGTAGGCCTTCCTTCTTGCCTTTATCGCCTCCTTGCACTCTTTGTTGAACCAAGGCACCGGTTTCCTTTTTGGATGGACAGCTGCTTTTGAAATGCTCTGCTCGGCAGCGTTATAAATGACACTTGTGAGTTCCCTGCAAGCTTTCTCGGAGTTTTCAGACTATTTATAGTATTATTCTTGGACTATTTATACTAGATGTCAATGCTTTGAATTTTTCCCAATCGGCTTGGTGAGTCTTCCATTTTCTTCGTTTTTCTTGTACAGGAATATCGCCGAAGCTTGAAATAAAGATAGGGAAGTGATCACTTGAAAACTGATCCGGTAGTACGTTCCATGTAGTATGCTGAATCAAATAATCACTGCATGCGGCAATATCGAGAGCAGAATATGTTCCATAAGAAGGACTCTGACAAGTCGGTTCGTCTGTATTCAAAATGTGCAGGTTCTCGTCAAGAAAGACCTTCTCAAGCATTTTACCCCTAGTATTATTCTGACTTGATCCCCATGTAGAGGAATGGGCATTCACATCACCAACAAGAATGAATGGTTTGGGAAGTTGTCGTATTACCTGGAGTAATTCCTGTTCATTTATTCGTAGTCCTGGAGGTAGATATACATTGAGGATGGTCAAAGGAACTCTCGTCAGAGTTCTGATGGCGACTGCTTGAAGATCAGTTCTTAAAGATATTGGAGCGAAGGGAATGATCTGGGATACAGCGATGAGGACACCGCCACAAGCCTTACCACCAAAGGGGAAATCGTATCGATGGATGATGAAGTCCTTCAGGGTCAGGTTGTCTGTTTCTGTGAGGTTCGTTTCTTGTAGGCAGACGAAACTCGGAGTGTATTCGCTAATCAAGATCTGGGGATCGCAGAGATGGGTTTCAATGCCATTACAGTTCCATTGAAGCAGATTGAACAGATTCATATTAACATTAACATAGGTTTAATATTAATACTTTTCATACACAGTTCATTTAAAATCTTTGTTGCTACAATTAGGTTGTAATAGGCATTGCATTGTGTGTGTGTGACATAGTGTAAGTGTAATAGTATGTAGAATTTCCTGTGGGATATATATATGTGTATATCCATTGCATTGTGTATGTGTCACAGTATAAGTTTCATAGTAATGAAGATTTGCTGGGAGAAATACTTAGGTTTGGTTCAGGATGATAGTAACATTTTTTAAATAATGCTTTGATAACTTCAAGAATGAGAGTTTTAACAGATAGTCTGTTTGACTAATTTTAATTTTCGCCTTGATTATTAGACATAGAATATGAAAAAGAAGTATTATAGGGCAATGGAAACCATGCGATAGTTTATGCTTTGGTGTTACAAGTGTTATTAACATATGAAGGTTTTTATTTTTACCCGTTTCGTACTTGAAAATTAATAATAAATTATCCATCATTATTTTTGATTTATTTGGAAAACGTTTTATTGGACTTAGTTTCTTTTTTCTTGCTATCGTTATCTTTAGATTTATTTGCATTCTATTTTATCTGCTTTTTGTTAGACTCAAGGGTCTGTTTGCTTGCATTCTGCTTTACTTGTCCCTCGCTTCCAGGACTAGCTGGTGGCGAAGAGACGGAAGAAGGAGGAAGGGAGGGGGGTGTCAGGAGTAATGGGACGAGGGGGGGAGGGGTAAAGGCAGGAGGGAGGGGGAGAGAGAGGGAAGGGGTAAAGGTGGGAGGGAGGGGGAGAGAGAGGGAAGGAGAGGTGGTTTGAGAGTAACATGGCTTGGTAAGGGGGATTCCTGGTCTGCTCTGCGACGGTAGAGGTTTTGATAGATTGTTTTCCTGTAAATGTATTTGTCTCTTGTGAAAATAATTCGGTTTGAGTTCCTGAGTCTACTTTTTTGGCTGATAGTGTGAATGTTTTCGCTAACATTTCTGAATATTTGGGTTTTCCTATAATTAAATTTTGTGGGGAATTTTCCATGAATTTTCTTTTAGCATATCCGTACGGAATTTTGTCAGTGATTTGTATTTTTTTAACTTCCTTTTCAATAATAAAAGCCGGACAGCTTGTGTCAAAACAATTATGGGGGCCCTTACATACCGCGCACATTATGGGATCTTTACAACCCCCTTCATGTCGGGTTTTGCTACACCAGCTACACGTCATTTCTAATTTCTTGCGTATAGACTTTACATGGCCAAATAATAAACACTTCGTGCATCGCCTCGGAAGGGGGATGTAAAGCTTAACGGGAATATTTAAATATCCGACTTTAATATTCTTTGGTATTTCAGGAGTCCCGAAAGTTACCAAATAGCTATGTGTATTTATTATTTCGTTATTCCTTTTTATAGTAAACCTAGAAATATCTGTAACCTTTTGTGATTTATGTTCATCTTTTATTTCCTCAATGCTCACAGAATCTAAATCATAACATCTAATGACTCCCTTACTCACATTAAGGAATGCATGAGGCTTAACCTCCACTTCCATGTCGTTAAATAGTTATTCACAAGATAATAACCTAGCAGATTGCTTATCAGATGAAACTTCTACTAATAATGTCCCATCTCTTAATTTTTTAATATTCTTTACATTTCCAACATAACCTGTAATAGCTTTACATACAAAGAAATGGTTGACTTTATTAAAATTGTCTCCCCCTTTTCTTTTTATTATAATAAACCTGGGTACAAGATCCCCATTATTATCGGCACTGGCTCCATCTTCCACCGAAGAGTATGCTGAGGGATAGTCTAGCCTCCGTTTCTTATCGGGTGTCCGTTTCATGTTAAACATACTTTTATTATTATTTAAAATGATAATAAATTAGTTAAATAAGCTAAATTTAATATATATCTTAACATCTAGTTATAATATAATATTTTCTAAGTCTAATAATAATTATCTAAGTATAAGAACATGAAAAAATGAATATTTATCAAATAATTAAGGTAAAAAACAAAAGACATACTGCGTCTACTTGCGTTCTAGACGTATGACGAGTTCGGGTGAACTCGGCAGACCCGAGCTCTTCTAGCCTCTATCTTCATCTCTAGGTTAGGAAGAACCCGGCTTCTTTTAAACTAAATATTTATACTTACCTATGATCCAGAATGCAATAAACACTTACAAAACAATAAAAACCTATAACACTAACGTTTTTTACAAAATTTGATAACCAAATGCACCAAAAAATACAACAAATTCCGATTTAATTGAGAGCAAAAACATAAGCGACTTCACTTTTCAATTCAAAACAGCTGACGTTTTTTTATTGGATGTAATAGCGTTTTAATTAGCTAAATATTCCAAGTTCTATGTTCTTTTGTTGGAAATTATGTCCAGAATTGCCTCCTAGAGTTCGGCTACTGATACCTGAATCACCCTGTATAGTAGTCTGTTCACTCTCTGGCTGGGTCAAAAATACTTTGTGCGAGTTGAAATGTCAATTTCGTTACCCAGAAATTTGAGCGAAAAAAATCGTAACGATTATGTTTTTGCATTACTTAGCTTGCAGGTAGACGTTTCATAAGTAATTGGACATGAAGAATCTAATGAACCAATTCCCTTGGTAATACCTATAACCGTTGTCGGGTAAAATAAGCTAGATATTTCTTGAGATTTTCGGATATATTCTTATATATCTAGAAACCGGTTAGAAAATCGTAGTAACTGTAAAGTATCTATTCGGAAGTTTATTAAATGCCCTGCAAATGAGGTTCTTATGTGATTTTTGATATAGCGATCTCATTCGGAGAAATCGGTGCTTAAATGGATTAAATTCCGCATAGGATACTGTCAGTTTCCTGTTGTGGCGCCTAAGATATTGGTCGGTTTCAGATTTTTCATTTATTAAATTTGTTTAAATTACTACGATTACTAAATGAAGGGTATTAATTAATAATACCAAACAGGTGAAGAATAACCCTTCAAAAATTTTTCAAACTTTACATTTATTCCTCCATCACAACGTTTCGGACACACAGGTCCATCCTCAGGCAATCATGTCCTGTTCATTACTATAGTTACACTAAAACAGTCATGCAATAAATAAACATGATTCCTGTAAGGAACCAAGTCAAATTACACCTACATCAATCAAGCTGTGATAATGAGTGTTTAATTGATGTAGGTGTAATTTGACTTGGTTCCTTACAGGAATCATGTTTATTTATTGCATGACTGTTTTAGTGTAACTATAGTAATGAACAGGACATGATTGCCTGAGGATGGACCTGTGTGTCCGAAACGTTGTGATGGAGGAATAAATGTAAAGTTTGAAAAATTTTTGAAGGGTTATTCTTCACCTGTTTGGTATTATGTTTAAATTACATTTAAGATGATGCAGTCCCTGCGAGTCGGGCGTTTTTATTGTTTTTGTGATTGATCTTAACAGTAAAATGAATTTGCCAATAAACCAAGGTACGTAAAATAAGAAACAATTTTTTTAGTATGTAACAGAGCTTCCCGAGCAAATTCCGCTACAGTAATGTTTCTGCACATAATGTCGCTTTAAATCTCTCTTTTCTTCGAGTTTCATTGGAGTACGTGCTTAAAGGTTTCACAAAATATTAACTGTATCTGTTCCAAGCGTCCCAAATGCCACCAGGGCTAAGAATGTCATGGACGCGCCCTAAGATGACTTTCTGTCGGAACATTTACATAAAGTCGCACTTATCACTGGTCATACTTTGCCTGATATAGTTAAAAAAAATTAACAAAAAAACAGTCCGTCACGCAGGATAACTAAACACTTTCCTCCGAATATGGGTAGTGCACACTGTATTCCTGAATAATTTGCATAAAATAACCTATATAAATAAAATAAAAACATGAATAGTTCTTTCCTTTTACATTTGCAAAGAAGAACTGTTTCAATTATTAATTTTGTTATTAGTTTTCTTACAGAGTTTTGTTTATGCGTGGTACTACACTACCACAAAACTTCACATTTTTGTCTATTTATCTTGTTGAATAATTGGGATACAGCAATAACGCAGAAGCAGGATGTAGCACCCCTAATTGTGGAAGTCAGAACTACAACACTTATAGTCTTATCAAAACAGAGGCGGACCTAGTAGGAGCTTTGAGAACCTACGTTTGGCGACAAATTCTATTCAAACATAGTTCAAAGTCAACCCCCCCCCCTCTTCCGATAGACTGATTTAGTTCATTTATACAACACCTCCTTCTTATTAGATACCCACGGCGTACGCAGCGTATCGTTTCATTTCAACAGAAATTACGACCGGTATGCACAAATTAGTAATTTTGGTCAGGAGTAACCCCCCCCCCCCCCTCTTACTGTCTTCACCAAAGTCATCCAGTCCGCCGCCGACAGAAGGATTCCTAAGTTTGTTCCGAAGCCGATCAACCAGCGCTGACCGCCTGCCCACATCATTGCAAGCAAGTTTTTTACCATCTACAATATCTACCTTTACTATCTCCTTCCAAAAAAAAGCACTAAGTTTTTATTGTAACAATTTTATTTTCTTTAGACCCCTTGTGTTTTCATTGTCATGCATTATTAGGAAAGTCTACTTTCAGAAATAACTAAAAAAAAAAAAGAAAGCAAAAGCAATAGTTAATGAGAGTAATTAAAACAGAAGCAGCATAAAGAAAATTAAAAAGCTTCAATCAAAAATCAAAGAAAAAATGAGAAATGCAAAACATAATACAAAAAAGTTTTTACCAGAGAATCTGGACCAAGCGTTTTTTTTTTTAACAATAAACGGGATAAAATAAAGGAGCATATTTACATGAAAATCTTTTCGATTTGGCAAATCCTGGATTATATCTGATTTCAAGATCTCAACAAGCACCAGCTCATAACAGTCTCCCTCAGAGTGAAGAGGAGGCTGCAGAAATTAAAGCAAAGCCAACCTACTATGTCCGAAATATAGAATATCCTAATAAAAGAAAAAAAAAATGAATCTAACTATAAGTAAAACCATATTATATAAATTATTTACATAGATAAAGGAAATTTTAAAAGGGCAAAAAAAATTAAAGAAGAAAAACCAATACTTTTAATTGACATAACTTTTTAATATTGTTTTAAATCTTTTAATGTTTATTGTTCGTTCAATATTATGAATTAAAAATATGCCAATGAACATTATTATGAAATATTTGGTGATAAGTAAACATAAAAAACATTAATGGGTCATTGAATTAAATAATATTTCATAGGCACTGATCCA
The DNA here is from genome assembly GCA_946811695.1 of Gonocerus acuteangulatus. Classification (NCBI taxonomy): domain Eukaryota; kingdom Metazoa; phylum Arthropoda; class Insecta; order Hemiptera; family Coreidae; genus Gonocerus; species Gonocerus acuteangulatus. The sequence continues at coordinate 54,423,155 of OX328132.1, forward strand.
CATATTCATTCACTTTATCAATACATAGTTCTGAAAAAATGGTGGCCGCTTTTATTCCAACTGCAAAAAAAAAAAATCTGTGTTACTCCAATGGTGTTCTACAAGAGTATGAGTGTTCATAGGTTTGCACTCTTGATATTAAAAAATGATACGACTTTTGTCAAAATCGAATAAAGAGATTAAATTTGTGAATAATAGTATTGATTTTTGGAAGAAAAACATACTGCACACATACCTAAAAGAACATAGAATTTTCTAATTACATTGAGTTAATTAACATTTCTTAATACTGTACTTTCATATAGTAAGGAAATAATATTTACTTAAGAACATAAAATATAATAAAAACTAGATACTCAAAAATAACTATCTTTCTTTAAAACATTAAGTTAACTTTTAGACTGCCATGTGTATAATATTGATACTCACAGAACCTTTGCCATGACTACCAGCCACAAAATCATAAAACTTCCCCCAACACAATTCAATTTTTGTATCTCTATTGCTTCCTAAGCCCTTTGTAAAAGTTATATAACACTTATATTAAATTTTTTGAGAGGAGATCGTTGACCGTAGATGATGCAAGGTAGGGATTGTCGGGATTCGGTCACTGCTATTTAATAAAACTACATTTTATCATAAAAATGGTTTTATTGTGCCGACGTTTCGGCTTGAACTTCAAGCCTTCATCAGGGCTGTAAAAAACAAGTAGGACGGATGTAATACTGAAATATACATACATATATATATATATATATATATATATATATATATATATATATATATATATATATGCCTACATACACAAATACACATACATATATATATATATATGGAAAAAGACAAAACATAAAATACTAGAACATAATATATAGAAGAACAATGTGCTCTAGAAGTGTTTGGATTATTAGGAAAACAGATAAAAGAATAACAGATTACATATTAGATTAGATATAAGAATAACAATATGGGCTTACCGATGGGAAGATAGAGAACTATTCCTCACAAATGCGGGATCATTTCTGACAGTTAATACAGGGAAACATAGGAAGAAAGGAGTTGTTGAGGGGGGGGGGGGTTCTGGACCACCCAATGGACAGAGAATATAGAAGATGAAAGAAAGAGCGGCGAAAGCGGCGAAGTACAGTAAGGGGTCATAAAGTCATAAAATGTTGTGTTAATGGAAAGGGAGGCAGGTATAAAGGGCTATATTGCAGGCGGTATAGGGGACTAGGATGGAGTTTTTAATAAATGGAAGATGTTGGAGTAGGTAGGGGAGATGACTTCTTTGTCAATTTTGTCATTAACTGGGTTATTTTCTAGGTGGATAAAAATTGATTCGGAAAGGAGGCGTTTGTCTTCGTTGGATTCAGTGGAAAGGATGGAGTATAGGTCAAAACCAAAGTCATGTTCGTCTGTGATGGCATGTCTAGTTAAAGCTGTCTTTATGTCTTTGTTCCGGACATCGTTTTTGTGGTTGTTGATACGTTTTCTTACTGGGTTTTTAGTCTGTCCAATGTACGCACTATTGCAGTTGGGTGTGATGCAAGGGATTCTGTAGACTACATTGGTCCTGTCTTTTTGTGGGATAGGGTCTTTAAGAGTCGTATGTAAGTTTTTCAGTTTGTTCTGTGTCGATAGTCCTAGTTTTAGAGTGGGGAATGTATCGCGTAGGGATTTTTGGATTTTTTCTGTGAGGTTTGGGATATATGGGAGGCCTCTGAATTGTGGGACAATATTGTCTTGGGTAGTGGGGATGGGTTTAGGGTTATTAAACGAATTTATGAGACGGGTGATAATGTTGGTAGGAAATCCATTGGTAGTAAGAATATCGAGGACTCGGGATTTGTTGGCAGGGTGAAATTTTGTGTCGGATAGGGAGAGGGCTCGATTTATTAGGTTGCTGGCAGTATTGAGGATTTGGTGTTTGGGGTGTGAGGAAAGGTAATGGAGAAGTCGTCCCGAGTAAGTGGGTTTGGTATACCAATCGGTGGAAATAGAGCCGTCTGTATTTCTTATAAGGAGTATGTCAAGGAAAGGAAGGGAGTTGTTAGTTTCGGTCTCGATGGTGAATATTAACCGGGGATGGTAGGAGTTAAAGGCTGTTAGAATTTCTGGAATCTTATCAGGATTAATTATGAGGAAGAGGTCGTCAACATATTTTTTAAGGAAAAAAATATCGTCGGGGAACATGGGGAGGATTTGGTCAAGGAGGTCATTAAGGGTAATATTGGAAAGGTCAGGAGCGAGGCAGTTACCCCTGGCGAGGCCAGAGATCTGGTTGAAAAATTTCCGGATTTGCAGCAGAGGGATAGGGATTCAAGATAGGAAGATCGAGATAGCTTGGTGTGTGGTTCGAGGGTGGTCCAATTCTTGTCAATAATTTCTAGGGTTTTATCTATGGGAATGTTTGTGAAGAGGGACTGGGCATCTAGAGAGGCTAAAATGAAATTAGGGGGGATGAGAAGGGAGTGTAGTTGTTTTTTGAGGTCGTGTGCATTCTGTACGTCATAGGGGTTATTGTGACTTAAGGTCTGGAGGGAAGTAAGGAGAAATTTGCTTAGTTTTGAGGAGGGGGAGTTTATATTAGAAATGATGGGACGTAAGGGATTATTTTCTTTATGGATTTTCGGGAGGCCATAGCATCTGGGGGCTTGGGAGTTATGTGAGATGAGGTGTGAGCGGGTCCGTTGGTCAATCTCTTTGTTGTCGTGTAGTTTTCGTATGTGTTTGTTAAAGGATTGTGTAAGGGAGGGGGTGGGATTTCTGTTATGGGGGGTCGGTAAGTAAGTGGTGTTGTCAGAAAGGAGTGTGATCATTTTTTCCGTGTATTCAGTCCTGTCCATGATAACGGTTTTGTTCCCTTTGTCAGCCCGGGTAACGATTAATTCGTTATGGGATTTAAGGAAGGATTTCCTACCAACATTATCACCCGTCTCATAAATTCTTTTAATAACCCTAAACCCATCCCCACTACCCAAGACAATATTGTCCCTCAATTCAGAGGCCTCCCATATATCCCAAACCTCACAGAAAAAATCCAAAAATCCCTACGCGATACATTCCCCACTCTAAAACTAGGACTATCGACACAGAACAAACTGAAAAACTTACATACGACTCTTAAAGACCCTATCCCACAAAAAGACAGGATCAATGTAGTCTACAGAATCCCTTGCATCACACCCAACTGCAATAGTGCGTACATTGGACAGACTAAAAACCCAGTAAGAAAACGTATCAACAACCACAAAAACGATGTCCGGAATAAAGACATAAAGACAGCTTTAACTAGACATGCCATCACAGACGGACATGACTTTGGTTTTGACCTATACTCCATCCTTTCCACTGAATCCAACGAAGACAAACGCCTCCTTTCCGAATCAATTTTTATCCACCTAGAAAATAACCCAGTTAATGACAAAATTGACAAAGAAGTCATCTCCTCTACCTACTCCAACATCTTCCATTTATTAAAAACTCCATCCTAGTCCCCTATACCGCCTGCAATATAGCCCTTTATACCTGCCTCCCTTTCCATTAACACAACATTTTATGACTTTATGACCCCTTACTGTACTTCGCCGCTCTTTCTTTCATCTTCTATATTCTCTGTCCATTGGGTGGTCCAGAACCCCCCCCCCCTCACCAACTCCTTTCTTCCTATGTTTCCCTGTATTAACTGTCAGAAATGATCCCGCATTTGTGAGGAATAGTTCTCTATCTTCCCATCGGTAAGCCCATATTGTTATTCTTATATCTAATCTAATATGTAATCTGTTATTCTTATATCTGTTTTCCTAATAATCCAAACACTTCTAGAGCACATTGTTCTTCTATATATTATGTTCTAGTATTTTATGTTTTGTCTTTTTCCATATATATATGTATGTGTATTTGTGTATGTAGGCATATATATATATATATATATATATATATATATATATATATATATTTCAGTATTACATCCGTCCTACTTGTTTTTTACAGCCCTGATGAAGGCTTGAAGTTCAAGCCGAAACGTCGGCACAATAAAACCATTTTTATGATAAAATGTAGTTTTATTAAATAGCAGTGACCGAACCCCGACAATCCCTACCTTATATTAAATTTGTACTGTAATTTAATTACAAAATAACGGTCTTGTCGAACTTATACACAAGGCCAGGTATTCCAATCATTGCTGTTCCAGGAGGCCAATTGTACCAATGAGGGTTTGAATCCAACCCATTGCCTACACTGTGTATCAATTTCATACACATGGCATCTTAGTAAACCCACACTACGTATCAATTAGATACACATGGGCCTTAGTTAGCACTCAAAGCGGATCAATTTGATCATACTTTCAATCTTCAATCATACATTCAATGTAGTAAAGAAGTAATGAATTCTTGGAACAAAATATACTAAAGCCTAAATGCAGTTTTCATATCTAAATTTTGTCTGATAATTATACATTTCTTTGAAAGTTTACAAACTTCATACTAGAATGACTATAATACTACTTCTATTCCAGTCTTATAATAGAACAGTTTCTTTTTCAGATGAATACTGACAAAAGATAATGAACACCACTTTAATAATCCTAAAGCTTAATTAAGTATTATATTGCTATAAGGCCCCTACTAAAATTCTGATTAATGAGAAAACAATTTACGCATATTTTCAAATTTGATTTAAAGGCATATAGTATATATTATAAACGTACATTATAAATAGCATATTTAGTAACTACAAAATTTGTTTCTAAAAATATGACATGAATTGACTAGTGAAAAGTTAGATAAGATGAAGAAATGGCTCCCAAAAGAAAGAGCTTCAAAATTAGACACATATTAGCTCAATAACATGGAGTTTTGAAGTACATACATAGATCATATTATATCACCAAAAGGGAACATGAAATTTTTAAATAGAAAATCTGGTTATAAATAGGTTTGAGATTCACAAATTAGTTCAAAATGAACACTAATATTTTGAATCAGAAAATATTTTTGAGCTGGAAGACACACTTAGCTGTAATATATACATAAAGTAAACATCTAACAAATTAACAAGATTAAAACAAAGGTTGAATTAAATCTGTACTATCTTTTCATTTTAAAAAGTATACAAAGTTAGCATTTTCTCAAGTTATTGGGGTTGTAATACAGTCAGACAATGAACTGATTATTAATTTGAACATAAATATGCATAATAAGAAATACAAGTTTTATATCATAATTACTAGAGCCCGGAAGTAAGGCAAAATGCCTTTTTTATTGGAATGGATATATTGAAGAATCAGATAGAAATAAATGTGTTTCCGTCCATTTAGGAAGTGTAGAGACAATTTTTATTTTGCCTTTTTTGCCTATTTTGGCTATTTTAAGATTTAAAGCCTTTTTTTGCTCGTTATGCAATTTTTTTCTGCGATTTAAACATTTTAAAAAGCACATAACGAATTTCGAATTTCAGTTTGTCGAAATCAAAAAAGGTTTCACAAATTAAATTACATTTTGCCGTCACAAATATCAATTCGAAAGCTTATTTTCCCAACCCGTGGATTGACCCTCTGTAAATAACAGAGCCTTCCTTGGTAGAAGGAATGCTCAGTCATACTGAATAGGAGGAAAGAGAGAGGATGAGAGAAGTACGTCTCCTTCCTCACACCACTTTTGCTGTGACAATGGTGTAGTTACCTGGTATTCCGGATTTAAAAATGATAAGATAATGCAGAGGAAGTTTTTCCATAATGAAAAACACTTTTTCTTAGAAGGTCTATGAGAGTTGATACTTTGAAACAGCATCTTGTTGTTACACTAATTCTGTGATAAATTGATAATAAAGAAATGAAAGAGTACTTAAAATACATATTTTCATTAATAATGAGTGAGATTCCTCTTTGCCTTCACTCCTAATAAATGCCTATTTTAATTACAATACTGCCTATTTTCAGTATTTCAAGTGCCTTTTTGCCTGCCTATTATAACCAAAAATAAATGCCTATCTTCCAGGCTCTAATAATTACATATATTATAGTAGCACTAAAGAATTAAAAGCAATATTAACATCAAGAGGGCTAAAGAAATTCGACTCTATTCTTTGGAGTAGAAATTAATTTGTACTGTTTGTACATGAGTTAACACATTTTCTGGACAGAAGAAACAATATTTCAAAACTAATTAATCCTATCTGAAATTGGTCTTTTCACAAATCAAAAAAAGTAAATTTTAAAACTGAGCAATACAAGATTCGTGCTAGTGGAATAGTTGATAAAACCAGAGCATTTTTGCACAATTAAGAATAGATAAGGTAATTTTCTAGAGAGAAAATTCATAATATTTACAAAAACATTATAAGAAGCCAGTTAAAAATTCCAGCAAATAAATACCGATAAAATTCAAATATAGAACAGAATATCCGACAGTTCTTAGACAACCTGGGTAAAGTCCCAAGATAATAAAAAATATTATTATTCTATTCGAATATTTAATTCCTATTATGTAGCTTCAATGTTTCATTGATAATCATAGGGTAATCACACGGTCTTTCTTAACATAGCTCACACAGAAGCTTAAACATTAATATTGTTCCCTCATATTGTTTCATTTACAAAAATAAACAAAAAGCACTTTTTTACTAAGATGTTACTCATCTACAAAATGACACCAATACTTCATGTTCTTGAAAATCAAAAAAACACTTCAGGTCATGTTTTCTTAGTTGAAAATATGCCAAAAAGAACATTGTAAAGTGGCAGAAGGGATCCCTTTCCATTGAAAAAACAGTTGTCAGAACAAGACAACATCCTTCATCATCATATAATAGCTCATTTTAATGATATTTTAATATAATTTAAATATTAAAACAAATCTCTAATAGAAAGAACCCCAAAAATGATGCATATTAATTTGGTTATGTTTAGCTGAAAGATTTTTGGATAGCAAATACACTGTGAGCAAATAAATAGTTTTTAGGACTGAAAGTCAGAATTCCAAACCATAAAATTACTCCTGTATAATGTTCCTTGAGAATAATTGCAGCCAGTTCAAATATGAGAATAAAACTTATGACCCACCCAAATTATGTAAAAGTGATTAAGTTCTTATTTAAAGGTGAACACAGTGGAAAGGCTTGAAAACAAAGTAACTGATCCCAATAAATCGCAAGGAATTGATATGATTTAAACACACCAGTACATATTCGTAAACACAGACATGTATGTATTAGTATAAATACACAAAAACACACATAAATTTATATATATATATATATATATATATATATATATATATATATATATATATATACACAGTGGAGTCTCACTCTTGTAAGTGAATTATTCACTTATGCGATATTCAGTTATAAGCAATATTCACTTATAAGAAAGCTAATTTGTTCCCCTGGTGTAAATACTATTCAGTTATATGAAGAGAGAACAGCTTTCCCACAAAATGTTTACAGACTTACTAGTTACTTACCCCCACCAGTCACTCTCTCTCTCTCTCTCTCTCTCTCACTTATCTGAGTTCTTCCTTGTCATTCTATTAGTCTAGCTGTGTTCTATGTACTCTCCCTTTTGAGATTTCCTTTGTTTCCGCACTAATAATACGGCACATGCCAGTGATTCATCACCCCTCCAGTCTCTCGTTTTTCACTCTCTATACAGTAGTTGTTCTAGTAGCAGTGTTCTATTATCCTTTCATCTTTTAAAATGAGTAAAAAAATAAGAACAAAGCTTTCGCTTGAAGACAATATAAAAATACTGAAAGAAATTCATGACAGCTCCAACACAACAAAATTGATATAGATAAATGGTTGAAAATACCTTTGTCAACCCTTGCGACTATTATCAGTAATAGGAAAGGAATCGAGGAGACTTTTGTGATATGAAACTTGAAAATATAATATTCTACAATGCTATCTAACAACAAAATATGTTCAAACAATAAAATAGTGACTTTTTTATGAAGACTTTATTTTATTTTCAAATAACCACAAAACCCAGTGCTACTAAATATTAAGTTATACTAAATATTCACTTATACCAAAGATTTTCCAATCCCCCTCACATTCGTATAAGTGAGACTCCACTGTGTATATATATATATATATAAATATATATATATATATATATATATATATATATATATATATATATATTTTTTTTTTTTTTTTTTTTTACGGCACATCAACAAATCTTGGCTATTAGCGCCGAATATATATATATTCAGATGGATATGCCTGGAGGTGTAAGATTATAGGCACTATATTCCTAACAATTACAAACTTTAACTAATAGTTATAGGGCTATCATCAATGTAATAATTTCAAAAATAAATATAATTAGAAAAACTCTTCTTTTCAGCTAATTTTGATTCCTGATGTGACCTCTGGAATTTGAAACTAAACTTAAAACTCTTGGCTCATCCTTTCTTTTTGGATTCTAAAATTTATTTTATTAAAACTCATCCCTATCCTATGGCGATTATATAAATAACGATATTTATTTACCAATAAAATGTAATATCACATCAATGAGCTATTAGGGACAATTGGGAACCACTTAAGAGTAAGAATCATTAATTAAATATAGAAATGTTATAATAATAATGCTTTTTATAATATGAATATTATTGAAAAAAATAAGGAAGGATCCTATTAACAAAAATATTTTGTCCCATTCAAAATGCCTTAAATGATTCCAAATCCAATTTAGAGCAACTCCACATCAGATGGATTATGTAATCCCAATAATATTTTACTTGCCTAGTTAATATGGGATTTTTTACACATCTTGCATAAATACAAAAATATTGGGGAACCTATGACCAGCTCATTGGGAAAATTCCTCGCTGCACCCAGGATGTCGATGTGCCTAAAAAAAAAAAAAAAAAAAAAAAAAAAAAAAAAAAAAAAAAAAAAAAAAAAAAAAAAAAAAAAAAAAATGGTATAAACATAAACACAACACACTTCAGTATATTCAACCATATAAGCAAATTAGATTAATCTGATGAGAATTGCTCTAATTTGGCATGGAAATATTCTCTTAGAAACATATAACTATTATTAATTATTATAGGCCATTTTGATATTGGAATTATGATTAATTCATTAAATGTGAATGCATTTAGAAAATTCAAAAATATTTCATACATAGGTAATCTAAAAAAGATACACAAGTATAGGTATGCGAAGGCACAAAAATTCATATCACTCCTTGTGTTGTGAATTCCATTTTCTTAATAAAAGAAAATCACCTAACTTTTATCTTCGAAATATCGAATGTGGTTTTAAATTCATTTAAAAATATTATATTTATCCTCTATCTGCATTTTGTACCATACTGCATTGTGCTCAATTCAGTTTTCTATTTTGTAATTCAACATATAGAATCTGAAATTTTCAAAAGTTTGATCATTATTTTTAATTTAGGCATCGAGTGGGAATTATTACGGTCAAAATATTGGCTCTAAAATGTACTTTTATAATAATAAAAAGTGAATAGTCCTTGTACTGATCATTAAACAACATGTAGATTGCGATTTTTGAAGATTATGATGCCATTAAATTATTCATAAGTTAATAATAAGAAAACAATTACTTCGGGAAGCCATTACGAAAATGGACTCAAGCGATTATGTTACCAATGTACTGGATGGGGTATTATGCAGTAAGACAGCTGTTAAAGAAATAAAAAAGGAAACTGTTCTGAACTGTTTTTTTCAGATCTGGGGATAATAGTTCCGAGTAAGGCTGCACCTACACTGGACCCGTATTTTGCCCAGTCCGATCCGATACGATTTCGTTTGATCGACAACGGCCAACAGCGGCCGACGTGAGTGCCTACATTGGTCTCGACCCGATACGATGTAGTCACAGCTCATCAGTAATGACCTCGTAGTGAAGTGAAAATGAGCGATTAAGTTAAGAAATACCCCCTAATAAGCATAGAAACCTTCGATTAGGTTGAATGTTGGAGGTAAGAGAAGTATTGGTATTCATATTTTAAAATGATTTATAAGAAAGGTAACTAGAAGGTTATAAGCATTGGAAGGTTATAAATATTGGAAGGTTGTAGATGTTGGATGGTTATAAACATCTTTCCACGCAATTTAATAAACAAGGGAAACAAAAAACAAAAATGTGAATTGACAAAGTTGTTCTAAATGTTATTTCCTTTGATATAAAAAAAAAAAAAAAATGCATTGAACTCGGTTAAGATTTAGAACCTGTAGGCCTTTTTGAAACACTAAATGTGGGTTGGCGCCATTTTTCTTTGTCGGTCCGAAATCGGTCAAGAAACAAAGAAGTTTGAATGGCCAAGAATCGGTAGCCGTTGGATTGGACCGGACTGGATCAGGTCGGGACCAATGTAGGCACCTCCATTGAGATCCATGTGTTTGTTTTTCTTCCGACAGTCGGTGGCTATTGGATCGGTTCGGAACGGGTCCAGTGTAGGTGCACCCTTAGTCAGCTGATAGCCCACTGTGGGCGGTGCGTAAGGCCGGTTCCCCCGGGAAGTAGGGTAGTGGTGTGCAACCGAAAATTAAATTAAATTATCCAAAACGAACGGTACCCGCTCCAGCGATTGGAGGACATTTTAGAGAGACAGAGAGGCGCTACAATTTCAGCTGACTAGGTCTCAAAGCCGGATATACACAAATAGGAATGCACTCAAAAGATAAAGACAAGGCTGCGTTCTCTCTAGAAAGAGAACACTACCCCTTCAAACTCATGCCGTTCGGGCTCAAAAATGTGCCAGCGACGTTTCAGCGCCTAATAGATGAGTTCCTCCGACAGCTAAACCCCGAATGGCACAAAGGTTATTTGGACGACATTCTTGTGTTCTGCAAGTCCTTTGATGACCATTGGGAACATTTGAAGCTCGCATTCAACCTCCTAAGACATTTCGGTTAAAAACATTCAACAGAGAAGACGAGGTGACTGTCCATGCACTTTCGAGAAATCCAACCAAACCCTGCCATGTTAGAAGCAATCAAGGGTATAAAATCAAGGACGCTCGCCGAAGAAATCCAACGGTTAATCTGGACTCTCAATTACAACAGGCAAACCATTCATCCTGACAAGGATGCGAGTGATCACGCTCTGGGAGCGGTGTCGGTACAACAACCTCAGAAAGGAGAACAACCAATAGCATTCGTCAGACGACAACTAACGGAGACGGAAAAAACGCGCGCTAGAAAGGAAGTCTTTTTTGTTCTCACGGACCAGAAACCCCTCCAATCGGTCGCCAATCTCAAGGAAACTTCAGCTAAGGTCGTCCGCTGGCAAAATATAATTTTACAGTGTAATACACACACACGGGAAAGAGAATGTTATGGCCGACGGGTTGCCAAAACTTTAAAAATTTAATGTCACAAGAACGGACGAGACATTGGCGGAACAGTCACTTTGCAAATTGTTTAGTGAGTGGGCTCGGAAATGCCGGCGAGGGGACAGTCTCTTCAAACGAAGGTGACTTGACAATCCGTGAGGTTGAAGAAATCGTCGTCGCAAACAAATGACACATCATCTGGAAGGAAAGTACACCAGGCTCCCCAAAATAAGTACATCAGGCTCCCAAAAGATCGCTTATGGGAGGTGTACTCGTTCCAGCATAATATGCTCCATCTTCACAACAATTGACGTGTAGGGTGACGAGAGAGGGAGAGGGATAGGAAGAGAGAGAAGGAGAGGGGGACCTGATTATTAATCCCAGCCTTAAGAAAGCCTCCAGAAGAAATTTCAATTTAAAAAATGAATCGTGTCAATCAAGAAATAAGTAAACTGCAACAAATCACGTCTATGGTGACTATTTTTTTTATCCGAAGCCACTAAGATTAGTTACATTTACTACAAATAGGGGTCTCCCCGTGGTCTAGTGGCTAGCGCCTTAGATTCTCAAGCTCGGGACAGTGGGTTCGATGCGCCGTAAAAAAAAAAAAAAAAAAAAAAAAAAAAAAAAAAAAAAAAAAAAAAAATTACTACAAATAAATCTAATGTTATCGTTTTTTGCCAACTTTTAAAGCCAGCCAAGTCAAAAAAACGTGAAGAATTAATGTTCTAAATGCGGGAGAAATATGCTCAGGTTTGAAGCACATACAGCACTCCGATCAGGTAATGCTAAGTGGTATTCCAAGAGGAGTGACTACTAATTTTTTGATAGCATGGTTGACAAACAGGCACAGCACATTGACTCTGATGGCCAGGGAGGCTTATGTGTCTTTCAATACATCTCACACAGAAAACATGCCCGCACTGCCAACAATGATACTGAAAAAAAAATATTATTTTCTCATTTACACAAATAAATAGATAATGACTATGCATATGTATATAGTTTAAAAGTAATAAAATTGTAATTTATTTTTTTTTTAAAGTAATAAATTTACAAAAGAAATGGAAAATTAGTTGCTAAACTGGAAATACTAAATATATCCAAAACTAGGTTTCTTCATTGTATCCATAATAAAAATACTGTAAAAGTTCTTTATATTGCGATAACAAGAATATCAATCAAGAATTTTACTCAGATTCTAGGAAAACAAACTCAAAAGAACTCAATTCAACCCAAAATACACATCACTACTTAAATTATGTTTAACGCATTCTTAATTTAAAAGATTCACCACAAATATTTTTGATTATTATTTATTATTTTTCACATTTTAACATTTTGGCCTTAGGGCCATTTTCAAAAAAACTAGAAGAAAAACAATACAGTTATTATCAATTTACAATAAAATATCCCCTTTTTTTCTAGTTACACAGGATGTATCGCAAGTTAATGACAATACTCCAGGGGGTGAAACTAGACAAAAAAATGTAGTCCATCACCACCAAACACACATTTCTATCTCACTCCATTCCAGACATATGCTGTTCTAAATGTTCTTTAGAAAAACAAGGTTTTTTTGTAGTACAACTCCAATTTTCTCGGATTGTACCCATTTTTTTCAACGTTTCATTACATTTGTTAAATCAGCATTAAATTTGCTTTAAGGTTAATGCAGTTCCAATGTTCACAAGAATTTCATTAAAACCACAATATCTGTATAAAGCTTCTGGTTAGCGACATCTTTTCAAAAATAACTATTCTTCCCAAAAAAAAGAAAAAAAAAAAAAAAAAAAAAAAAACCTGCAGGCTGCTGAATCTCACAAAATTTGTAAAATTTAATCAGCATTCCAACGGTATACTCAGAACTCAGATTATCTCTCAATTTCATAGTGTAATTGGATTTCTAGAGTAAAAAAGCATCAAATTAATAAAAGTAATATTATGTTTATTTTTGTGATATTATCAGCAATAAATAAAACTTATTTTTGATGAAATTGATATTATTTTTTTTCTCGGATTTTTTATTTTATTTTGTATATCATAATGATGTTTTAATCTGTCTTCTATGTATTGCCCTGTTTACCCAGTATATACAGCTGCCCACTGAGAAAAAACTGCCTTAGTGGAACATTCAATGGTAGTAGGACATACTGTTGATTTGGATGTAGAATTTTGCAGAATGAGAGAAAAATGGGGAGGAGAAGAATTTTAAAATCTTTATATATAACAACAATAATTTATATAGAATAAATAAATATTTTATATATATATATATACATATATATAAAATATTTATTTATTCTATATAAATTATTGTTGTTGTATATAAAGATTTTCACAATGTATATATATATATATATATATATATATATATATATATATATATATATATAGAGAGAGAGAGGAATACCTTATCAAAATTTAAAGAAAATGGTGTAATACTGCACATGGACTGTATTTGACCTGAGTAGAAACAATGTAGTTTTTTTTTAATTACAGACTTTGCGAAAGGGCTGTTATTGAAGTTAATTCATTATTTAGTTAATTTTAAGATATGCTGTGAAAAATTGCTAAGATGACAATCCCTTTTAAAAACAGGATGTAGAAAATGGACTGCTTATTTGAAGGTAAAATTAGCTTTAAATTGTATTTTTTTAAAGCTTACAGAGGGCTATTATAGTAATTATGTAACAAAAATTAGGGGATATTTTATTGTAAACTGATAATAACTGTATTGTTTTCTTATAGTTTTATGAAAATGGCCCTAAGGCTGAAACATTAAAATGTGGAAAATAATAAATAATAATTGAAAAGGCATGAAGTGAAGATTTTTAAAATAAGAATGTGTTAAAAGTCAATCTCATAATTTTTCTTTGCGAAAAAAATCATCAATAAGACAATTAAATTATATTGTGGGAAATTCGTCTATGTAATAATTATTTGATATAGCCGTGGCCCTCAATTGCTGTTCTGATATGTGTGCCTTTTTTCTCATACTGATTCGTCTAAAAAATATATCTGTCATTATCTATCTAATCTCAATACATTATTCTCCCAGTGTTTATTCCAATTGGGTATTGGACTAGAAGGTGTGGAAAATTGTTGAATTAGAGAGATTTTCTTCTTTGATAGTGACATTGAGTATTGTGTTTGGTTAGTGTTGAGATTAGAGGTGGTGAGCATCACGTGTTCGGCCGGCATAGTTTCGTGTTTGAGTTTTTAATTCTTGTTTGTTATATTGGTGTGGCTAGTATAATTATACTATTCCGTTTGGCATTAAGCCATTTGACGGTACCAGTTTTAGAAACCGGTGTTTTAGGATGCAGTTCTTGCTCAAACAAAGTAACGTGTTGTGTGTTATATCTGAGAACCCTGAAAGCTGAGTTAAAGGTTTTTCGAGAGAATGATGTTAAAGTTAGAAACATTTTAGTTCAGGTATTAGCTGACAATAACTATGATTGAAGATAAAAAAAAAAACAGCCAATGAAATAGTCAACTCACTTACAAAAAGAAAAGTAGGAAGTCATTGGTTTTAGGACAGAAGGCAGGGAGAATTAGGACAGAAGGCAGGGAGAAAACTAGAGTTTAAGATGGATAAGCCTCGGCAAGATTTTCCTCAAGAGTTTGAAAACATGGTGTCAGATATTAAGACAGCTGGTGGTCGACTTGAAGAAGATGAGATTTTTAGTCAACTTATCGTAGCATATCTTCAGATTTTGACAGTGTGGTATCAACTTTAGACATTATGTGTAATAAGGATATCGCACTATTATTTCTAAAGTGACACAACTAAAAAATCAGTATTTTTCAGCTAGCACTATGAAAGACATTGGTAAATATCTCTTTATCAACCATCAACACTGTATGTACCTGTCTTCATAGCTTGTACGCCAGAGGGCACTAGTGTTACTCTTCCTGTCTTAATGCTTTTCCCCCTACATAGACCAGAATGACACATTTTCAGTGGATTTTTTTTTTTTTTTTTTTTTTTTTTTGTCATTTTAGGAATAATAGTGTGATATATCTTTACTGAATTTAGACTATGTGAGAATTACTTTGTAGGCTGAGGAATTGAGTATTCGTAAGAATGGCATTGAATCTCCTTGTGCTTTCTCATCATACAGACCTAAAGGAAAGGTTATTCACAAGAAGAATAACCACATAAAACCTGAAGATAAGAAATTCAAAGGTGGAGGTTTTTATTGTAAAATTTATGGTCATATGGCAACCAATTGTCCAAAGTTGAAAAAGAAAGAAACTGTAAATGTGACAGATGAAGATGAATTCACATTTGTTGCACCTGTCCAGAAACCTACCTCTATGAATGTTAAGAGCTGTAATCCTCATTCAGTAGTGACTGAGATTATGTTTGTAGTGGACAGTGGTGCTACTTATATAATGCAAACAGTGTAAATTTCGATACTGCTGGAATTAATGATGAATTAGTGCATGACAGTTTATCTTTGAGCCTGTTGCCTGTTAGAAAAATGACTCAAAATTGTCTTACAGAATGATGGGGTCAAAATACGGCGTGTTAATAAGTCAGGCTTATGGAAAATTATACGTAATCAAACTAGAGTTATGAGGATACAAATGTCGCAGCCCTGCAATGTCACTTGATGCATCGTGGCATGGGTCATTCTGCTAAATATTCCATATCGGGTATTTGTGAGGTTTGTATAAAGGGCAAGCAGATCAAGCTTCCTTACATGGAATGTTTCCCTGAGGAAAGGAAAGCTACCAGGTCATTGCCACCGACCTATGATGGGTATAATTATACTGAAAATGTTATTGACCATTTTAGTCATTTTTGTGTAACATATTTGTTGAGGAAGAAGTCAGAGGTATTTGAAAAATTAATATTAAACTCTATATGGCTATGGTTGAGGCCAAATTTAATATGCACATTGAGAATCCTTGGTGTGATTGAGGTGGTGAATACATATCATCAGACTTCATGAAATTTTGTGAATTGTATACGTGCAAGTTTAACATTGGCCAGGAACTCATCTCAAAATGGTACTGCGGAGAGAATGAATAAAATTTTTCTCATCTCAGCGCCCATTGAGAAGATTCCTGGCTGAACCATGGATGTCGGCGCTAATGGCCCAGAAGTCGGTGCGGCTTAAAAAAAAGTAGGTGAACCATAGTTTATCTTATTAAAGACTAAAAATATTATAAATGCCTATTCATTTGTACTTATTTCATTTTAAATTGTTATGTTGTTGATTATCTGTCCATACTATGAAGTTCTAGGGGGAAAAAAACTATTGTTCACTTACCTGTTTATAATGTTTCGTTACTTATTGGTATTAACAACAAAATGTTCTATAAGTGATTTGTACTTGTAGATCTACCATATTTCTTTATTGGTTTAACTATTCCATTTATTAATTCTGCATTTTTGTTTTTTTCTTTTAGCTGAAGAAGGCTACAAAAAGGAAGCCGAAACGTCCTTAATACAGATTTTTACAAAATCGTATTGATGTTTTCCTAGCCGAATCCCAACTATTCCCTGACTGCTAAATTTTCTATAGGATACAACCACTTTTCAATTGGTTGAAAAACACGATATCCTGGTCTTTCATAGATAGTCAAGATACGACACATATAAAATATACCTTATTTCAAAAATACTCATTTACAGCTCACATAATGTCTTTTCATCAAGACTTTTGGATTTCCATAAAAGTTGCCTTTTCTCATAAGTTTTAAATAGTATATCATCTTTCTCAAATATTATTTGTTAGGGCCTAATTATTATATAATTATAAAGTCGATAAACATAGTTCAAAACAAGTTGCTTTAAGGAACTAAGTAAGGCCTGACAATCTTTAGATATGTTTGCTTGGGCTTTGATTTTTCCGGCAATCTGTTGGATTGTGGTTTTCTGGGCCATATGTTAATAATAATAAAAAAATCATTAAAAACATTTAAATTGCCTTAAGATGTCTTAAAATTAAATAAGCACAATATAAATACCACCTTCTTTGTAAAATGGTCGAATGGCATGGTACATATACAAGTCCTGACATTTCTGAGTGATTTCCAGTCTAGTGCAGTAAAATAAACATTATCGTAAATGAAGTCACCTGCCATGAAACAAAAGCATATGTTGAGTAGTGAATTAACATACATTATGTACACGATATGAAACAATAATCCATGAGTTCAACTTCAGAGTATAAAGTAATTTTGGTTGAAAATATGCTGCTTAGTAGAATAGCTTCAATCATAATTTCTCATTGCTTGTTCGACTAAAAGATGAACTCTAGTTTCCAACCTGTATTAGGCTGCACCTACATTGAACCCGTATTTCTCCCGATCCGATCCAATACGATATCCCATATCCGTCCAACCCAACAACGGCCGAAGAGAGTGCCTACATTGGTCAAGCCCGACCCGATCCGATCCGATCTAGTCACAGCTTGTCAGTAATGAGCTCGTAATGACGTGAAAATGACTGATTAATTTAGGAAATACCACCTAATAAGCATTCGGTCGGGTCAGGACCAATGTAGGCACTGACGTCGGCCACTGTCGATCAAACGATAAGGGTGCACCTACATTGGTCACGACCCGATCCGATAGCCACCGACTGTCGGACGAAAAACAAACACAAGTATCTCAATGTAGGTGCCTACATTGATTTCGATCCGACCCGATCAGATTCGATGGCCACTCGGCCGTGAAAAATTGTTTGGTTCTAGGCCGATTGTGTTTCAAAAACGTCCACAGCCTCTAAATCTTAACCGATTTCAATGCATTTTTTAAAAAATGAAAGCTAATAAAATTTAGAACAACTTTGTCTGGTCACATTTTTTTATTTTGTTTCCCTCCTTTAATAAATTACGTGAAAAGATGTTTATAACCTTCCAGCAACATTTCTTGTAAATAATTTTAAAATATGAATACTAATGCTTCCCATATCGTAGTGTAACAGTTAAAAATTAACTGTTACACTAAGATTTTTTTGGGGGGACTGAAGTACTTCCCGAAGATTGATTAGCTTCTCAACTCCTCCTTCATACCTCCAACATTTACCTAATCGAATGTATCTATGCTTATTAGGTGGTATTTCTAAAATTTATCCCTCATTTTCACTTGACGAGTTCGTAACTGACGAGTTGTGACTAGATCGGGTCGGGACTAATCCAGGCACTCATGTCGGCCGCTGTCGGTCAACCCAGAGATGGGCATAATTTTATTTATACATAAAAATACGAATTTATTCGTACTTCATATATTTGTAAATACGAATACAAATAAATTCGTATTCATAAGTGTGAATACGAATTTATTTTTACTAACGTATATTAAATATAAAAATACAAATAAAATTTTATTCGCAAATTTTCCTGCGAATACAAATAAATTCACAGAAAAAATTGTAAATAATCACAAAAAAATGTGAATCATTGAGAGGAGATCGTTGACCGTCGATGATGCAAGGTAGGGATTGTCGGGGTTCGGTCACTGCTTCTTAATAAAAATTTTACAGTGAAAATGGTTTTATTGTCGCCGAAGTTTCGGCTTGAAATTCAAGCCTTCATCAGGGCTGTAAAACAATTAGGACAGATTTACTACTAACATATACAATATATGTATATATATATATATATATGTATATATATATATATATATGTATATACATATACATATATATACATTATATATATATATATATATATATATATATATATATATATATATATATGTATATACATATACATATATATACATTATATATATATATATATATATATATATATATATATATATATATATATATATATATATATAAACACACACACACACATATGTACATATATATGCCTACATACACACACATACATGCATAAATATGAGGAGAAAAAAACATAATATACAGCTAGAAGAACAATGTACAACAGGCTGGTTAACTGTGTGTGGCTTAGATTATTAGGAGAACAGACATAAGAATAATAGATTAGATTAGAACAGATATAAGAATAACAAGATGGGTGTGCTAGTGGCCCCGGAAGTCGATGCATACACAAAAAAAAAAGTGGACTTACCGATGGGAAGATTGAGAACTATACCTCACAGATGTGGGATCATTTCTGACTGTTGATACAAGGAAACTTAGGGGAAAGGAGTAGGTGAGGGGGAGGGGGGGTTTTGGACCACCTAATGAACAGAGTACATTGGAGATGAAAGAAAGAGCAGCGGAAGCGGCATCGTACAGTCAGGTGTCATAAAATGTTTGTGTTAATGGAAGGGATGCCGGTATGAAGGGCTATATTGCAGGCGGTATATGGTATTACGATGGAGTTTTTAATAAATGGTAGATGCTGGAGTATGAAGTGGAGATGACTTCTTTATCAATTTTGTCATTTACTGGGTTATTTTCTAGGTGAATAAATATTGATTCGGAAAGTAGGCGTTTATCTTCTTTGGAATCAGTGGAGAGGATGGAGTATTGGTCAAAACCAAAGTCATGTCCGTCTGTGATGGCACGTCTAGTTAAAGCTGTCTTTATGTCTTTGTGATAAAAATGTGAATATTCACAAATAATCAAGTGATTAGAAAAAAAATCACATTAAAATATATGAATACAAATTTATTCACATTATAATTTGTGAATACAAATTTATTCACAAAAAAAAAATCGCAAATACATTTTTTACCCCAAGCCCGCCGCGGCACCACCAGCCGCGCTGCAGGGACATAGTTTGCCATCTGAACCTCTGGCGGTCCATAAAAAAAAAAAAAAAAAAGAAACTGTTTCTAGGTGCTGATAACCTAGACGTTAAGCGTCTTAAAAAAAAATCACCTTCAATAACTTTTGTAATATCATCTTATCCTTAATACGAATAAATTGATAATTTATTTGTGAATTTTATTGTGAATAAATATGTATTCACAAATTATAATGTGAATAAATTTGTATTCATATATTTTAATGTGAATTTTTTTGTAATCACTCGATTTTTTGTGAATGTTCACATTTTTGTGATTATTTACAATTTTTCCTGCGAATTTATTTGTATTCGCAGAAAAATATGCGAATACAATTTTATTTGTATTTTTATATTTAATATATGTGAATACCAATAAATTCGTATTCACACTTATGAATAGGAATTTATTTATATTCGTATTTACAAATATATGAAGTACGAATAAATTCGTATTTTTATTTATAAATAAAATTATGCCCATCTCTGGGTCAAACGATATCGGATTGGATCGGATTGTGAGAAATACGTGTCCAATGTAGGTGCAGCCTTACCTGCCTAACAATGGAAACAAGTCATTCCAATCCAAAAAAAAAATTCACATTTATGTGTGGAAGACATAATTTAAAATTAGGTGTATTGATCTTCTAAAACTATTACTTTTCCACTCCACATAACAAATTTAAAATTAATTAAGAGAGAGTAGGAATGTAAATAAAATGAAATAAGAGAGTTAACAATTAAAACTATAACTGTTGTTTGTAATTAGTATAATACAAAATATTTAAAAAAAAAAATACTAAATGTACATTCAACCTAAATTTATTCCTTTTAACTTACTATTGAAAATTGTCATGCATTTTTTATATATTGAGCAATCATGTCTTCAAGCATTCGTTGCCTAAGATTTAAATCAGGTCAATTCTAGCTCTTCCAAGCGACAAAATCTGTAGGTATTTTTATAAATTGAAATTCTATTTACATCTAGGCACATGGCAGTGTGCCAGGCCAAGTTTCGACCTACCTCCACTGTGTATATATTAAACAAGGTATTAGAGCCAATTTTTACCCTCTCATAACTTTGAACCAGTTAAAGATAAACTTATGAAATTTTACACGGGTATTATACTAATAGATGTGAGTGAAATTGAAATGTTTCATAATTCTACGCTGGATAGTTTCTGAGATATAGGCAATGGAAAATCGGCATATATAGGACTCACTCACTCATCAAAATTATTAAGTAGTTCACAAGAAGCTAGAGGCTTGAAATTTTACAGGATGATAGAAATTAGGGTGTTATTAAAGACAAAAATAGAAAAATCCTGAAAAGTTGTGCTGAAACACTAATTATGTAACAGATGCCAGAGACAGAGCGAGGTAAGGCAGGTTCCTGAAGTGGAGGCAGCGTTTTGCTATTCTTGCCGGAAGAGGGAGGAAGTACTGAGAACTCATTTGTTTTATGTCCCGGAGTCTAGTTTCAAGCATTAAAATTAGGTGTAGCGATCCTTGCAACAGAGCGCCTCTGTTTTCAGTTATAGGGCTCAACGTAAATAATTGGCGTGATGTATTAATTCAACAGTATCAATACAGGTATCAACTATTTAAGCGACTTAAATTCTTACTTCCACTTAATAAAATTACTTCTATTTTGCTACATTGTTTGAGTTCTAAAAGTATGCTATTTTGGGGTGGGAGAAATTTTAGATTTAGTAACCAATAATAATTACTGAAAAAAAAAGTTACCATGTTTAGTGTTTTGAACCAATCTTCGAGGAGTTGAATCCCAAGGTCCTCTTAAAAAATATTTTACATCATCTTCCATCTACAAAAATTAGTATTTTAAAATTATAAAGGAGTTATAAGAAGAAATTTTTGTCAAATTTTAAAGTTCTTAATACAATAAATAGTTGTTTACCATAAGCCCTTAACCATTCCCAGCATAGAGAGAGTTCACTGACTAGTTGCCCTCTCGATGACTCTATAGATGATGCACCAACTCCCGATCACACTTCCTGTGTTCACACTAGGCCTTTATCATTTTTCTATGATAAAGATTACTCTTATTTTCCGGTGTTCAGACCGGACAACAAGAGTGATCTTTCAGTTGGCCAAAGGTGGGCTGACAATTGTTCACTGAGACTTACTGAAATCAAGTAAACATTGGCCAATGGCTCACAATGAACCAAGTCGGACCAAAAATATGGCGATGTGCATACAGAATTGCCCGTGTCAAAGTATTACAGAATTATTGTTTGGGTTCTCTAAAACATAGAGTAATTAATAACCAGCTAAATACTCTTAGTTAAAAAACAATTAAACAAGTTGATATTAATAAATGTAGTTTTGTAATTATGCAAACAGGATTCAACCATATGTTATTAATTTTATTTTGTTTCAACTTTTTAATAAGCCTTTAATTATATTATATATCATTATATTCTGATTCCTAATAAAAAATGAAGAAGATCAGAAGTTATTTAATCAAATCCGAGCATTATAACCCACGATATATTCCATTGAAAATTACCGCTGATACATTTTTAATATGATAAATTTAAAGCCAAACCTAGTTTTATTTGTAAAAATTGACTGTTATCTAGAACTAATACAAAAAGGTATGGGCAATGTGCAGCCTCGAAAGACGAGAAATTCTGGGTTAATATCTTAGCCTAGCAAGTTCGTTTTTCTCAGAAATGAAGATTTGAAAACGGTTTATATTACTGATAATTGAATTGTTTATGCATATGGAGTCTAACTGGAAATGCCTAAAATAAAATCATAGAATCACGTTTACGAGCTATTTTTATTAAATGGCTTTTTATTCTATGTCACTATGGTCTTTATAAGGTTAAAGATTATTGTTCTTTAAAATGACAAAAATACAACTCTTCTATTATTTATATAAGTATTCTTGGGTTATTCAGAAATTTTTATTTAATTTTGTGTCCTTATATAACATACATTTATTTAACTTTTAAAATGGTTCAGAGACAAATCTCCGAGGCCATTGAAATCAGCATGAAAGTTTGTGATTGTTTCATGGATTTGTCTAATGCATACGATAGATGTAGGAAATCAGACATGGAACAGGTGTTATTGGAAATGGGAATAGAAAAA
The DNA here is from genome assembly GCA_946811695.1 of Gonocerus acuteangulatus. Taxonomy (NCBI): domain Eukaryota; kingdom Metazoa; phylum Arthropoda; class Insecta; order Hemiptera; family Coreidae; genus Gonocerus; species Gonocerus acuteangulatus. Next base: position 54,446,324 of record OX328132.1, read on the forward strand.
GGATTAAGATTCACAATTTAGGCTTACACAATAGTCAGAGAATTTAGTGAGGATATGCCACTACGCTTCCAAGTAATTCTTGACCAGCATCAGTATCAGCCAAAGTTTCAGCTTAACCCCAATCCTTTTCATAAATTTCCAAGATACCACACTCAAAAGATCCAAGAAAGTCATGAAATCATTCCTCCTAGATGTCCGATGACTCCAGCAAAGAGCAAGGCACTAACATCTGCAGACAATCTTGATGTATTTGAATAAAATACTAAAGAGCTTCAATTCAACCTTCGGATACAGCAAGAAGAGCATAAGAAAATTAATATAATTATGAACTAAGACAAAGCTTATTTTATGAGGTTAAAAAGGGAAAACAGCTGGGTAAAAACAACTGGATGGACCAAATGATAAGGTTTAAACAAAGATTCTTCAATTCCCTGACAAAAGGCTTCCAAGGTAAGAAAGAAATATCGAAAAATACTAAACAAGTAGAATATGAAAATAAGGTACCTGGAATGTAGAACAAAAGACATGAAACGGAGTGAGGAACGCTACACTTTGTATCGTGGTAGAAGAGGAAAGATTAACAAGAAGAATACTGGTTGTAAATGAAATATGGCAGTTAATATTACCACAAAGGGAATGGACAGAAGAAAAAGAGATCTATTCAAACAAAAATAATTTATAAATCATCATATATTATAGAGCTAAAAGAATTTTTGTTATTAAAAAGGTGTAAAAATACATTTTTATTTATTTTTTTATTTTGTTGATACTGCTTTCTGGATTATTAATACAACCCCTTTTTAAAAAGAAAAAAATCAATTGACAGTTATTCTCCATAAAAATTTAAATTTTCAAAGTTATTCATTTTTACATTTATTGTGCATTAGATTTGAATGTGTTGGTGTGTGTTTTGTTATTACAGTCAACAATAAAAAATGTAAAATATTCAGACTGAAGTATGAAGATTACTATACTACTAGCATATAATATTACCTTGATGTTTTTCGATCCACATTTTGATTTATTTTTAATAATGAAATGGCTTCTAGTTGATCTCTTGGTCCTTGTAGAACACTTCATTTTCTAAAATAAAAATTGCAATACAAAAAATTAACAAAGCTGAACAACAACTAAGAGATTAACAAGTTCACTTTTAAAAAAGAAACAACTTTATATCAAAATATTTTTATAATGTGACCAATTTTAACCTATTAACCAGGGAAAATATGTGACTGATTCCAAAAATGTACATAGTATGCTCGCATATTAGGATTAATTAACCACATTAGGATTAAGTAGATAAAAAAAAAACATAAAACTTAATGCGTTCAAAATATTACAGCAAATTTCCATGCCAAAAGAGGGTGACATGCCCATTGCAGTAGTAGTTTCAGTCTGAAAAAAAATGTTGTCATACCCAGTTAACAGATTAAACTCATGCAGCATGTAATTGTTATTGATAACTAATACAATACTGGATAGAAAAGTCTTTGTGGTAATTTCAGTTGGGGTTTAAAACTATTTTACTTACACAAACACATTTTTTTTTTTAGTTAAATAATGAAACAGTCCGATGACTGTGTGCTAAAATAAGAACTATATGGATAAGCTAGGCCAACGGCCATAGCCACGTTGAATACACCGGTTCCCGTAGATCACCGAAGTTAAGCGATGTCGGGCATGGTCAGAACCTGAATGGGTGACCGACTACGTGCTGTTGGCATTATAAAAGGGTGGCAACCTGTAGATAGCCCGGCGCTAATAGCAAAATAGTTGATGCAACGTTAAAAACAATATATATATATATATATATATATATATATATATATATATATATATATATATATATGGATAAGCTCTCTGGAAAGGTAAACCAGCACTTGGAGTTCCGAAAAATAGTAGTGTTGTTTTGATGACTAGATGAAGGGTATTAATTAATAATACCAACAGGGATGAGGAATAACCCTTCACAGCTGTACAACATACTTTTATTTCAATGTTTCAGACCGTTCGTCCATCTTCAGGCAATCATATCCTGTCACTACTTAAAATAACATTTCAAACCTCATAAATTAAAACAAATTATTCCTATAAGGAACCAAGTCAAAAACACTTGAAGACAATTAAAAATGTTCATCCTCACACAGCCATATTAGAAACCTTATCAATAGCAAAATAGTTGATGCAACGTTAAAAACGAAAATATATATATATATATATATATATATATATATATATATATATGGATAAGCTCTATATATGGAGAGGTAAACCAGCACTTGGAGTTCCGAAAAATAGTAGTGTTGGACTTGAACTCATTCTGACCAGGTACTACTTAGGTCTAGGCACATGTAACCTAGAGTCCTGTTCCAGAAAAATTTTTCCTACAATTTCAACATAATATTTATTTATTTATTGGGGGATGATGATGCTCCGCGTCATTGGCTAATAGCATCTTTTCCTATTTCAACATAATATCATATATTGCACTAGTATTTCTAAAGTGACACAACTCAAAAATCAGTGTTTTTCAGTTATGACTATGAAAGACATGGTAAATATCTCTTAATCAACCATCAAAACTGTATATACCTAGCTTCAGAGCTTGTACACCACAGGGCACTTCTGTCACTCTTCCGGTCTTAATGCTATTCCCCCTACATAGGCAAGAGTGACACATTTTCAGTTGAGTTTTCTTTATTTGTGTCACTTTAGAAATACTAGTGCGATATCATGATTTCAGAAAAGCATTTTATTACCAATTACAAAGTTAAAAGTGTCGTTCCTCACCTAATAATTAATTATCTATAAATTATTAATATTCTTTTTTAAAATTCGTCACTTGGTGATTTCATCTTCTCCTGGAAAAACTTCCCGGTTTTTTAAACGCTTGACTGGTGAATTGAATACATGGGAGCTGTTTGGGTGACGCAGAATTCATTGGCCCTTTTATAATGGCTGCTACCAGTTAATCCTTTCGGAGTCCAAATCCTGTCCACTCCTACCTAGACAAGCCTGCCACTAGCTAATCCCTAGGAGGGTCTAAGTCCTGACAATAACTACCTTCTCCAGCCAAGGCCAGTATCCATTCTCAACATAATCTCCATCCATCATCTTCATTGAAACTATTGGGTCTCTGACGAATTTCTATAGCTTCCCACATCAATCCATGATTGAGGAGACTCTCCTTCGCCCATGACTTCACTTGGCCAAATAGCATCTGTCCTCTGTACTGCCGAAGTTCACACAACGTTTTTCAATTCTGGTGCACACCTTTCATGTTTGTCAAACGTACACCTTGCCACAGTCAGATGGAAGTAGATAAACCCCATTTTCCTGAAGCCATGACCCATCCTTCTTAGAGCCAACCTCAATAGACCTGTAGGCGCATCAGATACACTGTTTGACAAAGAACCTACCAACCCTTTCAGATTTACCCAGCCATCCGTTAGTGAATCTCGCTTTTTGCTTCCTGTGGCCGATCCCATAGTGCAGCCTTTATTTCCTTCTCCTTGTAGCCATTTCTCAGGAAATCCTTCTGCAAATGCTCCACTTTCTTCTTTAAATAATTTTTGCTGCTGCATGCACTCTTGGCACATAGTGGAGCATTTGGGGTAGGCTTTTCTCAGGAATGGGTACAAGGAGAAGGACGCAAAGGCTGCACTAAAGGATGTGTGACTCTATCCTTCATAGAGTATCAACTATGAAGGATAGGCAGTGGCTGCATAATAAAGGGGTGATATATGCAGGGAAGAAGGAATAGTTGAATTATTAAATGACATTTTTATGCAAAACTATTTATATGTGTCAATTATATAAACCCTTTTATAGGCATTTCAAATTAAATTATACAATATTTTTGATTCTGTTGCATAATTTTTTTATTTTTCTTGATTCAGATGAAAATTTGAATAATTTAAGTTTCTATGAGTCATTGAAGCCAGACATTTGGACTGGAAATTATTTTCATCTAATTATAAAACATAAACAATAATAAAATAAATCAATTATTGTTAATAATTTAGCTTCTTTTTCACGGCAGTGTTAATTACAAATTAATAATTAATAAATTTGTCTTAATAGAGTTAATACAAATTTAAGTTAAAATAGGCAGGCAAAAAGGCACTTGAAATACTGAAAATAGGCAGTATTGTAATTAAAATAGGCATTTATTAGGAGAGAAGGCAAAGAGGAATCTCACTCATTATTAATGAAAATATGTATTTTAAATACTCATTCATTTCTTTATTATCAATTTATCACAGAATTAGTGTACTTACTCTTACTTTCCCTTCTTACAAGCAACAACAAGATGCTTTTTCAAAGTATCAACTGTCATAGACCTTCTAAGAAAAAATGTTTTTCATTATGGAAAAACTTCCTCTGCATTATCTTATCATTTCTAAATCTGGAATACCAGGTAACTACACCATTGTCACAGCAAAAGGGGTGTGAGGAAGGAGACGTACTTCTCTCATCCTCTCTCTTAGAAGAAAAAGAAGAAGTAGAAACTTTGTAGAAAAATTGTTTTCTATGCTATTTTTTCGAGTAAATGAACTAAAGCACGTTGTCAGATATAATATGGCCAACTATCTCACAGGAAGTATTTTCATATAAGACAATAAGCAGCATCTCAGGCCTGAAGATGGTGAAGGATGTTTAGAAATATTATAAACAAAATAAACTAAAAAGGAGAACAGTCTACTTTTAAACCAATTTTATAGTTTACATAGATCATTTATTATATGCACTTTGAAAAATTGTTCATCTAGATATAGCTAGAAAAAATGAGTGACATTATTAGATCGTATACCTCATTCTTGTTTATAATGAAGAAATGATTAACTTGTATCGGATCTGGTTAAGGAAAACACATATACATTAGAAATAGGCCATTCATGACATTTTATTTAGATGGAATCACATAAAAATTGACATATTAAGAATTGTACGTTTTAAAACTATCTATTCTTTAGCTATGGTGGACTGACGAATAAATTGTAAATTAAATTAATCTATAAACTAAAATAAATAATAAAACACTTACAAAAAAAGTGTTAAATTTCAACACTTTTTTCCCCAGAACAATTCATTCAACATTAGGAAATAATAATGTCTAAACAGACATTAATAAATTGTAACGGACTTTAATAAATTGTATGATGTGAATTATAATTTTCATTCATTCTTTCTAGAAGACACCAACAAACAATTAGTTTTTACTAAAAAAGATCTTTAATTTATGTTTTTCATGAGTGCAGATCATGATTTCTACTTACTGTTATTAGTAACAAATGTGTGTGGGTTATACATGTTTTATGAAGTTTATGACTGGGAGGATATTACAAGATGTAGTCATGTTAAACCCTATAGAAAAATGTCAACAGCACGAAATAATCAGTTAAATTAAAATATTTTTAAAAAGTGAACACTAAAAGTAATATTGAAACAACTCACCTTTTTTATTTAACTTTTTAGTAAATTGATACAATCAATAATCAAAAGGTTTAATTTAGTTGAAATTAGATATGTGGATATTTTTTGTTATTTTACAAAAATTCTGTTTCAACAGAAATTACGTATCTCTAAAATATATCAAATTTGATTATACTCTATAAAGTCTTTATACAAAAACGTTATATGGAATGACATATTCAACTGAAAATAATGAATTAAATAAATACACTGCAGAATAATAATGTCAGGACAATAAATAAGGAAACACACTAAGACAGACACTAACTAAGACTGAAAAATTAACTTGCCACTATTTATTCTTTCATAAAAATAAAGCAATTTATTATAACAATCTCATTTAAAGAATAGAAATCATACATCAGTTAATAAAAACAAAACAAGTAATAAAATTTGAAGTAATAAAACACACAATTTGCTTCTCAAAGCAATGAAAACAGTTTTCTTCTTATTCGAATGCAAATATTTATTTTAAAGTAAACAAACCCATAAGCAAGTTATCTACTGATTGACTCACATTTAGGAAAATACTATATTGAAATTATTGCACTAATAAAGAAGTAAATAAATAAAATGAAAAATATCTTGTTCTTTCAAAACAATATTTTCAGCAATTAATCTGCAATAACACATCCCTCTAAACAAAAACAAAATAAGTTGCAAGTCTGCATGACATGACTATGGTACTAATAATTGTTTGGGGTCGCTCAAGCCAAATTCCAGTGTCCATTTGCTTGATTAGGTCAAATGTACATTATAAAAAGTAACAATGTGTTCTCTAAACATTGTGTCTCGAGGACCCCTTGCCATGCCGCTTTTGGGTAGACCCTCTGCTTAGCTAGTATTGCATTTTCAAAAATTCATCAACTTGTAATGTGTTATTGACTGATTACTAGCATTAGTGACGTGTGGAGGGAATAACACTAAAAAAACACATGTTAAGATTCATACATTTATTTAAGAAATTGAATAAGAAGGCACAAAATAAAATGTATTATGCATTACAAAGCAAAAAAATAAACAATTTTTAGTGGGATGGATGAACTTGATGTGTTGATAATAAATTTTCAATATTTGGCATCAATTGAGTTGGATTTAATCTTAAATCTCCTTGGTTAGTAATGTCTAAATTGTTTCTGTTTTTTGTTAGAAGATTGGAAACCAATCTGAAACCTCTTTCAACAAGGTAAAATTATGGAAAAGCAATCAAATACTGTTTCGGGCCTGTGTTCCTGTGCCTGAGGTTTATATATTTTTGAAGCCAGAAGAGCTGATATCCATTTTTAAATTATACTTAACGTTCTTTGTTAGTGCTTATTCTGATGGGTTCATCTTGTAATATGAGATCTGTTTCTTCAATGTCATCACATGGATTGATAATCTATTGTGGTATTAATATATTCAATGCAATAATGTTGGGGGGGAGGGGTCTCTCGTGATCTAGTGGCTAGCGCGCTGGATTCATAAGTGGGAGATGGTGGGTTCGATTCCGACCTCCGGCAGGAATTTTCTCATCTCAGTGCTCACTGGGAAAATTCCTTGCTGCACCCTGGATGTCGGCGCTAATGACCTAGATGTAGATGCGCTGTAAAAAAAAAAAAAAAATAAATAAAAAATAATAATGCTGGGCTGTCCTCTTCAAGGGAGCGCACTGTGGCCGTATGACCTATTGCGCTGCCTGTTGCTGTCTCTCTTCAGAGTGTTACTACCTTCCGATACTACAGGAGTCTTCTTATCAATATTTTGCTTGAGTCAATGTTGGTATCCTTTGTGTCACTAAAGAACCTAAAGCGTATATGATCCAGCCGTTCGCAGTCATGGATGTTGTGTATCGGTGTCTCTTCTTCCACACCATCCACAGATGGGGAAGTTTACTATCCTCGTCCTATAAAGGTGCTTGTCCAGGTTGTAATTACTAATAATTATTGTAATTATTCCAATAGCTTCCCGATGTTCTATTCTGTTGAGAAGCTTCAGCTCCTTCCATGGTTCTCCAGAAGGCTTTCGAATAAAGTATTAAGTGTGCCATAGAGTTTGGGTCTCCTACAGGCTTTGTTGCTTCCTATGCAGCCATTGGTAAATTGTCCGTTTGAACAATGACAATGGTGCCCCGCAAAAAGGAACAGGGCCTATTGGCGTTGTAGGGGTACCACTTCCTGTAAGTAGGGTCTTCCCCTTTAATTGCCAGGGATTCCACTGTGTTCTGGTATACAGAGGATCTCGAAACAGTTCCTATTCTTGGCAAATTTATTTAGTTCTGTTTTACTAAATCCCTGACCTGTTTTGAAGCAGTCTTTGGGTTGTTAGCTAAGCTGCCTGTAAGAAAATTAATCCTTTTCTTGCTTCATCTTCATTGTTTTCCTCTTAACTGAAGTGACGCAGCCAGGATTGCATATACCTTGGCCTAAAAGACTGATGGTTCCTTTCTTAAGGTAATGCAGGTGCCCCTCCCCCCTATACCATATTCTAGAGCCAGTCTTCACTGAGGTCTCGGATCCATCTGTGTAGGCATTAAACCCATTGGGTTTATTCAGAGATGGCCATAATTTTATTTAAAAATAAAAATACGAATTTATTCGTACTTCATATATTTGTGAATATGAATATAAATAAATTTGTATTCATAAGTGTGAATACGAATTTATTTTTATTCACATATATTAAATATAAAAATACAAATAAAATTATATTCGCAAATTTTTCTGCGAATAAAAATAAATTCACAGAAAAAATTGTAAATAATCACAAAAAATGTGAATATTTACAAAAAATCAAGTGATTAAAAAAAATCACATTAAAATATACGAATAAAAATTTATTCACATTATAATTTGTGAATAAAAATTTATTCACAATAAAATTCGCAAATAAATCATGAATTTATTTGTATTAAGATATTACGAAAGTTATTGAAGGTGATTTTTTTTTTCTTTTTTAAGACGTTTAACGTCTAGGTTATTAGCGCCTAGATTTTTTGTTTACCCCGAGTCCGCCGCAGGACCACCAGCCATGCTGCAGGGACACAGTTTGTCATCTGTACCTCCATAAAAAATTTATTTGTGAATTTTATTGTGAATAAATTTTTATTCACAAATTATAATGTGAATAAATTTTTATTCATATATTTTAATGTGATTTTTTTTAATCACTTGATTTTTTGTAAATATTCACATTTTTTGAGATTATTTACAATTTTTTCTGTGAATTTATTTTTATTCGCAGAAAAATTTGCGAATAACATTTTATTTGTATTTTTATATTTAATATATGTGAATAAAAATAAATTTGTATTCACACTTATGAATACGAATTTATTTATATTCGTATTCACAAATATATGAAGTACGAATAAATTCGTATTTTTATTTATAAATAAAATTATGCCCATCTCTGGGTTTATTCACTGGTGGGGTCAACATGGATTTACACTCTACTCCAGTGTTGACCTTGAAGCTCCTATGGAAATCATAGTCCAGGATGATTGTATACCACGGAATACCATATTTTGGGGTACTTCAAATAATCCTAAAGATTCGTGAGTGCCTCCTTGTGCCTGAGGTGAACATATTCAAAATATCCTCAAAAATTATTTCAAAATCTGAATAGAGGGCATTTAAATGTAAAAGAAGATATTTTCAATTTCAATCTCAAAATATTTCATTTATTTATTGGAGTATTAATTAACTCAGACCTATTATTTTCCTAAATGTGGGCTTATGGGTAGATAAATGATTGGCATGTTTGTTTACTTTAAGAAAAAAATTCTACCATTATAAAAAAACATAAGCAACAAATAACATTATTAAATAAATTAAAATTAATTTTGTTTTCTATGATATATTTTTATTCTCTTTTATTTTACTTTAATTATCATTTAAATCTTAACATTCATTATTGAGTATTGAGCTATTTGAATTTGGGAAATGATATTTTTTTTTTTTAATTACCTTTATCAAGACCGTTTAAATAAATTATAACATTTGTTATTAAATATAAAGTAGTGAGTTTAATTTTATCACAATATAATTTGCAATTAAAAAATACAACTATATATGTTCAAAGAATTCTTCTTAATCACATTATCAAAACTACAGTTACAAATAATGATATTTAATACAATTGGTGTGATATCACAAAAGTCTTCTCTTCCAGACTGAGCATTGCAAACTGGACAGCCTCATTTTACTTTCACAGTATATCACTGAAATAAAACATATTCAGTATGTAATATAAATGGTTAAAAAAAATTATTGTAATAATTTAAACAGAATATAAGTATATATCAAAATTAATATAAAATTGGAAAAAAAAAAAAAACTATATTCAGATTACAAGTAATTTATAAAATGAAATTTACTGATCAGTATCCCAAGCTCGATCAAATCTCACATATCACATTGTTATAACTTTTTAGAGAGATGTAAAAAGAACAATACAAGGAACAATATACTTATTGAGAAATATATAAAAAGCACAGATGAGTTTAATATTATTTAATAAACATAAAAAAAGTCATACTTGATAAACATTATATAAAAACATATCCGAAAGGTAAAGTTTAAATTAAATGGGAGTATTTATGAGTGAATTATATCCATCTTTAATTTATTTATTAATAAGCTAAATCTATTATAGACAGTAACTATTCATTAATTAACTCTTAGCAGTCCTTTACCAACCTGGGACCATTATAAACAAGTTGTGAATATAGTCTTGTCGATTTATTCATTGATCAGCAAGCATATTTAACGCTAGAGGTCCTGGTGTACCACTGGCATCAAATGTCTGCCCCTCTAGTCCTTTGCCTTGTGCTTCTAGGTGTATTTTTAATACGGCATGCTATTCTAGACAATCAGCTGATCATTTTAATTCCAAAGAGGAAGGGATCGCCTTGAAAAGAGATAGAACCTGTATGAATCACAGAATCTAGAAGTGGCTTCTAGTTGTTTGTGCTATTTATCACAGTGATTTCAGCTGTAGTTTTGCCCTTAGCTTTCCTATGCTTCTGCATTTTTATTCTACAGATAGTGTATTTTGAAATGGAAGGCGATGAGTTTTTAAAGATTTTGTGATAATTGCACAAAAAGGAATCCAGCTCTTTACATTAGGGAATGTTCTGAGAAGTATCATTCTATCAAAAACCTTCAAGATATTTGAATAAATTAGTCTTTCTTGTTAATAAAAATAAAATTTTCAATGAAAATAAGTATTCTTCTTATTTTTATGTCCACTAAAACAAAATGTGTGATACCTCAGAAGAAGAAGGGCTTGAGGTCAACAAAAGGACATGGACTAATGTCAGGGGTTGTTTATGCCGGTCCCAGCTCGGCATAGGACCATATGGTCAATTCAAGAAAAAAAAACTGTCTATATAATAATAAAAACTATGCAGTAAAATAACACACTCAGATATTCCAAAACTTTTGAATACCTTTAAGATAAAAAGGTTCATCAAATACTGAGATAAATAATGTTGGATTTTTTTATTTCTTTTGTAATCTCAATGAAATTTTATCACATTAAATATGGTTCAACTAATAGGAAAAAAAAACCCACTTTTCTCAATTAAGATGGGCTGAAGTAGTGGGACAAAGTGAATTCGATTGGGTTAGCAAATAAGTCCAATCGGTGTGTTAGAGTCATGAAATTTATTTAAATATATTGACCATTATTTAATATGACTTTTTCCCCATCTTTCCACGAACTGCATAATGCCATGTTCATAGAATGTCTGGGGTTTATTGTTAAAAACTGATCTAAGTGCTTTTTGATGTACTCTTACTTTTGGAATATCTTCCTATTCATGAAGTTCTGCAAGGACCGGAATGAATGGTATTCACTTGGAGCTAGGACAGGTGATTAGGGAAGGTCAGACAAAAGGTCCCATTCTAAGGCTCAATATTTTATTGCGAGTGAAAAATGAGGAGTGGGGCCAAGCATTGCCTTGATGGAACACAACACCCTTTCAATTTGCCAGTTCTAGGCATTTATTTTTAATTGATTGATCCAATTTTGATAATTGTGGGCAGTATAGAGTTGAATACATTGTTTGTCCTGATGGCAATAGCTCATAGAAAATAACACCCTTAAAATCCCATCACATGGAAAATATTATCTTCTTTAGATGCAATCCAAGTAACATTCTTCTAGGAGTCTCACAACTAGGTCCCAAAGATTTTCAACAATATACATTATCATAAAATACCGTCTTTTCATCTCCTGCTGCCAATCTTTTCAAATATGGGTCGTCATGTAGCCGTTTCGTAGTGAATCACAAACAAAAATGCGTGTCAAGTTGACTTCAGTTAGAGAGAGAGAGAGAGAGAGAGAGAGAGAGAGAGAGAGAGAGAGAGAGAGAGAGAGAGAGAGAGAGAGAGAGAGAGAGAGAGAGAGAGAGAGAGAGGGACCCAAATGTTAAGCCTGGAAAGCATAGCCGAGCTTGTTAAAATGGTTTTATACGCTTGAGTGTAATATGTAAAGAGCCATAGCAATCTCTCGCACTGATTGGGTGAGATCTTGATCAACAATAGCCTTAACATTGCCTGTTTCAATTTCATGTGGGCTACCAGACAGTTGAGCATCAATGATGTCCACATTTCCAGAATGAAATTTGGCCAACCAATTTTAACAGGTGCATTCGGTTAAGACATAACTCCATAAACACTGCAAACGTTTCTATGAACATCTGCAGCACACTTACCTTTTTAAAAATAATATAACAAAATATTCCAATAATAAATTATACTTTCTTCCATATTCTCAGTGCATTAGGAAACACAATATTAAGCTAGTTTCAACAATAGTTAGAGATATAGTTGTTGACATATTAAAAACAGGATAAACAATCAACCTTAGGGATTAATTCATCAGACAAGAAGTGTATCATCGTGACATAAAAATAAACAGAACAACTAAATGGACTTATTTGCCAATTCAATTATAAGTACCAAGTATTAAAACCATAAGATCAATGTTAAATGTATGAAAGAAATATCTAATCCTACTTCTAAATATTATATTAAAATAAGTTACATAATTAACCTTAATTATTATTGACAATTGTTTTTTTAAGAAATTTATTATTGCAACTAGCTTTAGCTGTACATGTATCAATAAATCTCTATCAGCTGACGACTTTCCAAAAAAAAAGTATAAAACTGAAAGAATATACTCAATTAATTATAGACTAAATTTACATCAAATTAAGCTATCTATATTATCAAAATCAGGAAATATTTTAAAAAGGAAAGAGAACAATTAAAAATGTACCAGTGAAAATAAAAACTTAAGCAATGATTAAATTGTGAAATAAGTCTGATTATAAATTGCAGGTTTTCCAAACAAAAAGATAATAAATAATAAAAAATAAACTAATGTCTCTCCTTATAAGGAACCAAAGTTCAAAATAATGTTTATAGTTAAAAGTACACACTTAACTATATATTAAACAAAACATTAACCCACCAATGCCTATAAAATCCCAAGTAAATTTTTTTTTTTACTTACCCTGGCAATAGTTCATGTAGGAAATTTATTTGATACACATATGTTCTCAAAATTGTGTTAACTAAAGGTAAAAACAGGCATTGTGGGGTTAATAGGAAAGAAAATATTCAGATAAAAATCAAAAATTTTGTTTTACGCCGCTAAAATGTCATCTCAGTGTGTTTCCATCAGTTTAGTACCAATTTTTTATGATTATAAAAAGTTACCAATAACTAGATTATAAGTAATTTAAAAAAAAAAATCAATTACAATTCCACTTAACTATATTTACAAACAAATCCCTTATCAGTTTCTATGAAAAATCTTCTAATGAAAATTAAAAGCAGGAGTGTGTACAAAAACTGAATAAAGTGAATGCCTCATTTTTTTTTTACTCTTGAGTTTTTGAATTTGTCATGATTGGTATTAGGTCTATTTCTTCTAGGTGTTAACTCAATTAAAAATTGAAGGTAAACAACATTTTTTTATCCAGTACTAGATGCTCAAGATAGTAAGTAACCATCAGCTAATCAGATATATTCAGAAACGACTAATAAAACTACCTGTTACATGAGTCAGGCATTTCATGATATCTTCATTTCAATGACAAATCATTGATCTGTTAATACTTTTAAAGTAGCCATGTTTAGCAGAATTAAATCTCTCTTTTATACATTTTCCTATATTGATTTTTCTACTAAACTATTCGAATTATCAAAAATTCAAATCTAATAAAGAATAAATACATAAAATAATCTATTTTTGGCTACCAAATATTATTATTTAATAATAACATTATTATAATAAATTTCCTTCACTAATTATTGCCTTAGAGTGAAAACCAGATGTTGTATCTATAAAATGTGGTAAAAATATGCATTACATATTCTATTTAATTAGATATCCTGTCTGGATTTCACGACTCTCACATATGAGCTCTGTCAAATTTAAACATCTATCACACAAGTCTCTAGAGTAAAATGTAAAATGCTTCATCAGTAGAAAACCAAACTAAAAAGTTCATAAGTATAAGAAAATAAATAGGAAAGCACAAGTTATCAAATAACAGTATTCCAATCAACAAATTCCTTGGTCAGAAGAATCAGTCAACTTTTCTTTTTTTTTTTTCTTTTTTTTAATAAATGTAGGCATTCATCTACATATTAAGAAATTATGTTCTGATGGCTGTGCATTTTTTGAACTGTAATAAAGTCACCAACTTACATCAAGAAACTGAATTATATCAAAGAAAATAAAATGTAATAATATTCTAAAACTCATGGCTAATGAAAGATAAAGTAAAGTATTCTATTTCAAAGGATGGAGAATTGCAGAGGGGGGGGGGGTCATCAATGTTTTTACCACCAATTGCTTGTTCATATGATCAGTATGTAGCAGCATATAATATGTAATGCGTTTCAGTGCATCAATGGTTGAGACAACAGTAGGATTTTGTAAACAATGAGTAAAATAATTTAGGAAAAATAAATTTCAACTTTCAGATATTATTAAAACAACATTATATTTCTGATATAAAAAATTAAAATGAAATGAAGTTAATCAATACTATCATAAACATTATAATGAATGTACTTTTTTTCAGGTGTCTCTCACATTATAAATTATATATCAATATGTAAATAGATACAATACCTTTTTTACAAATTTTATGTGTTCCTCCAGAGATTCACTGTGGCCAGAAGCAGCTAGTAATAAATCACCAATGTTCTCCCGAGGATGGATACCACATTCAAATCTACAATACATTCCTCTCCAAAACCTGGAACATTTGTTAAAACATTAATACTCGGAAATTAGATTATATATATATATATATATATATATATATATATATATATATGAACAAATAAATTTAGACATTCTTAAAAAAGACACCATAACATCATCCGATCAACTACAAAAATGACATGATTGGGAACATTTTAAGAGAGTATGCACAGACGTGTTACTAAAAAGAAAAATCTCTATTTAAATTGGATATTTGCCAAATAAAATTATATTTGCAAATGAGTTTGGCTACAAGTTGCATGACAATGAGTTATTCTTGTTGACGATCAAGCTGTGATAATGTGCAATGTAAATGCTGCTGTGCAGCCAATTAATATTGTTACGGAAATCGTCAGTGCTAAAAGGCATACTAGAAAAAATAAAATTATCCTAGAAAACAAGGACAAAATATAATAAATTGATGATAGGAGAAAAATCAAATATTTAGGTTGCAATTTCGAAAAGGAACTTTACGAGAATGTGATACTATAAATAAACAACTTAAACAAGCTTACCCCATCAAACCTATTAAAGGGAGACCAGAAGTTGAATATTATAAATCAGTATGTTTTTCCATCATTAACATTCCCCTAACAGACAACTTCTTTGATGAAAGTACAGCCTACATTTCTAAAAGGTGTAGATATTATAATAAGAAGATGCATCAAAGCCATGCTAGGTCTTTCTGCTTTGCAAAGCTCTATGCTCCCAGAGGATTTAGAAGTCTAGATCTTCTGAGGTGTGACTGGGAAGCTCCACAGCAACATTAGTCGAACGCTCAAAAATAGAATCGAATATAGGATGGACTATTTCTTACGATCTTCGATTGTGTTAAAGAATCAACAGAATGCATCAGCAGATTAAGTAAAAAAAAAAACTTAGATTTATCTGAAGTCCACAATATTAGAAGATCTCTTTGCGAGAATTATTTTGAGGAGTGGCTAAATACAAATGCCAAGGCACTGGAATGAGACATTTCAGAGAATGTCCAAAGACTAATAAATTCATTTCCGATAAAAGACTTATGACCAACTATGAATGGACTAATGCCCTGAAATTTTAACGTTAATTATGCCCCCAGTGCAGCAGGGATAGTTGATTTCGGACCCCTTTGTTGTAAATGCGGCTGAGGGCTTGAAACTCCAGCGCATGTGCAGGGTTATCCAAACTTTTTGGCAGCATCACAATGTGATGAGGCTGATAGCTCTTCTTGAAGATAATGGCTACAAATGCCATAAGATGTATATGCTATTGAAAACCAAGATATGCAGACATTGTTGCTTTCCTATAAAAGAAATGAGAAAATTGGAGTACAATGCAGTCAAGGAGTACCGGGTGTATATAGAGGGTTCCACGTTCTAATAACTCGTAATTTATACTTAAAAAATCAGACTTCTTCATTCTCATTAAAAGAAAATCACAGCAAATTGCTATATTTTATATTTCTAGTCATCAAGTTATAAACTTAAAAAAAACAAACAAACTAAAAAACAGAGAGAACAAAAATCTTTACTGCACCAAAACACAGTAAGATGGCACAATAGCATGTTTTGTTTTTTTCAATAAATGATAACGTCCATTAAACTAGATGTATATTTTGAACATAAAGTATATTTAAAAATTATCCATACCTTATATTTTGTGGAATTAAATTAGGTCTCAAAATTTCGTTATTTGATTTAGCATCATACAGTGAGTTCATGTACTCTCTCATGTGATTTGCCATATAGCCCCAGAGAGAAAAGGTTTTTTCTTTAAGCCTAAAAAATATAATCTTTAAATATATTAAGGAAAACCAAAATCCATTTTCTATTGACAAATTCTAGTCTAGTTTTCAAACACATAACTACATTTCTATTTGCTTATTCTATTTTATAGATGAGTTATAAATACAAGTTATCTACATTAAGACTATAAATAAATATAAGGTAATGGTCTTTGCTGCATATTTATACGATATGAAGAACCTGCATCATCAAACAAAAATTGGAAATAACATTAATATATATTTTTGGGATATGTTGGGAACAATCCTTTCAAAATACAAAGTCAAAGGATGGTTGGGATTCGGCTAGGAGAAAAAAAGTCAAGATCTTCAGGCAGAAATCTATATTGGACATTTTGGCAGCCTTCTTCAGCACTAAAAAATGCCTAGGGAAGAGGGAGGAAGAGCAAGAAGACATGTAGGTGACCATGGATAAATGTTGTTTTTTTCCTAGCCGAATCCCCACCATACCTTGACTTTGTATCACTGCAACGGCTAACTATCTCCGTCTCATTATACTTTCAAAATATTTTTCAGAATACTAACTGCAATGTCCATTAAAATAAATAGATCTTTATATTCAATTTTTCAATAAAACAAAAATACTCAGATAAGTCACAAATAACAAAGTTGCATTATACCTTAGTTCTAACCGTTCTTTTTCACTGTTAGCAATAAAAGTCCCAAATTGACATGAGCTAACATGGTCATGAAGAGTAAACAGAAAGAAATCATTAAACTGAAATTCCATTGGATACTGTTGCATTAGTTGCCACGTACAATCAATAAACTGAGTGAAAATTGGAGAAATTTCTTTTGAGTCTCCATTTAAATGACCCACTCTGTCAGAAAATTTATGGCCAAAGCTAAGCCACTCCTTTTCTATTAATGCCTAAAAGAAAAAGACAAAAAAACTCTGAATATATGAAGAAAAGCTTTGATAAACCAGGCCTATGAATAGATATTTCCACCTATAGAATGTATTAGAGCTTAAACAAATAAATAATGGGATATTTTCAAAAACATTATGCATTAATATATTTCCTTTTCGTTCAGAAATTAAACATGCAAGAGGCACTTAAAAAGACAAAAAATGTCCGAGCAGCAGGAACTGTGTCATTTTAGCATGATCCTGTTCTTATCCATAGTGTCATTTGGAAAGCTTAGAATAGAAAAAGTTGATGCTTTGTCTTAATCCTTCATGAAAAATGTAAATAAATGTAAAAATGTATAGTGAAATCTCAAAGAGAAGCAAAATCCTGGGCCCCACAATAGGAAACTGACAGTATCCTAAGCGGAAATTACTATCTTTAAGCACTGATTTCTATGAATAAGATCTCTCTATCAAAAATTGCACAGTAACCACATTTGTAGGAACGTTTTTGAATAGATACTTTACATTTACAATATTCCAACCAGTTTTGAGATATATAGGAATAAATCCAAAATTTCAAAGAAAAACCTAGCTTTTTCCACTTTTCTCGAAAACGGTAATAGAAAAGTAATAGAAATCTTGAAAGTGGTTTATTCATTTTCCAACAACCAATTAATTATGAAACATGTACCTGGAAGCCTAGTAATGCAAAAACTTAAGCGCTAAAATTTTTTTCCTGCACACAAACCATGTTCTGGAGCATGGATTCTGTTGAATAACAAACTATACCTTTAAAATTACCAAATTTCA
Source organism: Gonocerus acuteangulatus (assembly GCA_946811695.1). Classification (NCBI taxonomy): domain Eukaryota; kingdom Metazoa; phylum Arthropoda; class Insecta; order Hemiptera; family Coreidae; genus Gonocerus; species Gonocerus acuteangulatus. Next base: position 54,464,521 of record OX328132.1, read on the forward strand.
TAAAAAACTGACCATTTTTGGGACAGCAAGAGAGTGAAATTTGCTTGTTGTATGTGTATGTATATATGTATATATATATATATATATATATATATATATATATATATATATATATATATATATACAACCACCAGTATTTTTGAGATCTATAGGTTCTGAAACGTAGATATTTCTTATTGGCACCCCTCGATTGTTTCATAAGGTGGAAGTCAAGAGCAGGTTTCCTCCCAATGGAGGGAGGAAAGAAAAATGCTCAAAAGTAAGGATAAGGAGGAATATCCCTATTAAATTTGAAAATGTGCACATAAATACAAAGATTATACAGCCTCTAAAGATTTAATTACACTAAATGGAATGAAAGAATGGTTGTACATACTTCGCCAAGCGAATTTACGTCCAAGAATAATTTTTTTTTTACCACTCTAGTGTGGTACTATTTCTACATTTATAAACATTGCTTTAATATAGTGAATAATGTTCACTACAGTTGGGTATAAAATGCTGTTGAATAAACATAAGTGTATGTAAAATGAAGAGTAATTTCAGAATTCTTTTTTAATATTTTTTGTTTACAGAGTATCTACTTCAATGGCTATTAGAACCTACGATAATAATAAATTAAAAACATGTTACACAGGATAGAATGTAAACGATTATATGAATATTGTTAGGCATATATGATTCAAAATACACACACAAATGAATATAGAAAAGCACAACCCGTATTATGAGCATCTGGTAAGTTAAAACTTATTGTACATAGCAAAACTGAAGTTTGTACCTGAAAACCCTGAATTGACCTGTAATATGGATCTAGAATCAATGCTGCAATGGAGCATACTTGGGCAGTTCTGTCCCAGCCATCACTACAGTGTACTAGAACACTAATCCCTGCTTCAACTGCATGAGCAATAAAAAGACTTGTATCTAATATGGCTTTTATGTGCTTTAACCATCCACTACTTTCAAGGCCATTGAGAAATGCAGACATAGTAGGTGCTTTTAACTCGCAAGCTGTAAAAATAAATAAATAATGTTAGTTTTTTTAAGTAAAAAAAAAAAAAAAAAAAAAAAAAAAAAAAAAAAAAAGAAAAAAAAAAGGAAGATTGACTAATAAAATCTCAAATAATTTGCAAGTTGGTAAATATTTGTATACTATTAAGTTAATACTCTAAATCATGGTTCAGGTAATGGTGAATCGAAATAATTGGAGCTTTAAACCCAGGTTAACCTATGTTAATCTTTACTACCTTTTTTTTTTTTTCTTTTTTTCTTTTGTTCCAGACATATGATATCTGTCTAAGGCATGCGTTCTAAAGGCATATGTTCTTGTTTTTTGTAGAAAATTCCAATTTTCTCTGCTGGTACACATTTTTAAATGTAACATTACTTTTTTTAAATAAGCATTAAATTTGCTTTAAGGCTAACGTACTTTCAATGTTTACAAGTGCCTTTTTTAAACCCCAATAACTGTTAAAGAAGTTGATATTAATAAAAGAAGACTTGATAGCGACAAATTTTTGGGACTCATTACTCATCTAAAAATGATTCTGCAAATTCCCAAATCTCACAAGAGTTGTAAAATTTAATTACTTTTCCAAGGGTATACTCAGAACTGAGATTATCTCCCGATTTCATAATGTAATTGCAAATTTAAGGGCAAAAACAACTGATAAATAAAACTAATATCATATTTATTTTTGTGATCTTATCAGAAATAAATGAAAATTATTCTTTATGAAATTTATATTTAATGATTACAGTAAGCCTCACATTAAAGTTGAACAAAAAATGAAAAGAATTACATCGAAAATGATAAAAGTTGCGACAACTGGCTCTTTACAGAACACACGCAACTCTCACTTCTGGTAATATGATAATGTGTCTGTGGGCAACACATGACAATCTGTTTTTTTCAACTGGATGGTTGAATTCAAATGATTTTTATGATGTCCTTTAGAATGATATAAGTAAGGCACTCCTCGAGCCTGCTATTTGAAAAAGAACTATGCTGGCAAATGGACGGGTGTACAACTCACAAAAGACAAACTATAACAAACAGTCTCAATGTACATTATTCAGGAATATGGATTGGAAGATTTGGCCCTTTGCAGTGGTCCTGTACATGTGAAGTTGCTTGATTTTTATGTCTTATGCTTCAGAAAACTGGACAAAGTCGCCATTTAAGCAACTGATTGAAAGGATTCGCGAATCTTGTTTGGAAATGAGAGCTAATCACGATGAGGTTGGAAAGGCAACGGGAATGAACAGATGTCATCATCGTGTTCTGCAAGGAGTCCAATTTTAGCAACTTTCATAATTTTCCACGTAATTCATTTTTTTATTTATTCAATATTAACTTAAGAATTACTTCAAACAATAAATGTATATTTCATCAAGAATAATTATCATTTAATTCTGATACAATTAAAAAAATAAACATGATACAAGTTTTATTCATCGGTTGTTTTTGCCCCTAAATTTCCAATCACATTATGAAATTGAGAGATAATCTCAGTTTTGATTATACCATTGAAAAGATAACTTTACAACTTTTGTGAGATTTGGCAGTTAGCAGAATTTTTTTGCGAAGAGTAGTGACACGAAAATTTGTCGCTAACTAGACTTTTTTAATAATATCAACTTTTTTAACAGTTATTAAGGTGTAAAAAGACACTTGTGAACATTGAATATGCATTAACCTTAATGAAAGTTAATGCTGAAAAAAGTAATGTAATGTTGAAAAATAATGGGTACAAGTGGAGAAAATTGGTGTTTTTCAACAAAAACACAATTTTTTCGACATAACATTTAGAACGACATATGTATGAGATAAAAACAAATAGAAACGAGAGGTTGGCAGCATTTAACAACATTTTTGTCTAGTTTCATCCCCTTGAGCATCGTCATATACTTGGAATACCCAAGTACATGCCCTTGTGGCGTGTTGTTGGTGTGAGCGGACAATCATCATGGAGCACCACAAGGACCAGTTTATTCATGGGTTTGACTTGTTTATTCATTTACTTATTAACTGAGTCAGTTTCATTTAATCATTTATATTAAATAAGGATAAAAGTAAGTTACTCAATTGATTTAAATCTGTGTAGTGGCTGAGAACAATTATTATTTGTAGTATTCAAGAAGAGTACCCTGTTTTATTAAAAGAAAGGGATGGGTGCATATAACTGCTTCTAATGAAACTTAAACATTAACTTTTCGGGACAAGTGCCAAGATCCCTGTAGTTGATCCAACCCCAAGATGTCTTAAAGTGAAAAAGCACAGAGTTTCCAACATAATAGTCTCATTTCGAACATAATTTCTTCTGGTTTTATTAATAGTTTTTTTCTTAAAAATTAATTTCATCTACTGAAATCTTACTTTGTATTTTATAGGCAAGGACTTAGCTTTCCACTTCATCTACCACTATGTTGAAGAAATACTGGATATTTTTTAATGAAACGAATCATCTCAATTTATTTCATTGTCTTCAAACAACAGTTATTTCCAGGATAATTTAATCGCCAAAATAGTTTTTAAACATTATTTTTAACCAACCGTTACTGTAGACAGAACTGCTTGAAAGTTTGTGTTTAAACTTGGAGTTATGTGTAATGAATTGTCACCTAAAATATTTTTTCATTTCAATGTATTTAGAGAATGTTTGAATGATGGATTTCTGGTCATTTTTTGCCAAAATATAGAAGTACTTTATATAGTAATATAGAAGTACTTTTAATTACACATCAGAGACTACCGTCATTTAGGGTGAGTTCGGACACATTTTCGAGGTTTTCTCTTAATTACAAAAGACAGAATTTTTGTAAAAATCTGGAAAAATTAATGTATGAACCCTTAACATTCGTCTATCGAATAGTGTATTTTGTTTTTTGAATATCTCAAAAATTTTCAATTTTTTTTTAACGCTAAAATGTGTCCGAACTCACCCCTATGTGTGGGGTGAGTTCGGACAGCCTTTAATTTTTGTATAAATCTTAACTTAAACTATAGTTGGGGTGAGCTCGGTCATAATTGACGATATTCTAAAGAGGAATATTTTCTATATTTTTTAGATTTACAAAATATTCTTTTACTTTTTCCTTATCAATTTCTGCTCTACACCTTTTAATGCTATGTGTACGGCGTTCCATTAATGGCTGATTCCTTTGCATAAAGCCGTCAAACCATTCCAGTTTGAGCTTGCTTTAAAATCCTGCGATTTTTTCCTGATCTATCCAAATATGTTTTTACGATTTGGCGAATATCTTAATTGAGTTAATGGAAAGTCCCATTCAGCTGCAGTTAAAATTCCGTTTGATATTTTTTTTCTTCTTGACTGAATTTTGTTTGGCCACCACTTTTTTTTTGGTGTGCTTTCCTCTAACCTTGCCATTTAAAATCGATTTAGGTATTTTGTTGTACAAAAAATACCTAAATCGATCCGCTGCCTCTCTCAGAGTCTTCTTCTTGGTTTTGACATCGTCAATCACATTTTTCAAAGCCTCTTTGGAATAAATACTGTTTTCCTATAAGCCAAGAGGACACGCGTATAATTGATGCATGTCCAAACTCACCTCACGGTATTCGAGTTTTTTACTTTAAGGAGAAATAAAAGCTTTTGAACTAAAAAAAATTAGTATATTTGTTTATGTATCATTAGGCAACATATAAACCTACTATACAATATAAAAAAATAGGTTTTAATTACTTACACAGCCTCTACACAGATGTTTGTTTCTAGCATTTTGAAAATCATGGAAATTACAACTCCCATTAAAATATTCATTACTCACTTCAAAGTGTTCTCACAGCGATTTCGGCTTAACTACTTGGGAAAATTCCTTTGGGTTTAAGGAAAAAATTAAAACTACTGGGAAACTATTGCAGGGAAAATAATTTACATATTTTTACAAATAAATCCAAGATAGTACATTTTCACAGAGGAAGAACACCAAATTTCAAACCTGAGTTCAACTTTGATGATAATGAACTTGAACCAGTTGAAAGGTTTATTTACCTAGGAATACTATATATAGTATATATTTAAAACAATTCATAAAACCATCAACAGAATCAAATGTTCCAGGTGGAACTCCATGGAAACTGCTAAAAGGCACAGATAACTCTCTGTATTGCTTTATGGAGCGCCTGTAAAGGGCTTGAGGTATAGAGAAAGATTAGAGCAAAGAGAAACTAATTTCTATAAAAAGCTTTTAAAGCTGATAAGGACTACCCTGAACCACTTAATATGCCTAGAAGAAGGAATGTATTGTATGAGCTGCTAGGTGATTAACCCATTCAATGTGATGCCCAAGAATACTTGTTGGAGAAAGATGTTCCTCAGAGGCGATGCCCGAGTATTCTCGCGGGAGAAAGTCATGCTCCAGAGGTGAAGCCCGAGTATTCTTGCCACAGCTGTATCTCTTGATTGCGCCTTGAGCGTGTACAGAGTGCTCTAGCAGGAAAGTGGGATAATTGCTGGTTTAACCCTTAACTGGTAACATACAAATTTTGAATGTTATAAGTAACATAAGTCTGTGAGACATGTGCATGGTAAAAATGTTTTTTGGGGAAATTTTTAGAGTGAAACTGTAAATAATAAAGGAGTAGTTTATTATAATAATTAAAAAAGAAAATTTCATTGCTACATTTAAATATCACGTCTAAAAACGTAATTTAATAAAGAAGGGAAAGAAAAAACAAAAATCTGACTAGACAAAATTGTTCTAAATTTTATTAGCTTTCATTTAAAAAAAAAAAAAAAAATCATTGACATCGGTTAAGATTTAGAGGTTGTAGACTTTTTTGAAACACAATATTTAGATTGGCCTCACTGTGCGTGGCCTAATGGGAAGTTTTTTAAGCTCTAGTCACTTTAGTATCTGCTAGAGTTAAAAAAAAAATCAATTTGAGCCTATGAAATAGAGGATTCCCTCTGCTAGCCGGTCCTTTTGCGTAGTTCTGATCTCTCTGAAGGGCCATATTTGTGTTTTACCAGTTGATGTGTATATAGGGATCAGTTTTCATAGATTTTATACCAATGCCAAAATATCTGAGTTGATATTATTTATAGAAAAAATATTTTCAACATTTTTAAAAAAAGTAAAAACAATACTTCAATATTAAAAAAAATAGTCTTTAAGCCTACCGTTGCCTGGCCCTTAGCCCAGAATAAGAAAATGGTTAAAGGAAACTTTATAAAGAAAGCGTATTTAGAGAAATGAGAAGAAACGAGTGGTGGAGGCTCAGCTATTTTAATGCCGGCCTGTGAAACCAGGAGGGTGAAACGAGTTCCACTCCATGGACTTCTGAGATCAACCTCTGAGGTTGCCGTCTTGTAAGGGTTAATAGTTCTCAGTAATATTTTTTGATCTTCCACCTTCTTACTACAATATAAGTAAATTTGATGGGGTCACTTTTAAATAATTATACATCTTTAATACATACTTTCAATTAATTTGAATAAGCTATTCCGCATCACATGAATATTTTCAATTCCTAGGAAATGGAATTTAATATTTTCATAGAAATTCTCATTTTCATAACCTTTTCCAGTTGCTCGATTGGCCATTGCATTTATCTAGAAAGTAACAAAAACAGAAATTTAGTTTTATGAACGAAAAATATGAAACACTTATGACATATATACTTGAATAGACATAAATCAATTGTTTATTGAATACTTAAATTATACAATTTCAAATAACTATAGTTAAACATTTTGATAAGTTATATTAGTTTCAGTATCAAGAAGGAGGAGGATCCTTAAAGGGTAGAGAGAAAGCTCCTTTGATTTAAATCAATCTATTCAGATCTGTGTTTTTAAATCAGAGTTTTATTTACTTTTCAAGATGTCATAACCAAGTTGAAAAAAGAATCTCACTTCTAAAGAAAAAATATTCATTAAAAAAATTGATTCAAAAGAATACATTAAAAATGTGTAATATGGATCAAAAGTCTTGAGTTATGAATCAAATAGGTCAGATATCATAAACTTTGAGCAATCTTGAAAGTGGAGATTCTAAAGATTTCAAATAACCCAGGAACCAAGATGGAGACAGTAATGACTTAATGTAAGTATTAAGTTTCAACCACCACAAAACTGTTAGTAAGATAAAACTAAAAAGGAGATTTTTTATAATTTTCAATTAAAAGAACAACAAATATTCAAGAAATATCCTAGTTTTAGACGTGTTTCCCACCCAAAATTAATAGACTTCTATGGTATTGCAACAACATTAAAATTAACACAACAATCAAATTTATTGTGGTCTTCAATTACACAGGTCGACATTTGATCTAAAAAAAAAAACACTCAGAGCATTATGGTCCTTATGGGGTTTTTGGGGTCGCTGATTTCGATGAGCGAGTTGGTTAACCTTCATCACACCAGATTCAAGGTCTTATGAAGGTCAAATAGAGAAAACACCGTAGGAAAAATGAAAAAAACAAAAACATTCATGTGTATGTTTATGAGGTCCCTGAGCCCAAGTCCGAAGTTTGTTTGGCCTTTACATCTAATTAATTATTATTAATTATTAGGTCATTTGATGGTCAAATAGAGAAAGAAAAAAAAAACAGAAAAAATGTCATGCGTATGTTTTTGAGGTCTTTGTCTCCGAACCTGTAGTTTTTTTTTACTCGCACTGCCTTCCAGAAAATGAATTTTTGAATAAATGTTTTCAGATTTTTTCTCTGTTTGACCTTCAAATGACCTCTAGGTAAAGGCTTAAAGGTCTCAAAAACGCATGCATAAATGTTTTTAGATTTTTCCTATGGGTTTTTCTCTATTTGACCTTCAAATGACCTTGAATCTGATGTGACGAAGATTAGCGCCTAGATCTGATTTATTGTTTGTGCCTTGAATTTCTGGTGTACAGTGCAGTTCAGTGAGTTGCTGATTTAAGATGTTGAAGTCTAGAAGTTATAAAACTTTAACGTTGTTAGAGAAAATAGCTGCGATTAAAGAAGTTGAAAAAGGAATAAAGAAAAAATCTGAAATTGCCAAAGACTTTGGAATTCCTCCTAACACTGTACCAACTTACCTGAAAAATAAAGAAAAATTCTTGCACATGTAAATGACTTTTTTTTCAAAACAATAGACTTTTATTTTACTCTTTTGATAAATTATTTATTACTTATGTACGTAATCATCAATTCATGAAATGTTTGTTTTTCTTTAAATAAAATTTATATATTTTTAAATTAAAAACTGTGATAATATGAAGATCGATTTTTTAGCCCTTTATTTTCAAAAACTTTTGTAATTCGAATTTTGGATAATTCGAACTTTTTTATCGGCCCCTAGGGATTCGAATTATCCAAGTTCTACTGTGTATATATATATATATATATATATAGAGAGAGAGAGAGAGAGAGATGACTACTCCTAAAAAACTCAATAGAACAAATTACTCATTTCTTACCCGAGGTCTAGTATCTACTACAAACATAAACTTGTAGTTAGAATTGGTATTTAATATACAGTTAAGCATTTGTTCATCTTCTAAGCAGCGGGCATTAAATCCTGAAAGAGGTTGACTACAACGGCAAATAGCTGCCTGTAACACAAAACAAAACCCATAAATATAAGACAATACCAAGTAAAAATTTCTATTCAAAACAGGAGGTTTCTTTACTAGTAAGGAGTTAATAAACATAGATGAATATAGTTGTCTACCTTCAGACTGTATTTATTAGTTAAGTACTTTCTCTACACTATGTGCTATCTCAAAATCAGTAACTCATTAATAATGAAATCAAAAATATATAATTCTACAATATTCCAAATTATATTTATTTAATAATAAAATTACTACTAATGAGAGATTATAGAGATATTTTCAAGGAAGTTCAATATTGATCTGTGTTTGCTTCTGTTTAGACTTGAATTAAGGACTTTGTTTTTAATTTGTATATAATATACATAATATTTTGTTATTAGGAAACTAAATCAATTGGTGCTCTGAAGATGACAAATAAGTGCAGAAAATACTCAGGTACTAAATAAATATAGTCCAAAGTAACACAACCATTTTCATCGCTGTTTGAAAATAAATAAGTTTCTTGAGTATATACAGAAAAAACTGGTCATTCAAATTTGCATATGTAGAATATAAATATTTTTGTAGATACTAGTGGAAGAACAGATCCACATACAAACATATGTGTGTGTGTGTGTGTGTGTATGTATTGTAATGATATATTACATTCTCGAAAATATTTTTAAATTCAAATAACCATCTATATTTTGAAAAGCCCGCGCAAATCACAAACCATATATACAATTAACATCGTATTATATACGATCAAAATTAATAATATTTTTGGACAATACTGGTGTACAATATATCCATATTAAATGTACATTCAGATGGTAATAAATTAATTATTTGAAGTTACGAAAAATATAATTATTACTTTTATATATGAATCAACAAAATGCGGAAGTTAGAAACAAGGATGCCAAGCTTTCCTGCTAGAAGGCGTCAGTTGATTCCCAGCAGCCCTGGAATGCGGATCGTCAGTTGATTCTCAGCAGCCATAGAGAGAAGAAGTAAGTTGATTCCCAGCAGCCCTGGAATGCGGAGCGTCTCTCTATTCCCAGCAGCCTTTGAGTGCGGAGTCACTCAATTCTCAGCAGTGGTCGAATGCGGATCTTGAGTCTATAGCTCTCCTCCGAGGAGTACGGAGTGCAGTCCATTATTAATTATTCATAGAAGACGGAGTGAGAAGACAACAGAATCCAAAATTCAAGATATCCATTTTAGGCACAAGACCTGGCAATAAAGCGTATCACATTGAAGAAGGAACTACTGAAGCGCAGTGTATTGAGGCTTTGTTGGAAGCGGATTGATTTAGAGGTAAAAATTGTTTTTTTTGTAATTGTTAATTTTTTTATTGTCATTTGTATTATTTTTGATGTTGGTGTTTGTATCTCAGAATTGTCTGGAAATAAATATTATATCGTTCATTCACTCGGAACTTTAATCCCTGAGATTAAGTCAAATTCATATAATAAAACTTACTCAAGTAATTAAAATCTTTTTAAATCTTTTTATAAAAAATACAATCTTAACATTTAATAACGCCCAACGTGGCGCATTCATTTTATAAAAATTAATCATAACAGTATATATGTATGTATATGTATATATATATATATATATATATATATATATATATATATATATATATATAGCTACAACTATCCTGGCTAGTAAAGGGTGGTAACCTGTAGATAGCTTGTCCCAAAATTTTGAATCATATATAAGTGGACATTAAAATTTAAATAAATAAAAAGTGTGTTTGTTGTTTGGCTTCTTTCCCCAGTACTGTTGTGGTTGATGTAGGTGTTTTATTTCGCTCAATACCACCTCTTCTTCTTCTTAGTCTATGATTGTTGGCCAGCAGTTAACCCTTAGCTTACGACGGGTAGTGCGGGCTAACCGACCCTGTAGTACGGTGATCTTTCTACTTGGCCGGGCCCTAGTTACGAAGCTATTCTCGCCCTCCTCTCGACGTGCGTAAAAACGTTCATATAATTTCCTCCCTTAACATTTCTAATCGTAGGAAAACTGCATTTTATTATTCATATACGTTTACTTTTAGCTCTAAATATTTGGGTTGAATTATACAGGGTGTTCAAAACTCGATTGACACCCACCTTTTTTCCCACAATTTTTGAAATTTAAAAACGAAACTTGGTGGGTCTTAACGTGGTCGAATGCACATTCATTGGACCTAATGCATGACCCCTCAACTTTCTCCAGTTCTTCTCCAGCGACCCTAACTCTGGAATCTTCAATGGAAAGGGTTTATTTTTATGACGGATTATTGTAGAGAATTGAATTTTAGGTCGATTTTATATAAGTCATTTTTTCGCTAAAGCGCACGAATGAGTAACAAATTGCCAATAACCGTTAAAACCCTTGTTTTTTTCACTTTTCTGCCAATAACGCAGAAAGTATGTCCGTAATGAAAAAAGTAGTTGATATAAACGTTGTAGAGGATTAAATTTTCTTTCCAAAAAGTACCTTTAAATGCCTAAAATGTTAATAGGAATGGGACAAAACACACTTTTGTTTTTGAAGTTTTCAGAAAAGTTTATGATCAACGTGGTCTACGCTTCCGTAAAACTTAATAAACATTTCCTAAACTTTTTGCTCCACCTAAAAATTAAATTAAATTACTTTATAAAGGCATTAAAATAATAAATTTAAAGCAACAGAACTCACCTAATCATTAGAATTTCGTAGTAATTATTTTTGTGTTGGACGATTATTTTTTTTATTTTAGTTATTTTGTTTTTTACCGCGTCTTGACATCTAGGCCATTACTGCCGACATCCAGAGTGCAGCGAGGAATTTTCCCAACGAGCCGTGGGATGAAAAATTCCGGCCGCCGCACAGTGGGGCCAAACTACTTTTCGTGTTTCAAAAAGGCTACTGCTTCCGTAAATTTATAACGTAAATTTTATTCAACAAAAATAATTATTGAAATAATGTGATTTTTGAATGAGTTGATAATAAATTTTGATTTTTTTCGAAGTCTAATCAAGTACTTTTCGTGTTTCAAAAAGGCTACAGCCTCCAAATCTTAACCGATTTCAATGATTTTTTTAAAATGAAAGCTAGTTTTTAGCGCGGTTCCTCCCTCCCCCAGAGGGAGGAACCCCGCTTATAAGGTTGATCTCATGACGCAATCCAGAAGTGCCGACTAGAAAATTTTGCGTTTCAGAACCCCTAGAGACCGAAAATGATGGTGGTTCAAATTTGTGTATATATATATATTTGTCTGTTCGCTCTCTAGGTAGAAGACGAATGGTCCGATTTTGATGAAATTTGGTAGAAAAATCCGTCGTCCAATTTGAAAAGTCAATTTCGTTAAGCAGCAAAATCCGTCCACTGGAAGATGGCGTTTTGGGCAAAATTCGCGCGCAAAAAAATCGTAACGCTTACGTTTTTGAGTTCATAAGCTTGTAAGTAATCGTTCTATATGTTTCCTGGGCTAGGAAAACGAATGAAACTATTTTCAATGCGATAGCTTTAACCGTTTTCGAGAAAATTGGAAAAATAGTTTTTGAATACCGTTTTGGTTTGGGTACTTAGAATCATGGGATACAGTTGAAACATTTTCTGCATGTTCTACTTTCATTAAAACTAATATGTTGAAATTTGTGCTACGTTTGGAGTTAAGGAAGGGTTAGAATAAAATATTTTATTAACAGACATAAAAAGTTTTGGTAACTTTGTATACCTTCCTTAATATCTCGAAAAAGGTTGAGAATCTTGGTAAACGGAAGAATACCATTAGAAAGCTTACTAAATGCTCTACAAAAAAGGTTCTGAAGAAAGTTTTAATTAGGCGATGTCAATCGGAGAAATAAGTGCTTAAAACTTTAAAGTAATTGATTTCGCTTATTCGAACTGTTCTTTTTGTCTGTTTTTGTTCCTTGTTATTTTTTAACTGCTTATAGTTGGATAATGTATTTGATAATAAATCAGGTTAAGAAAAATAAGAAAAACAATTTAATCTTAGAGATATGGATTTCCAAGATATAGCTTTTCAACTGCCTAGCAGGGTCCTTCCTAGGGCGGGTTGGCCTATCCAGGTAAGATCGTAAATACGACCTTTCTTGAAAGTAAAGATGGAACTGTCAACTTTGGTCCTCCTCTGCCTCCCGGCACTTTCAATGCTGACGAAGGCTACCAATGAGTAGGTGAAACGTCCTAAATATAGATTTTTTAACAAAAATCGTATTGAGGTTTCTTTAGTCGAATCCCAACCATTCCATCTTTACTTATCACCTCGACGGCTAACTATCTAATCTTCATGCTTTCTAGAAATGTGGACCCAAAATAATAACAGCTTCTATTTTAATCATTTTAAATGAGTCTAGAGATAAGAACGGAACCGCGCTAAGATGATGCAGTTCCTGCAAGTCGGACTTTTGTTTCTCCTGTTTATTAAATTACGTATAATAATTCACAAACTTTTACAATCAAACATAAAATAATATTTTATTTTTCATATAACTTAATATCAGCACTGATATCATTGAAATTGAACATTCAAACCTTGATTAGACTTGGAAAAAAATCAAAATTTATTATCAACTCATTCAAAAATCACATTATTTCAATAATTATTTTTGTTGAATAAAATTTACGTTATAAATTTACGGAAGCAGTAGCCTTTTTGAAACACGAAAAGTAGTTTGGCCCCACTGTGCGGCGGCCGGAATTTTTCATCCCACGGCTCGTTGGGAAAATTCCTCGCTGCACTCTGGATGTCGGCAGTAATGGCCTAGATGTCAAGACGCGGTAAAAAACAAAATAACTAAAATAAAAAAAATAATCGTCCAACACAAAAATAATTACTACGAAATTCTAATGATTAGGTGAGTTCTGTTGCTTTAAATTTATTATTTTAATGCCTTTATAAAGTAATTTAATTTAATTTTTAGGTGGAGCAAAAAGTTTAGGAAATGTTTATTAAGTTTTACGGAAGCGTAGACCACGTTGATCATAAACTTTTCTGAAAACTTCAAAAACAAAAGTGTGTTTTGTCCCATTCCTATTAACATTTTAGGCATTTAAAGGTACTTTTTGGAAAGAAAATTTAATCCTCTACAACGTTTATATCAACTACTTTTTTCATTACGGACATACTTTCTGCGTTATTGGCAGAAAAGTGAAAAAAAACAAGGGTTTTAACGGTTATTGGCAATTTGTTACTCATTCGTGCGCTTTAGCGAAAAAATGACTTATATAAAATCGACCTGAAATTCAATTCTCTACAATAATCCGTCATAAAAATAAACCCTTTCCATTGAAGATTCCAGAGTTAGGGTCGCAGGAGAAGAACTGGAGAAAGTTGAGGGGTAGTGCATTAGGTCCAATGAATGTACATTCGACCACGTTAAGACCCACCAAGTTTCGTTTTTAAATTTCAAAAATTGTGGAAAAAAAGGGGGGTGTCAATCGAGTTTTGAACACCCTGTATAATTAGATGCTCCAATAAATATTTTTTATAGTCTATACTTTTTAGTACGAAAAATATTATTTTTTTATGATATAGGTATTAATCAAAGAAGCTAAATAAATAAATAACCTCTTTTTTATTAAAAACAAGAAAAATACATCATCCTTTTCGATTGGAATCGAGTTGGATCTAACACTGGCGATGTTAATTTTTACGATCCCGACCCATGTATCCATAATCCGTAGCTCTCTCTTGACACAAATAGTTGATTTTTCCAGCGACCAGTGGTAAAAGAAATAGCTAAAGCTTCTCTAAATCCTTGCTTAATAGCCCCAAGGTCAAACTCCTGGGAAAGTTAGCCGTAGGGAGCTGGTAAGCGAGAGAGAAGGGTCGGACTGCTGTACAAGTCCTTCGTTCCAGGGGCACGGCAGCTCTCGACTGCTGTACAAGTCCTTCGTTCCAGGGGCACGGCAAACTTCGACTTCTACAGAAGTCTTTAGTAAGGAATGGGTTAATTGTCCAAAGAAACTGGAGAGACATCCAACAAATATAATACACATGTTCCAATCTCTACTCCCATTGTTTTGGGGGCAAAATTCACCCCCCCCCCCTCCTCAAAACAAAAATCATAGAGGAATAATTCAATTTTTAGTCTTTTGAGTATAATTTTAGTAGTAAATTAGTTTTGAATAATCAAATGAATCAAGTTTCAGAATTATATATTTAACGATAATGAAAATATATAACAACTCATTTCGTTGTCACTAGTCCACAATAATGAAGGATTAATTTGAAATGTTTATTACAAAAACTGAAATACAAAAATAGGTTCAATACAGCATAAAGCTTAAATAAATATTAATTAATTATATTTTTATTGTAATTAATGATTCCAAACCATATAACTGAATGATGAAATATGATGTACGAGCTTAAAAATGCTTATCATTAAAAAATTTCATCAACTGACTGCCTGATTGTTAGTAAAATAAGAAAAGATTATATTTTTATTCTAATGAAAAAATCCCAAAACATTTCAGAAATGTATTGAAGATAAAACAAAATTTATATTTTAAATAATTTTAGTAGATATTTTATATCTTTTTCAAATGTAATCAGTGGTTTTAAAACAAAATTCTGAGTTTCTAAGTATGATGAAATTATACAATTTTATATAATTCAATTCTTCTTTAAAGGCACTCTAATAAACAAACAAAAAAAAAAAAAAACACAAATAAACAAAGCATATGTTTTTTTTTAACCAAATGGCAGTCTTTGGTTTAAAAATGAAAAAAAAAATAAATAAATAAAATATTTAAATCATTAGAATAAGCGGACTTCAATGAGTATTAAAAAAAAATAAAATAAGTGAGGCACTTGGGAGATTTCCTCACTCTGGGATTATATAATTGACCAAAAATCTAACATCACTTTTTACAATTAACTGTTAGATTAAATTAAAAAAATAGTTTAATATTTTCTTCTGCTAAGGCATGGCGATGTGAGCATAATGTATTTAATAAAAATAAATTGTTTTTATTGCTCAGAAAAGAAGTGGTCAAGCTGATTTGAATAGCCCTAAAAAAGGTCACTGCGATAACATGAATTCTTGGATATATTTTTTTTAATCTTAACACTTCTCAGAGTTATATAAAAATTATTATCTAGATTAAAATAAACATACTGTGCATCTTACTGTATAAATGAAATGTTTTACTATTTCTTCAGAAAAAAATGCTTATAATTGTCAATGAAATTAAAAATAACTAACATAATAGGTGCTAATGACCGAGGGAGTCGAAGCACCTTAATATCAAAAACAAAAGAAGAAAAACTAACATAATACATAATAATAAATTTTCCTCAGATACTTACTTTATTTTTATGCAAGTAACTCAAAACAGGTAGACGTCCTTTACTTCTAAACTTTGAACTACCAATTAAAATAGATTGAGTACATTTACTAGGTACGTATAAGTAGGCAGGATATGTATCACAGAGCTGAAATAGAGAAGTAGTTTTTGATGATTATTATATCAAGCCATAAATTGGTACAATTCAAAAGGTTTAATTTCACTCGAAAGTGCAAAAAGGTTAAATGCAATATTTTTTTGCCTAAACAAATATTATGGACAACTTTATTTATTTGCAACTTAAGGCTTAATTAGAATGGCAGATCTACTAGCTATAAGTCAGTATGCAAGTGACATTAAAACTGATTACAGTAGCTCTGTAATTTGCGTAGTGCTACAGTTGTAGTCAATATACTCAACAGTGTCATAATGCCATGAATTGACATTTTCTGTTTATCATTATGTTATAATGGCTTTTGTCTCGAAGCGACACACTAGTTTTGTGCAACACTTCATTGATCCTGCTGTTCTTCAACAGGTTGAGAGACGTTTAATCTGGAGAGGAGTCTTTGGAAGAATTTATGGAGAATGATTTTATTTATAATAATAAAAAGAGATAATTTATTTTTAATGTAAGACATTTATATGCGACAAATTAGTCATACTTGTTAATCAACAACGTATTCAATATATTGTGTAACTAAATTTTTAATTTCTATTAAAAAGTATTAATAAAATGAACTTGCATCACATTTATTGTTAATAGAATATAAAATAATGTGTGCTTTCATTAACGAAAATAATATGTTATTTACTTCAATAGAAAAATTTATTTTGATTCGTTCACTGTAATAATTACATAAAAATAGTATAAATGTAATTTATTTATAATCAAAAGAGTTTTTTTTAATGTAATTAAGCATTTAAGATATGGCTAGACCTGTAGCCACATGCCTAATAGTGTCAAAGACAAGGGCAGGTTAATGCAGGAAAGGAAGGAGGGAGACGGGGTTCATATAAAATTTCTGTGATACGAATCAGCAACATTGCTCATACATGTAAAGCTTTCTACTTTTTTTAATTGATGTTTTTGATCATATAATACAGTCTTTATAGTAGTTACTGTGTTTGAAGAGGCTGGTTTTCTTTTTATTAATTTGTATTCTTCTGACTCCAGTTAGATTTTTGTAATTATGGTAAACATAGTTATGCAAAGCTTAAAATATTCTTTCTCAATCCTGATGTCCGATAATTACTTGGATCACAATTCGTTCTTGTGATAATATTAGCATTGTATAATATATGGAAAAATAAACTTACAGAATTTTCTCCATGGTTGGTTCTTACTTCTCCTACCAAATAAAAACAAAATATCACATTTTTTATTGTTCAGCAATCTATGATACTCCTGACATTTCTAGGGGAATTTTTTCCAAAGTCCATGAAGGTTTTAGATTTAATCAAAATGCTGGTTTTGAATTACATCTGTGTCTGACTGTTAATCACCCAAAAATACTGAATGGAGAAGGCTCCTTTCTGTATTTAGTCCTTCAATGATCCAGGGATAGACATTGGGAGAAGTCAATATTTGATCCAGTACGTGACTTACTTCATAATAAAAAATATATTTTGTATTACTTAAACTACAAAAAAAATATAATTTGCATTTACATTCAGACAATAATTAGTTTTAAATATAATACCTTGTAATGTTGATTTATTAAAGTTAAGCACCATTGGTCATTAGGTACTCTCATCCTTTGATATTCAGCTTGTAAATCAAAGAAAGTCCATCCAGCATTTTTGGGGATTTCTTCACAACTTGATGTGTAGCGAAAACAATACAGTTCCTCATAGCTACCTGAGAAAATACAAATTCAGTTGTGATAACAAGAGTTATTCATATTGAAATAGAAACAAAAAATCATAATAGATATAAAGAAAACTGAAAGCTCATATCAATAGATTGTTACGATAATTTCAGAGTGAATTTCTTTTATTCATGCATATTTTAAATATAAAATATACTAACTGGGCTGAGACAATTTTTGCAGTGTATTAAAAACATCATGGCAGTCACGTTCTCGAGGTATAATAAATGTAACAGACAGGAAGGTTTTACAACGTATTGCAAGAGGACACCCTTCAGTTGTTAAAGGTAATTTTTCTACAGATCCAATGTGCATATGCAGGATCTAAAAAACAAAATATTATTATAATATAAATATAAATATATAGTGAGCTTTTAGCGCGGTTCCTCCCTTCCCCATAGGGAGGAACCCCGCTTATAAGGTTGACACAATGAAACAATACGGAAGTGCCGACTAGAAAATTTCGCGTTTCAGAACCCCTAGAGACCGAAAATAACGGTGGTTCATCAAATTTGTATATATATATATATATATATATATATATATATATATATATATATATATATTGTAATGATATTTTACATTACATATTTAAAAGTTTTAAAATTAACACAGAAAATTCGGAAAATCAAAAAGCTCATTGATATGTTAAATTCATTGAGATAAACAAATATTATTTGTTATATTGGTTTAGCAGTGGATACAGTTAGCATTGGATACCGGTAGAACGCGCCTGCCAAGAAACAACGCCTTTCCTGATGCAGCTCTAGTAGAGTCTGTTACAAGCCAGTCTGTGAAAAGGTGGCTCCAGTCTCACATGGCAGTCTGTTGAGTTATAATGGAAGATACAGACACATACAGTTGAAGTCTGTTAAAGGAAGCGTCAGTCTCATATGCCAGTCTATTGAAAGCAGTTCAGTCTGTTGAGTTAAAAGGAAGATACAGTTGTAACGAAGATCCTGTCCTATGCAGTTAATATCGAGCTGGCTTTATATCAGGTAATGCTTGTTTATTCCTATGCCTGGATGTAACTTATCTATGAGTTTTTTCTTTTTTTTTTTTTTTTTTTTTTTTTTTTTTTATTAGTTAAAATTATCTTTGTTTTACTTTACTGGACTCGAACCCGACCCCTGAGATAAAGAGTTTTTAAATATAAATATTATACCTTTTGTCGACCCAACGTGGCGCAATTCTCTAATTCAAATATTTAATTTTATTTTTTATATTATAACAATATATATTTGACTGTCCGCTCTGTAGCTCCCAGACGAATGGTCCGATTTTGATGAAATTTGGTACAAAAATCTTTCGTCAAATTTGAAAGGTCAAGTTCGTTAACCAGCAAAATCCGCCTACTGGAAGATGGTGTTTGGGGCGAAATTCGCGCAAAAACATTTGTTTTGAGTTCATAAACTTGTAAGTACTCGTTCTATATGCTTCCTGGGCTAGGAAAACGAATGAAACTATTTTCAAGGCGATAGCTTTAACCGTTTTCGAGAAAATTGGAAAAATAGTTTTTGAATACCGTTTTTGGTTTGGGTACTTAGAATCATGGGATTCAGTTGAAACATTTTCTGCATGTTCTACTTTCATCAACACTAATATGTTGAAATTTTGGTTACGTTTAGAGTATAGTTGGATAATGTATTTGAAAATAAAACAGGTTAAGAAAAATAAGAAAAACAATTTAATGTTAGAGATATGGATTTCCAAGATATAGCTTTTCAACTGCCTAGCGTCCTTCCTAGGGAGGGTTGTTTGTCTTTGATTTTGGTACTTAGAATTATGGGATACAGTTGAAACATTTTCTGCATGTTCGAATTTCATCAACACTAATATGTTGACATTTTTGTTACGTTTAGAGTAAAGGAAGGGTTAGAATAAAATATTTTATTAACAGACAAAAAAAGTTTTGGTAACTTTGTATACTTTCGTTAGTATCTCGAAAACCGTTGACAATCTTGTGAAGCGGAAGATTACCATTTGAAAGCTTACTAAATGCTCTACAAAAAAGGTTCTGAAGAAAGTTTTAATTAGGCGATGTCAATCGGAGAAATAAGTGCTTAAAACTTTAAATTAATTGATTTCGTTTATTCGAATGGTTCTTTTTGTCTGTTTTATTCCTTGTTATTTTTTAATTTCTTATAGTTGGATAATGTATTTGACAATAAAACTGGTTAAGTAAAATAACAAAAACAATTTATTGTTAGAAATATAGATTTCCAGGATTCCATGACCTTGTCACTAGCGGGTCCGTTTCTAGTGTTAGCAGACCCTTCCAGGTAAGATTGTAAATCATGACCTTTCAAGACTTTACTACACACAGGAATGGCGTTAGTGACCTTAAGGGTTCACACGCCATTATAATAATTAATTAAAAAAAAAAAAGACTGGTGGAACCAAAATAATAACTGCTTCTATTTTAATCTTTCCAAATTAGACTAGGGATATGAACAGAGCCGCGCTAAGATGATGCAGTTCCTGCGAGACGGGACTTTTTGTTATTGGAGGCACTGAAGTAAAATTCAAAGAACATAGAGAAATGTACCTGAGAGCAAGAGCAAGAGAGACAGAGAGTTTTTTTGAGTTTACAAAAAGTCCGACTCGCAGGAACTGTGTCATCTAAGCGTGGTTCCGTTCATATCCCTAGTGCCATTAGTAATAAGGAATAGAAGCAGTTATTGGTAGGGTTTGATTTTTGTTAAAAATATAAAATAAAATCTCAAAGAGAAGGAAGTTTAAAGCACCACAACAGGAAACTGACAGTATCCTAAACAGAAATTACTCCCCGCCTTCTCAACGTTCGTACTAGGAAAACACTATTACCAATAAGTTTCTCATTTTCTTGCCTTCTTTTACTAAAAAACTCATTGCAAGACTCATTTAAGGTCAACCTCATAAGCGGGTTTCCTCCCTATGGAGGGACGGAGGAACCACACCAAAAATACACTTTAGTATAAAATATATGCAAAAATATATATTAGTTAAAAATGGAGTTTATTTTCACTAATGTTTAACCACTAGAGGTACAAGTCAAAAAAGGCAGTGACCTGGGTGTGGGTAATTTCTCCTCAAGTCAGAGAGAGTTGTGCCCCTGGTGCTGTTGGCTTGTACAGCAGTTCTCGCTGTTTTAGGAGTTATAGCCTTGAAGACAAGTTCTGTTTGTGGTTCTATCTAGGGTATTGTAGAGGAACTAATAGTTCTCTGTTTCACCACTAGAATTCATTAAGGTGTCCTTTTTACTACATCTGTTTGGAAGAAGAGGTATGACCTCGTGCTGTACCTCGCCCTTCTTCATAGTTGTTTTAAACTTTCCTATCCTATGTTTGGGAAAATGCCTTAGAAATATTGTAAAAGGAATACAATGTAAAATTGTATTCATTTCAATTTTTTTTACAGTACCACATATTGAAAATTTATTAAATTATAAAACAATGTATAAAAACGTGTTTAGATCGAAACAGTGGGTGAGCTCATGTAAATATTTAAATAATATGAATATGTGAACATTGTAAATTTTTAAATAGTGAAAATATTTTTAACTCTACTACTGCCAGTCCACAGCCTACATCAAAAAGGAGGGTGGGAAAATAAATGTATGACGCGAAGACAAGTTTTTTTGTTGGCTAATTCTTATATTTTTTGTAGTTTTGCTTTATTAATAGTTGAATAATTCCATAAATACTAAATAATTTAATTTAAGTTTTTTTTTTTTATTTGACTTTAAAGGATAAAAAATTAGAAAAAGGTCCCAGATAGGCTGCAATAAATGCAAAATTGCTTTGTGTTTGGACCTAAATGTATTGCAGGTTGCCTACTCCTACATATCCCTTAAAGAACATACATCGATATATCGGTATGCCATGAAAACCGGAAGCAACTATTTTTTTACCGTTCAAACTGTCTTATTTATTTAAATAGTCCACCTATTGTAAGAAATCAGGCACTATAAACATTTTAGAACCAACAGGGAATTTAGTCCATTAAAGGGTTAAACATAACTAAATCAATTACACAGTCACGCACTCCCCTGTTCGAGGATCACTTAGAATAAGTCAGTATTTTTTATTATTACGTTTTTGTTTTTGTAATAATTTTAACGTTTTGGCATGTTCTTTGGCCAGTATTGAGCAAAAATCAATCAGAATAATGAATAAATCTGTTATTTCATTATGAATAATATTTAATTAATTATTCAGTCATTCAAAGATTAATGGAACTTTTTTATTTTTATTCATTATTGAATAAAAGTAATTTATCTGAATGAAAATTCTAATAGAATAAAACACGGTTGGGCAAAAATTAATTGCCGTCTCGACATGACTCAGATCGATTCAGAAGTGGCCCAGGGATGGGTGTGTGACCCAGAAGTAATTATGAGAGACAGGAAATATGCATAAAGTGAACCGGAAGTGATCTAGATTCACCTGGAAATGACTCAGGGATGTATTTAGTGACACTAAAGTAACTATGAAAGACCCCACATAAGCCAGAAATGAACCGGAGGTACCCGGAAAAGGCGCAGATTCGCCCAGAAGTGACCCAGGGATGAATATAGTAAGTCAAAAGTAATTATGGGAGACTGGAAGTGAGCCAGAAATACTCGGGAGTCACCTAGAACTACCTGGAAGTGACCCAGAGAATAATTTAGTGCCCCAGAAGTGATTAAGTAATACTGCGAGTGAACAGGAAGTTTCCCAGATTCCCCCATTGAATTGGCCCCGGGATGAATATAGTGTCTCACAAGCAATTATCTGGCACCGGAAGTAACTATGTGGGATCCCAGAAGTGATGGCGAGAGGCTAGAAATGAACCTAAAGCAGCCAGAATTAATCCAGATTAAGAAGGCGATAGAGTGGTTGGAGTGTGCCTGTGAGTGACCGGAAAAGAGCCAGATCAAACTGGACATAGCCAGCATGGACCAGAAGTGGGACAGAATGACCAGAGCTAAACCATGTTACTTATAGAATAAAAAAAACAACAACCATTGGATGAATAACTTAATCAATGAATAAATTCTTATTTAATAAAAATGTACTTGATTGATTATTGTATAAGACAATTTTTGAATAAGGCCCACCTCTGTCTTTTTCAGCCTTCTTCAGTTGAAAAATAAATATAGATAATTAGAAACGAGATTAATCAAAACAGTACAACTTTTTTTTTTAAATAATGACAGATTAAGAAACACATTTTTTGACCCCTCGACTTAACACAGAGTCTTTCCACGCATTCGCCGATATTGAACAGCCGTAGTTCTTGGAGGAAGTTCTTTTGGCACCAAGATTGAGAAACTATTCCAACTTGACAGTTGAACAGCCCACTAGTGGAGGGCCATATCAAGTTTCTTGGACAATAACTATCCAGGGCGCTGTGTAGGACCTGGTGGGGGGTGGTACTTTGGCCGGCTTAATCTCCAGACCTCACACCCTTGGATTTCTTCTTATGGGGCCACATTAAAGATTTAGTCTACTAGCTAAAGGGCGACCCTCATCCGTTGTATCAGATAGGCCTTTGGACAGGTTACTACAGAGCAATGCAAAAATGGTGTCCAATCTATCAATGTATGATGTGATGCCTGAACTGCTACAAGGGGCCACAACTTTGAACAGTATTTAAATTCATTACTAGGGATTATTAGAAGAAGAAATTGGTATTTTATATTTATGCATGAAGTCCAATATTAAATTTCATATGTTTTAAGAATTTAATTTTTTTTTATTAAGAGTTAATTTTTTTTCTGTTTTATAAATTATGTTGATCTTGCAGCTTTACGTGGCGGCGTTAGTTAATTTTGTCGACCATGAATGGAGAAATAACAATGTATATTTAAAATTACAAAAAATACTAACCCATGTTTCTCTGTTTATCTCAGGGTCTACAAATATCAAGTGTGTTGCAGTAACATATAAAGTTCCAATAGTTATCTTCCGCGAATTGTATCTATCCAACATACGAACATTTTCTACCTACAATAAAACCTGGGTACAATCAATAAAATAAATAAGATCCCAAACAAAAGTATAATAAACGGAGAAACAATGAACCTTAGGTGTACGAATCAAATCCATCTAACATTTACAATACAAAATTCATAACAAAATAAAACTTTACAAATAATAACACCGATTATTTGTTTACAGTTCTATAACAGACATTTGAAGTTAGATATCGATAACAAGAGGAAAGCTGCCTATAAGCCAAAGAGTTAACCTAAGAGATAATTTTTGTCCTATCAAACAAAATAAGATTGTTAAAAAAAATAATTCAGAATATTCTGAATAATATAAAACTAACAGTAGACCGTAACAGGACTCATATTAAGATGCCTGATGATGAACCTAAAAAGGTTTGACACGTCGCAAACATAAATTAATGTTTTAAACAATTTTGGGGAGAAACTCCTGCTAGTTCAAGAATCGTTTTATCCTTCCCCAGTCGCCTCTTCAACTTACATATGAAAAGTTTTTTTAGTATTCCGTGATTATCATTGTTATGATATCAATATATATATTTTTTTTCCATTGCTAGTAAGAAGAAATAAATGATGATATTGGCAAACTCAAAAATCGACAAAGGTCATTTATTCATATAATTCATTTTTACTTCTTACCCTATCGTGATATTAGTTCCGAGAAAATATATCTCAAAATAACAAGGCATATATATATAAATATATATATATATATATATATATATATATATATATATATATATATATATATATAAGCAAGGCATTTTGTTTTACTTTAACCATTTTTTGAACAATACTTCAGCGCATTTTAGATTATAAGAAGGTTGAAGTATATTTGATATAAATTCGTTATTTCCAAATGATATGCTTCTAAATACGAAATATTTTTGCATTACGGCTATATATTTTATTTATTTATGTTTTACAAACGTCAATTTTGAAAATAACTATTCAGCGATGCAATTAATGACTTCATGAATTCGCTTTTTAGTTTAGACAAACATTTACTCTCCTGGCAATCTTATTAGTTTTTAGTCGTTTACCATTTTATTTGTTGAATGTAAAACGCCTCATTGTTACTATTTAATTTTTTGCTTACGTACATTATACTTCATATACATATATATATATATATATATATATATATATATATATATATATATATATATATATATATATATAATGATAAAATTATAATGTGCACATAGAAAATGATGAAATACAACACGACTTAAATGTTGACGATTGTTAATTTTAATGAAACTACTAGTATTTTTCTTACTTATGAGCATTGATTTGAAATATTTTAGAAATTCCTCAAAAAAAGTCAAATATTGTTGAGAAGCATAACGTTTTCTTTGTGAAATCTATTTTTGTAGTCATTGGCAACACTGTTCGATTTTACTTTCGCTGTTTATTGTGTCGTCAGCCGTCAGTTTTATACTTAAGTGTTACTGTTTGTTTTGAATATCTGTTTATTATTTATTATTAATATTGCTATTCTACTTGTACCTTATGCGATGCAGTAAGATTATTACTTTTTATGAATGGTATGAATAATAACCTCTTCTGATACCTTTCATTTGTCAATGTCATTATTTCTTTCTCTAACAGACGTTTCTGGTATTTCTTATTAACAACTGTTTTTCCTGTTATCAATCTTTTGTTCTTGCCTTTTTTTTCTCTTATACTATCTGTTGTTTGTATTTGTTGCAGAACATTGAGTTACCATGGAAGATATGGAAATTGAATTGGATATTTATAACAAGCTGGTGAATACAGTTGTTTTAAAATGGCTCAGTAAATTCAATGAAGGCCTTCTTGCTGGGGCTCATTTCCGAGATCATTGGAGGATTTGGGTTCCTAAAGCATTTATACCAGAGCATAACACTAATTGCTTAGAATGGGCTGTGAAGGAGTGCATAGCACAACCTATTTTAATAGAAACATTAGAAGAATTTATATGCGAAGGTAACAAACAAAGTTTTTTTAAAGATTTGTCTGAAAATGATAATCCCCCTTCTGTTTGCGGAAAAGTGTTCAAAATGGGGGAACCCACTTACAATTGCCGAGAATGTGGAATGGACTCAACTTGTGTTCTATGTGTTAGTTGCTTTAAGCAATCTGCTCACAAAAATCATAAGTACAAAATGGGCACATCAGGTGGAGGTGGATGTTGTGATTGTGGAGACACTGAAGCTTGGAAGAGTGATCCGTATTGTAAAACCCACATCGCTGGGGTTAGTAAATTAGATAATGATTCATTGCAATTTCCGCAAGATTTGATTAATCGTGCTGAATCTGTCTTTACTGCAGTATTACAATATTGTTATGAAATTCTTACATTAGAACATTCTCCTGGCTTGCCAGCTAATTTGAAACTGAAGGATGGTGAGGAATTAAACTTTGTTGATACTGAACTGTATTGTACTGTTCTTTATAATGATGAAACACATACTTTTGAGCAAGTTATAAACACTCTTGCGAGGGTTATTAAATGTACTCAAAGAGATGCTATTGATTTTGTCACTAATATTGACAGAGAAGGTAGAGCTGTTGTTAAGTGTTCCACTTTTCAACATTGTACTGAACTAAAGACTGATATTGAAAAGTTCACATCTAGACATGGAACTCGTCCATTGAAAGTTCTTGTAGTTCATTCTCATGTCATTGCCCACCAAATGTTTGCTCTGCGACTTTTAACATGGCTTCAGAAATTAACTACAATGGCTAAAGGTTTTCGAACTATATTCACTACAGTTGCATTAAAAGTGAACCCTTCTGATAAATGCGGTTCTGATAGTTTGCTTCAAACTCCGTTACCATCTGTAGTTGAAGGTATACTACAACGTGATTCTCTTTTGTGGAAGTCAGCGCGTTTACATTGGCATAGGCTGTTTATATCAGGCATGTTTATGGAGTATGAAAGTAAGAAGGCCTTCGCTAAAGTTTTCACTAACCACTATGGCTCAGTTTTAAAAGATTTCATTAGAGATGATCATGATCACTCATTTTCTATTGCTTCATTATCTATACAAATCTTTACAGTTCCTACTTTAGCACAATATCTGATTGCCCATGAGGATGTCCTGTTTATTCTTCTGAATACTTTTATATCAGAATGTTCTAGGAAGTGTAATAAGGCAGGAAAATTAGAATTTGATCGTGCAACTCCAAGTGGGCCATTCAAAAGAGCAATATATATATTGTACGATTTACGCTACCTTTTGGGTTCTCCTCCTGATGTTTGGACAGATGAACTACGTAAAGGATTTCTACAAGGTGTTTCATTAATTTTGAACCTGCTTACGTATATGCAAGGGATGGACTCAGTTACCCGCCAAGTGGGCCAACATATGGAGTATGAACCTGAATGGGAGTCTGCATTCAATTTACATATAAAACTTGCACCAGTAATTACTCTTTTAATTAAGTGGTGTTCTACTGACCAAATAGTTTTAGTAAAAGCTTATCGATTAACTTTAAAAAAGTTGTATGAGAATCCTTGTTATGATCCTACTCGGTTGGCTATTCCTAAAGAGCTTAATAATCACATTGCAGCGTGTCATATATACGACGTATCTACTCAGCCAGTCTCAATTCATTTGCCACTATCAAGATTCGTCGCAGGATTATATTTACATCTCGATAAGTATGGCCTTAGCTATTATTCTGGTGATTTCTATTCTCTTATGAAACAATCTCCAGAGCAAATAATAGAGCCTGTTTTAAGAACACAGGTAATGATTGCTCAGGTACATGCTGGAATGTGGAGGAGGAATGGTTATTCCTTATCCAATCAGATTTATTTCTATCATAATGTTAAATGTAGAGGTGAAATGCTGGATAAAGACATTGTACTACTTCAGATTGGTGCTTCATTAATTGAAAGTAATGAGTTTTTAATTCATGTCTTGAATAAGTTTAGTCTTTTGAACTGGGCTAGTAATGATTTTGAAAGTTATTCTATTAAAAATCCCGAAGAAGAAGGAATCAAACAAACAGTGAATATGGTCGAAGAATTTTTATCACTTTTAATTACTATTATAGGAGAACGCTACGTTCCTGGCGTAGGCAATGTTACTGTTGATGATTGTATAAAACATGAAATTATACATCAGTTATTTATCAAACCTCTCTCTCATTCAGAATTGAACAAGACTTTGCCAGATGATGTGAATCACGAAACAGGCATGGAAAAAGTTATTGGGGAAGTTGCAACATTTAAAAAACCTAGTCAGGGATCTGGAAAAGGTGTATATGAAGTTAAGAAAGAATTCATTGACCAATATAATGTTTTTTTTTATCATTACACTAAAGAGGAACTTTCCAAATCTGAAGAGGAACAAAGAAAACAGCGTAAAAGTATCAGTGGATTTGAATGTTGCCCTCCTCCTAAATTGCCCAAGTTAACACAGTCTTTCACTTTGGTTGCCAACCTCTTACAATGTGATGTTATGATTTATATAATGAATATTGTGTTAGAACGAAGTTTAAATCTTAGAGCTCGAAGTTTTTCAGAAGCACAACTTCACAAAATTCTGCATTTAATTGGTTATGCATTACAAGAAGAAGAGTCTCAAAATTACAGTTTCATGAATTTTACTGGAAGAGCTGAAAAATATAAGTTAGAATACTATCTGGAAGAACTAAGTAGCAGCCAGCGTGTTGAAGCACACAAGGATCTGATTTTATGGACATTAAAAAAATATAAGTCAGTAGCAAGGCCGGCTAAAAAATGTGAAGGTGAAACTGCTTCTCAAACACCACAACAGATGAAGATGGATGAAGAACAACAGGAAAAAATATTTCGTGCAAAATTGGCAGCTGAAAGAAGAGCAGCAATTATGGCCCAAATGGCTGCTCTTCAGCAAAACTTTATAAAAGATAATGCAGCTCATTTTCAAAAATGTCCCTCCCATTTAGGCGTGAAGAACGAAGATATAGCTAGTTTAGAAAATGAAGAAATGGAGTGTAGTGATACTCCTATTGCCCTTGGTCCTAGACAGACTCCAAAAGCCATTAATGAAAGAACCTTTACATGCATTCTTTGTCAGGAAGATCAGGTTATAACACCAAAGGGCCCAGCTATGGTTCTTGCTGCATTTGTTCAAAAGTCTACTGTTTTGGTTAGAAACAGGGTCGATATGCCTTGCTGCACATCTTTTTTAACTTCAAACATGGGTCCAGCTGCTCATGTCAGTACTTGTGGTCATGTTATGCACAGCGCTTGTTGGAAAAAATATATAGAAACAATATTGTCTAAAGAAAATAGAAGGCCATACAGATTAAGACAACCGACATCTTTTGATATAGAAAGGAATGAATATCTTTGTCCTCTATGTGAATGTTTAAATAACACAGTATTGCCTGTAATGCCTCCTCTTCCAGCTTTATACAATAGACCCAGTAATGGCGTGGATGAGATTTCGTTTTGTAGTTGGTATGAAGCATCATTACTTGGGTTAGAACATGATTCAAAAACAACAGAAAATTCTCCCAAACAAGAAGTTTACTTGTCAGTAATAGAATCAAATAATGATAAAGCTAATTCTGGAAAGGAAGAGAAGATTGTTTCAATGGTGAAAGTGCTAAGTGAAGAATCTGAAGCTCCAACTAGAAGTAATGAAACAGAATTTCAACGCAATCAGGAACAAGAAGAAGAAGATCCTAGCTTTAATGAAGAAGGCTTGACTGATGAAATATTTCCGAATAATGAAGTAGTCCTACAAAATTGTGTCTGTATTAAAGTGTTGTGTGGTTCAGTATGTGGGAATCAGGAAAATCAAGGAGATACTGACTCATCTGGGGATAGTGATTTATCTGAAGATCTTATTGAAATGATTAATTTATTCACCGATGTTGCCGTAGAACATGGTTTGGATGGAATGGTTGCCTCCAGTCAAGACAATCCTCTAACAACTTGGCGCGCTTGTGCTTATACTATACATTCATTGGAATGGCTACTACGTTATATGAATAAACCATTGTTGGGAGATTTAACATCGAGGCAACAAGATGGATTGGAAAACCTGGTAAGATTATCTGGTGCTTTAGGAATTGTGAAAAAAGAAAAACAAGCAATTAATCGAATCGGAGTGCAGCTGTTATCAATGTTGTTTCATTACAATTCTAATACTAAAAATGTTCTATCTTGGGATTGCTTTGCATTGCTTATTGCTTTAACAATTTCAGTTCCCAGTATGTTTTACTCTGACCCAGTACCTGTACCACTAGGAACTACTCTGGAACTTCATTCATTTAAACTAGTCTTACTTTCTCATTTTGCCCAAACAATAATATGTACAAATATGTCTGAACATGTCCTTTTGGAAAGTGATGATATTACTTCTGAAGATACAAAGTGTCTTGCAAAGATTGTTAGATATTTTAAGGACTGCAAAGGAATAAATACAGATGGGGTTTGGGAGGTGTTGAAAAAATTATCCCGATCTTTTCTTCGGTGTTGTGCAATATTCTACCATTTTTTGACTGGAGTTCCGGCTCCTCAAGTTTTAAAGGAAGTTGGTGGCGATACATATGAAAATATATTACAATACTTTGGAATGCCAACTGGATGTAAAGAACTTTTAGATAGCCCATGTGTTTATACAATCTTTTCTAAATGGGCTGCACATCAAGACTTGGCTAGCCTAAGAAAACAGCGGACACTTAGAGAAATGGTGCCACTGAATGAATTGGTTCAATTGCCAGAGGACTACAGTGAACTTATTAATACTGTTTCTTTATTTACCTGCCCTAATAGTGATCGTGAGGATTCAAGGAATCCAACAATGTGCCTCATTTGTGGAGAAATGTTATGCTCTCAGACTTATTGCTGCCAGACAGAGCTCAACAAAACTTTAGTAAGTATTTATTTTTTATTTATTTATTTTTTTGGAGCGGGAGAGCATATTATATTCTATTAATATTTACAGAAGAGCTAAATCAGAAATATCACAGAATCTATCACACTATTAATTGTTTTAAACGTTTTTGGGAAGAAAAGTTTGTTGAGACACGAGCTTTGATCATCTCAATATTTCTCTTAAATTTGTTAGAAATACTGAAAAAAAAACTTCTTGTTCTTATATACAATGTTATTCTGAAAGACTTATATGAGTTTTTTATTCCCATAAGTTTTCAAGAGGCGAAATAATTACCTTAAGCTGATATTTCTTCCAGTAGTTGCTAAATATCATATAATTAAATAATAGTCTATCAGTTTCTCTTTTATTATATAATAAATTGACTCCCAAATTTTTGAATAAAAAGTAACTATGACAATTGAAAAGTTGGATTACTGGGGAGAAAATCAATTTTCAAGCATCGAACCATGTCTGGATGCTTTTAGTTTATCTCTTTTAGTATTATTCCACATTCAGTAATAGTAACGCATTTTAGTTGATACACTAGCCACTAGTCTTCAGTCTTTTTAGCTATAGAAGCTTGTATTACCTAAGTTTCAAAAATTAAAATTTTTTCAAAAATATTAGCTTTAGTGAAAACATGAATGAACCTCTAAGAAGTCAGCAGCTTTTGGACATGAAAACATGAATTAAGTTGAGAGCACATAGCAATGTGTTATGCACTTATAAATCGAAGCATTTTGATTTTATCTTTATTTTATTTTAAAATTAGCTGTTACCCGGTGTGCCATCCTCCACCTACATTCTGCATCTAGAAAAGCAAAAATAAATTATAAACCAAATAAGTAATATTAAAATCTAATAACACAAATCTGTAACTGGTTTCACAGTTTCTGAGACCTCCGAACGGTGAGTCCTAGACTTTTTTTTACCTAGCCTAGGCAGAGATGGCCAAAATTTTATTTATAAATAAAAAATACGAATTTATTTGTACTTCATATATTTGTGAATACAAATATAAATAAATTCGAATTCATAAGTGTGAATACGAATTTATTTTTATTCACATATATTAAATATAAAAATAAATATAAAATTTTATTCACAAATTTTCCTGCAAATACAAATAAATTCACAGAAAAAATTGTAAATAATCACAAAAAATGTGAATATTTACAAAAAATCAAGTGATTAAAAAAAAAATCACATTAAAATATACGAATACAAATTTATTCACATTATAATTTGTGAATAAAAATTTATTCACAATAAAATTCGCAAATAAATTATGAATTTATTCGTATTAAGAATTATATTACGAAAGTTACCGAAGGTGATTTTTTTTTTTTTAAGGCGTTTAACGTCTAGGTTATTAGTGCCTAGATTTTTTTTTTACCCCGAGTCCGCCGCGGAACCACCAGCCATGGTGCAGGGACATAGTTTGTCATCTGTACCTCCATAAAAAGAAATAAATAAATAAAAAAAAACTGAATCTAGGCACTGACAACCTAGACGTTGTGCCTAAAAAAAAAAAAAAAATCAGCTTCAAAAACTTTCGTAATATCATCTTAATACGAATAAATTCATAATTTTTTTGCGAATTTTATTGTGAATAAATTTTTTTTCACAAATTATAATGCGAATAAATTTGCATTCGTATATTTAATGTGATTTTTTTTTGGAATCACTTGTTTTTTGTAAATATTCAAATTTTTTGTGATTATTTACAATTTTTTCTGTGAATTTATTTGTATTCGCAGGAAAATTTGCGAATAAAATTTTATATTTATTTTTATATTTAATATATGTGAATAAAAATAAATTCGTATTCACACTTATGAATACGAATTTATTTATATTTGTACTTACAAATATATGAAGTACGAATAAATTCGTATTTTTATTTATAAATAAAATTATGCCCATCTCTGAGCCTAGGACACTCCTCGTGACAAGATCTACCTATGTGCCAAGTATGGTCAAAATAGGTCGAACGTTGTAGATTTTTATAAGGAACAAACATACAGACAGACAGGTGGTAGACGTATATGACTTAGCCTACAAACTTCCTGGATCAAGAGCTACCTGTGTGCGAAGTTTGGTCAAAATCGGTCAAAGGGTGTGGATTTGCATAAGGAGCAAACAGATAAACAGACAAACAGACACGTGATTTTTAATGGAATGGAAGTTTTTTAAAGTTGAAATAGACGTAGGTACCATATCTTCTCTCACCCTCCCCCACCAGAAATCAAAATGACTGGGAAATAACCATTTGAAAACGTCCAAACTTTCTAATACATTTAGTTTATTTGATTTTGTTTTTTCTTCTTATTGGTCAGTTTTTTTTGTAGCTATTGCTATTCAATACAAGTATTGCCATTTAATAAAGAAATTATTTTGCTTGAAATATTCAAAATATGAATATTCGGAGTAAGTATTCTTTGTCCTTTCATTAAATTCTCTGCTGCCATGATGTTGCCCTCCCAAACAAAATGACACCTTACATGTGTATCTGTTCACCATCTGTCAAATCACCTTTATTATGATTGAAATGTTAGCTTTTAAGCTTGAATAGGGTTGGAGAAAATGGCTTAAGAGAAGCTTCTTAATTCAGTATGGTGATTTCATAAGAGATTTCTTTCTTTTTATATAGCTAATTTTTAAAGACATAATTGTTATAACAATGCAGAAAAAGAACAAAGATATATGAAGGTGGATCTAGTGGTTTTGGTCCATTTCATTTCACATCACCTTATCATCAAAGTGGCTGTTTAGAATTTTTTTTTGTTTCTAGGTTGGGGCTTGTACATATCACACATTTTTTTGTGGAGCTGGAGCAGGAATTTTCTTGCGCGTTCGAGAGTGTGAAATATTACTTCTTGCCAGTCCCAATAGAGGTTGTTTTATGGCACCACCTTATCTTGATGATTATGGTGAAGCTGATCAAGGTTTACGACGGGGAAATCCTCTCCATTTGTGCAAAGAACGTTACCGAAAGTTACAACTTTTGTGGCTATCCCATAGTATACAAGAAGAAATTGCTAGAGCTATTGAATCTTCTCAAAGTATAATAAATACTCAATGGCAGCACTTATAATGTATTATATAATTTGTATAAATAAAAAAGAAAATATCTATTGTAATATATAAATATATATACTTGTGTGTATACATAAACATGTATGTGTATATGTATATACATGTATATATATATCTGTATATCAGTTAACTTAATTTCATTATTTTTTATTTGTGAAATATAACAAAGTACATATGCATATATATACACATACATAACAGATACACAGACACTCACTCACTTACACTTTACACAAACACACGTAACACCTGTAGTCATGAGTTTGTAAATAGATTTGATTAATTATGCCATCGTTTATATATGGCTGCAGGCATATCAAAATTGTATGCTTAAATTTTGTTTGATGTGGACTGTGATACAACCCTGAAATGAATTCGTTTGAAATTTTACATGAACTATGTAGATATAATGTATAGAACAAATTTTAAAGCCTTCCAATATTATTAAAAGTTTTATAGCCTTTAGGTTTAGAATACACCAATTTTAAAATACTTTTCTCTAAACTTGCTAGAGGTTTATTTATTTGAATAATGGAATCTTATTTTGAAGAAGTCTCTTTATATCACCTAATGAAGCAAGAGTAGCCATACTAGTTTTTTTTCCCTTCTAACTTATAAATGTAATAATATAATATATGCAATAATAAAATATATATATATATATATATATATATATATATAAATAAATAATAATTCTCTTTTAATTTGCTGGGGGTCCAAATAAAATTGGTAGCCTTTACTTTATTTCTTTGAATATTTCCTGCCAATCTGTAAATCTGAAGAGATACAAAAAAAAAAAAAAAAAAAAAAAAAAAAAAATTGCGTTGCTTTTTCATAAACTATAATGTATGAATTCGTTACCTTTACCACATGGGGTGACAACCGTAACAAAATAATTGTTTCTGTTCCTCAAGGTAGCCCAACTCAAGATGCAGTCGACTGGATTTTAATTATTATTATTTTATCATTTATCAAACTATTAATAGAATAAAAAAAACATTCCTTGATAAGTTTCTCAAGAACAATTAGAAAATAGCCTGTCTCCGGTTTTTTAACCTTGTTAGTTTGCTTCCTCTTTGTTTTGAAAATGGCACCCACGATACCTTGGTGACTGAAAATCATCAGCTGTAAGAATCCTTCCTGAAAAACATTTATATGTATTTTTTTAGACCATCAGGACTCTCTTAAAATGACAACTTCATTTTTAATTTCACTTTTTCAAAATGGCAAATTCTTTCAAACCTATTTTAAGAAAAACAGTCTGTGTTTCTGAAGCTGTTCTAATGAACCCTTTCCATCCCCTGAGGCAATCAATGTGGACAAGAAATTACATGAAGGGCTGACCAGCCTGGGAGCTGACTGACTGTTTTTCTTATGTGAATCTAATTTGTTAGGAATGCCTACATTATTATTTGAAAAATTGAAATATAAGTAGACATTTTTTTTTTAGTCTATATATATATATATATATATATATATATATATATATATATATATATATATATATATATATATATTCCAGAAATATTACACTGTCTAATTACTAAAATGCATAGTTACGAAATTTACTAATATAATTTATATTACAATGCCAACTACAATGTTTTATGTTAAAAATAGTTTCCCTAACTAGAAAAAAACAGCAGAAAAGCAATTCAAGTGTAAATTGAAATGAAATAAATAGTAACAAAAACAAATTATTAGCATTACATTATCGCAAAGTAATCAACATATAATAATATTTTGTATACTATAAAGCTAACCAATATTTTACATTAAAAATTAGAGTTAGAAAAGAGAAGATATCATTTTATATAAAAACACAACATTTATTTGAAATAAGCATTAATTTAGGGCATGTCCATCAGGGAAAGTCTTAGGGGCGTGTACATATTTGGGCATGGTACGGTAGATGTTAAAACAACAAGATGGATAAACTAATCAGTTTAAATTTAAAGTCAGTCATGAGGTGTTGTAGAAAATATGGAGTGGGCTTTAGTTATGACTAAAATTACCCCAAAAGTTATAATAACAACTAGTCTTTTAACTTAAATTCCTGTAGAATAGAAACTTAACCTGAATCATTCAAAGGCTTTACAGATACAAACTAACTATAATCTCTTGATTAACCCTAATTTTTACCATTATAAATATAAATTCACACATTCTTCTTGATGTTTACATTTTTTTTTAAATATGGAGTTTTAAATAATTTTATGTTTTTGGAACTGTTTGCATTCTTCAATGTTTTTAAAGCCTGTTACATTGAAATGCAAGTAAAGGTTTGTATCTGTCAGTGCAATTGACGATTGACGGAAACTAAGGTTATTACATGTATTTGGTCCTCCAGTCAGTTAAGAGAACATATGAAATAATTTTAAGGATTCGTCTATGTAAATATATATATATATATATATATATATATATATATATATATGCATGTATGTATATATACACAAACACACACACACACACACACACATACATACATACATATACACACTCGAAGATTTACATACCCATACCTACATTCATATACGTACATTTCAGTTGAAACCTTAAGACTATAAAACCTTTAATGATATGGATTATGGAAGTCTTATGATTGTGTTGGCTTCCAAAATGTTAATGTTTGTAATAGATCTGTAATTATTATATGAACTTACTGCCATCTATTTAAGATCACTCTATAAATTTATTTCTAAAAGTGGTGTAAATTCATTGTTAACTGTTGCTTTGTTTTTTTTGTTTTTTTCCGTGAGTCTTTTTTTTTTCTTTCTTATTTTTTTTTTTAAATTTTACTTTTTAATTCAGGAATTTTCTTTAATAAAGAATGTATTTGTTAATAATAATTTTAACAAAATATTGTTGTTGCTATGTAGGCTGCACCCTTTTTATTCATCCATCCTAATTAATCAAAATTATCTCCTCAGCATAATTTTATCTAAAATTCACTTGTATCTCGATATCTACGCCATGCTTGTGAAATATTCTTAGTTTATGTTTTTTTGTTAAGGTACAGTAATCGAGTATTGTCAATGATGCCTTGCTTGCTTTAGTAAGAGTATTATTTTGGCTTATAATCTTGATGGGGGATGATAATGTTAATGTTCATAAACTTTAAAAAAAAGTACCAACATTATAGACTTCGGATAACTTAAAAAAACAATTTTCTTACGCTTCCTGGCATAGCATCCATAAAAAGTGGTGTACAGTTTGATGATTTAACCACTTCATTAAACTATTATTTACCCTAAATGTTCTATGGTCTTACCCCATAGAATGTTTTGGGGGCTTTTCCCATCTTCACAAATTTTAAAAAAATCATAAATAATTGTGATAAGAATTAACTAAAATGTACATCAGTTTTTTTTATCAATATTTATACTAATTTTGATAATTTATCCTTATTTAACATAAACCTAACATACCTAAGTCAGCAGTTCAGGTAGTGTACCATATCATTACTGTGGCCTACCTGTCTCATAAAAAGGTTTCGAATCTGCTGATCATGCCATAGGTTAAATTGATTATTTATTTGATATATTGCTCAGAAATATTAGATTTGAGTATTTTATTTCTGTTTTTTTTTTTTTTATAAACTGTATTATTTTTATTGAAGTTGATACTTTCTTAAATTTTCTTTTGTAATATATCAATTATTCGGATATTATCAAGGTCACATGAATGCTTGGTTTGAATTGAGTGGTCTGTAAGTGCGGTTTTGTTTTCATTGCATTCTACGTTTTTACATGCTGTTTAATGATTTTCTAAATTTTGTAAGCGTTCTCCTATGTAACTACGTTCATAATCTTTACAGTTACGCTGTAAATATTGTATTTAGAATTTCGTATATATTTGGTATTTGCTATTTTGCCTTAATCTGGCTGAAATATTTGTCTACTTTATTATTCAATTTCTATGCTATATTACAGTACTAACTAAAAATCGAGTAGTTTTGAAGGACCTGGGCCTCCACCATCATCTTCGACCATTCCTCTCGGCCCGTAGCCAGTATCTGCCAGTACTCCTAGGTACTGTAGCCTCCTTCAGGTATTGTAGCTATCTAAACCTAGGCCTTCCTCTTATGGCTCCTTCGGTGAACCCCAAAACATTTTTTTTTGACAGTCTAAGAGCTCTATTGTTTCTACTTGACCTAGCCATCTTAACCTGTCTTTCTTCATACAATTCCATTAGTTCCCTCCAATTACTGTTAATTTTTTTGCGGTAAGATGTCAGGTGCGCTGACATCTAGGCCATTAGTGTCAGGCTGTCTACTGGTTACATCTCTCCCTTTACATCAATTGTACAGCAGGGAACTTTCTCAATGTGCTCTGAAATTAGAAAAATCCCTGCTGCAGGTGAGACTCGAAACCCTATGTCCTGCATGATAGTCCAAGGTGTTAGCCACTAGACATTGTAAGTTCAGGACCCTTCTCTCCTAAACTAGTAGGAGTTTCCAATTTTCCTTGCTCAGAGTCCACTTCTTGCTATTCTACATTAGAACTAGCCTTATGATAGTCTTATATATCACCACTTTAGCCTTTCTGTTGAGGTACATTCAGTTGAGAGCATAGAAGCATTTGGTGATTGATAAAATTCTGTCCTTAACACATTGGTGCTGGAGCACATTGTGGGATCGTATTGCTCGTCTCCGCTAGACCCAGCCGCGTCTATATTTCTAAATGTATTATTTTGTCAGCCTCAGCTTTCTTTCTGTCTCTTATCATGCTAGTACTTTCGGTGCATTGAAGGAGTACAGTTCTACCTGATTTTTTCGCACTCACCTACCATTTGTAGTTCTATAAATATTTACCATTTACTGTTTTAAGTTTTTTTCTTTTCTAATTCAGAGTAAATATTGGAATAATTTTGTGTTTTTAATCAGTTTGTGCTTAATTATTTGCACTATAATGTGAGGTTACTGCCAAACTGATCGCTTATATAGAATCCCATTCTCCAAGAAAAGTATCATCCATGACAGATTTAAAATAATTTGAGAGCTTTCTTTTTCAGTCGGCCGCCCATTCCTGGAGAGGAACTACCACAAGATCACCTGTACAGGGTATCACAAAAATATTGGTCATCCGTTGGCCAGATGATTCTCCAATGCGAGATCAGAAAAAATAACCCCTATTATTAACCCCCTCAAAATTGACATTAAAATGTTATTCAATGTCAAATTTTTTTATTGCATATTTTGAATCTATGAGTCATGAGGAAGAAAAAAGTCAACGATACCATAGGTCAGAAATAACTCCTTACGGTCAAAATGACTATTAACAGCGTATACGTG
Organism: Gonocerus acuteangulatus; assembly: GCA_946811695.1. Lineage (NCBI taxonomy): Eukaryota > Metazoa > Arthropoda > Insecta > Hemiptera > Coreidae > Gonocerus > Gonocerus acuteangulatus. The sequence continues at coordinate 54,503,470 of OX328132.1, forward strand.
GACCATTCCCTTCCAATAGACAGATGGTGGCCGATTTTGATAATTTTTTTTTTACATGTTCTACTAACATTACCTTACGCAAAAATACCTCATTTTCAGTATAAAAAAAAAACATAAGTATATTGAATAAAGGCTTTCTCAGCGGCATTCTTTGAAGAACCATAATTCAATTTTACAATTAACAGGAATGCCTTCATGAGGTTATTCTCGAAGCTTATCAAGAGCTCTTTGTCATATGCTTTCAACCAATCGCTAAAATTACTCATTAGGGATTTCACAGGGGGTATGAATTTCATGAACCAGCCAGTCCTCGAATCCATCCTAGAATAGAGGATAGAATAATTGCCCTTACCCGATCGGGGCCTATTATGGAACTGAGAAGAATGGCCCAAGCGGCGGGAGACTCTAGGATAACGGTCCGCCGGATCCTGCGGGAAGAACGTCTCCCTTCAGATTACAGCAAGTTCAGGAGTTGAGAGCATTGTTTGCAGGTGGATGCTGGACAAGTTGAAACTTTCTCCGCACTTCCTGCAGCAGGTATTGTGGACTGAAGAAAGTTCGTTTTCCAGCGTCATCGTCCACTACAGGCAAAATGGACGGGAATAACATGGTCATTTGAAAGAATTTTGAGATTTTCTCGCCAGGTCCTTAGCCGAGTGAGGAGGAATTTGAAAGCAAGGTTGGCAGTTTGCCTCAGGAATGAAGTCCGAAATATTAAAGCTGGAGAACAGGCCCAATTGTTTCAGGCGCTGGAGTGCTAATATCTAATGGTCCATGAAATTCATACATGACCTGTGAAATCCTTACTGAGTAATTTCATCGATTGATTGAAAGCTTATGGCAAAGAGCTCTTGATAAGCTTCGAGGATAACGTGATGAAGGCATTTCTGTCAATTGTAAAATATGAGTCGTGGTCCTCCAATTAATGCCGACGAGAAGCTCGTTTTTCAATATACTTATAATTTTTTATGCTAGAAGATGCATTTAAAAAAACGAGGTATTTTTGTTTATGTTAGTAGAAAATTAAAAAAAAAAAAATATCAAAATAGGCCACCATTTGTCGATTGGAATGGAATGGCCCACGTATATGCTGTCAATGGTAATTTTGACCACAAAGAGTCATTTCTGACCTATGGTGCCGTTGACTTTTTTCTTCCTCATGACTCGTAGATTCAAAATATGCAATAAAAAAAATTTGACCTTGAATAACATTTCAATGTTAATTTTGCGTGGGTTATTTTTTCCCATCTCGCATTGGAGAATCATCTGGCCAACGGATGGCCATTATTTTTGTAACACCCTGTACAAGCTGAGGCCAATATTGGACCATTTCAATAAAAAGTCCGACTCGCAGGAACTGCGTCATCTTAGCGCGGTTCCAGTTCTTTTTTTTTTTTTTTTTTTTTTTTTTTTTTTTTTTTTTTTTTTTTTTTTTTTTTTTTTTACGGCTCATCTACATCTAGGTCATTAGCGAGGAATTTCACCAGCGAGCCGTGGGATGATAAAATTCCTGCCGGAGGTTGGGAATCGAACCCACCATCTCCCGCTTATGAATCCAAGGCACTAGCCATTAGACCACGGGAGACCCCGGTTCCTGTTCATATCCCTATTCTCATTTGAAAAGCATAGAATAGAAACAGATAATATTTTCCTCGGCCTTTGTTCAAAGGGTTTTATGGCTATACCTGGGTTCGGGTCCACAAGACCCTAGAAACCTCTTCTACCGATACTTCATTTCATACGTTTCAATGAATTGGAAAATATAAAAAATTTTCACATATTCCTGTATTCTTTTACTATAGTAATAATTCTACAGATAAAATCAATTAAAAAATAAAATAAAAAAACCAACAGCATAAAGGCAATTGAAAATATTCAAAAGACGTCATCGAATCTTTTTCTCTTGGCAAGCTATATTTCTAACAATGAATTGTTTTTCTTATTTTGCCTAATCTGTTTTATTGTAAAATACATTATGCAACTATAAGCAATCAAAAATAACAAGGAATAAAAACAGACAAAAAGAACAGTTCGAATAAGCAAAATCAATTACTTTAATGTTTTAAGCACTTATTTCTCCGATTGACATCGCCTAATCAAAACTTTCATCGGAACCTTTTTTGTAGAGCATTTAGTAAGCTTTCTAATGGTATTCTTTCGTTTACCAAGATTCTCAACCTTTTTCGAGATATTAAGGAAAATATACAAAGTTACCAAAACTTTTTATGTCTGATAATAAAATATTTTATTCTAACCCTCCCTTAACTCCAAACGTAACCAAAATTTCAACATATTAGTTTTAATGATAGTAAAACATGCAGAAAATGTTTCAACTGAATCCCATGATTCTAAGTACCCAAACCAAAAACGGTATTCAAAAACTATTTTTCCAATTTTCTCAAAAACGGTTAAAGCTATCGCCTTGAAAGTGGTTTCATTCGTTTTCCTAGCTAAAGAAGCCTATAAAACGAGTACTTTCAAGCTTATGAACTCAAAAACGTAAGCGTTACGATTTTTTTTGCGCGAATTTCGCCTCTAACGCCATCTTCAAGTGGGTGGATTTTGCTGGTTAACGAACTTGACCTTTCAAATCGGGCGACAGATTTTTGTACCAAATTTCATCAAAATCGGACCATTAGGAAGGCCAGAAATCCGCGAACAGACAAATATATATATATATATATATATATATATATATATATATATATATATAAATAAATATATACATATGTATATATATATATATACAAATTTGAACCACCGTTATTTTCGGTCTCTAGGGGTTCTGAAACGCGAAATTTTCTAGTCGGCACTTCCGGATTGTTTCATTGTATCAACCTTATAAGCGGGGTTCCTCCCTATCGGGGAGGTAGGAACCGCGCTAAAATAATGGACCAAATATATTGTCCTCAGAAGGAATTCAGTATCGATGAATCAATGATTTTGTGGCGAGGATGCTTCATTTTTTCCCCAATATATTAAAACCAAAAAAACATAAATATGAAGTAAAGACATTTCTTTAGAACACAGTGGAGAGATGGAAACTGTGCGAAATAGAAGGGGACAAGATGTCCAAAAATCTGAGGCTGTTATCTGTTACAATAAATATATTGATTGATGGTTGATTGTCTACATCAACTCTTGAGTTATAATTTAATCTCCAGAAAACCTATCAGATGGTGCAAAAATATTGTGCTTCACATTGTGCACATAATGTTAATAAAGAAATTTTTACTGTACAAGAGAAGGTCGCCTGGTAAAAATTCTACTTAAAGCAATTTTGGTAAACTATTTCATAAATCTTGTAGATAATGTATTGCACATGGGATCTATTCAAAACCCAACATCCTTCTTGGGCAGCATATGGGGGGGACTTGCACAACAGCTGTTGTATGCACATGTCGATCATGTCATGAAACTCACGGCAAGCTTATCTGGAGGAAGGAAACGGGGTTTCGCTGATGTCCTGTCGTTGTAATTGGGTGGGCCACAACCAAACGTTATTATAAAAGATTTTACATTTTAGAACTATTATATATTCTTCCATCTCAAAATTATCACTATTACAATAAATAAATCGATTTCATTTAATTTTTACTAATATGTATATATATATATATATATATATATATATATATATATATATACATATTAGTAAAAATTAAAAGAAATCGATTTATTTATTGTAATAGTGAGAATTTTGAGATGGAAGAATATATAAAAGTTCTAAAATGTAAAATCTTTTATATTTATATATATATATATATATATATATATATATATATATATATATATTTATATTGTAAGGGACTGATTAGCAAGGAGGGGATTTAAAGGAATAGATAATGGGGAAATATTTTAGAGAAGCGGAAATTCCTTTCAAAACTATAATTTACACTCAGGTTACTATTACATACATAAATATAATAAAACATCGCTAAGATGAAAGAAAAGGTTGAGTGAGAGAAAGAGACAGCTAGGTAGAGTTATCAAATATCATTTGGGGGAGATTAGAGAGTATTTGGAGCTGACCTACCTCTGAACAGCATCTGGGCCGAAGTCTCAGGAACGGATACGAACTCTGACCCGTCGGAGGTAAGCCAGCTCTTTTTATACCCTTTGTGCCCCACTCCTGCTTTAGCAGGTGGCTGGACGAGAAACTCTTGTCAGGTCTTAAATCTTCCGGGAATCTTACGAATCAGCCACGTGCAGTTCCAACAACCCAGACGCAACGTTTGCGGATTCGCAGTTCTCGCATCTCTACAGATGGACAGCCAACCTTTTCTTTCATCCTTATTCACTTAACAAAGACAAAGGGAAAACAGGGCCTTACATCATATATATATATATATATATATATATATATATATATATATATATATATATATATATATATAAGTAGAGGCAATTGGAGCGTTGAGGGCCCACATGACGTCATCAGCCAGTGACGTCACACTGACGTCACATCGACGTCACAGTGACGTCATCAGCTGACGTCATCAGCTGGAGTACTGTCAGCCAGCTGACGTCATCAGCTACAAGGAAAACAGTATCAGCCAGCCGCCATCTTCCTCACGAAGCCAACATGGATACCGCCTAATCACATCCGTATCAGTTTTAGACTAGCAATGGACGCGCTAAGACGACTCGAAGAAAACCATCTCTATAGACAGTTTATAGCGGAATACCCTCAAGTTACGTTAAGTAATCCAAAATTTAGGATGTATATAGCTATCAAAGAAAAGTTGGATGATCTACATCGTTGTATAAAAATCGCAAACACGGACTCTAAAATGAACGATCATTATGAGACCTGCCCCTTCGCTACGGGATGTGACGGGCCTGACACCTGTGTCTGCTGCTTCATTGGTAGCTATGAATATATAATAAAGATGAAATTAGGCGAATTATACCTCTAAGAGCAGTTTCCCGCCAATAGTCTTAGCATGAGTCATACTAGCCCCTCCTTAGATCCTTAGAAGGTCTAGAGATGCGCATTCAGTCATGGCAGTGCAATCAGAGGATGAGCACAGCGGTTATAGCGCTAGTGGTGGGAGTCACCCTTTCTCAAGACGGGTCAGCTTTCCAGAGTACCAATTAATTGAAGCACGCAGAAGATCGTTCGATACTTGGCCATTAAGCAACAAAATAAACCCCGAAGCGTTGATAGAAGCAGGATTTTTTTTTACACAGGTAAGGCTGACCAGACTATCTGTTACTGCTGTGGAGGGGGGTTAAAAGAGTGGGAGGAGAATGATGATGTATGGATGCAACATACTATATGGTTCCCCACGTGCCCGCTAGTTCTCAAAAAGAAAAATGGATCAGGAGACGGCCATTTATGTAAGATATGCTTCGCAGATGTAGTTGAGATAGCATTCCTTCCATGTGCGCACGTAGCAACTTGCTCGGATTGCGCAAAAATATTAAAGAAATGCCCAATATGTCGAGTCACTAGAACCGGATATATGAGAGTATACCTGTCGTAAGGACATCTATAAGGAGGAGTTAAGCGTTATCACCATCAGTCGCAATGGAGTCGTGCAAGTGTTGGGATGAAATTTCAAGATCAGGCTCTCTGAGCACGTCCTTCCTCATAGAATTTCAACATAAGCTGAACTGGAATCTAGTTTCGCTATTTCACCGCTTCACAGTTGAAGAGTTAGGCATGTTTGCAAATCTAATCAACTGGGGGCATATATCACGTTATCAACCACTTACAGATGAGATGTTGGATCATTACAAGACGCTATTAGACTGGACTTTGGTTTGCAAGTATCAGAAAATGTATCTTTATCAGATCATCAAGCATAGAGACAGGGTCGATTGGGAAATGTTATTCGAAAGAGGTGATAAAGGAGTCGATTTCAAGGTGGTTTTCTATGACGACTACGTGGAATGGTACAAAAAGACCTATGGAACAGAGGAGAACCTGAGAAGTTTAGAATTCTACTTACTCAACGAGGATTAGTCGGGATGGAGCCTTTGACGAGTGCGCGTCGTATCTTCAAAGATCTAGTTAATACTGAGAATGACATCATACTTGTTATGAACTTTCTTGCTGAGAGAAATGTCGAATGCGTCATAGAAGGGAGAGATCTAGAGGAGCGTAAGAATATACTCGCCCATTTATTATCTTATGACCTTATTCAAGAAGCTAATTATCTACTAACCCAACATCGTATGAATAGAAAAATAGATACATTTATTAACAAACTGCACGAGCTGAGGGCTGAAATAGATGTATACGATAAGAAGAGTGGTATTGACAACCTCATAAAGAGGATGTCTAAGCTAACAATTCTGGAGCGGTGACTAACCTGAATAACGATATATCCGGTGGTGGGGGAAATGCTATCCTATACTCCATGAGGTATATCGATAGGCAGTTTGAAAGCAGTCGTCGAGATGGAAGGTATGTTTCAAGTATACCTCATAGCTAAGAAAGCTCTCCTTGCTGATTTGAAATGGAACTACAACAACCTATCAGATGATATGATCACCGAATTTGCTGACTACCTCGACTGGGGCGACTTATCGAGGGATGGAAGCCTCAGCGAAGCTATTATGGAGAGATATAGCGAGCGTATATGTTGGTCGACTATATCTAGGAATCAAAATCTTAGCGAGGCATTTATTAGGAAGCACGCTGATAAAGTCGACTGGAAGACTATTTCAATCTATCAAAAGCTGTCGGAAGAGTTCATAAACGAATTTGAAGCAGAGCTGGACTGGGGTTACATCATCAAGCATCAGGACCTCTCCATCCGTTTCATCATAGATAATAAGCACCGCTGGGACTGGGAGGTGGCGCTCTCCTATCAACACCACGCTCCTGAGGATTATATAAAATACGTTCTAAATATGTAACCATGTATATTCAATATGTAACCTTTCACTTAATAAACAGTTATATATAAAAAACCCTATGTTTTTTGTTCATCTCACCCCCATCCTATATAAATGCAAGGTGAGTAAGAATGGTATGAGTATGAAGAGATATGCGGAGGAGAACACATCGAGGAAGAGGCTTTTTGAATTCACTAATTGATAAGCTACCATTCGAAGCACATTTACCAGGTTATAGATACTGCGGACCAGGAACTAAGCTCAAGGAAAGACTAGCAAGAGGTGATAAAGGGATTAACCCCTTAGACGAAGCCTGTAAAAGACACGATATAGCTTATTCTACAAATAAAGACCGAACGGAAGCTGATAAAAGGTTAGCTGACGAGGCTTGGGAGCGCGTCAAGGCGCCAGATTCTTCGTTCGGTGAGAGGGCTGCTGCGTGGGCTGTTACAAACGCGATGAAGCTCAAAACGAAAGTAGGAGGGGGGAGCTGCTGTTTTACAACATCGCTAAGACGTATAAAAAAGCATATGAGGAAGGGGAACGGGATATCTAAAAATATAGATAAGGCTTTTGCGATTGCTAAAAAAGTATTTCATAAGCAGACAAAGATTCCCCGCATCATCCCTATCCCTCAAAAAGGAGGAGTTATTCCTCTAATACCCATTTTTGCCGCATTAAGCGCTCTAGGCACAATTGCGTCAGGAGCTTCAAGCATTGCTAAAACAGTAAATGAAGCCCGAGACGCTCGATTGAGACTCGAGGAAGAAAAGCGTCATAATATGAATATGGAGAAGAAACAAATCGGTAGCGGCTTATACTTAAAGCCTTACAAGAAAGGTTATGGGCTATACCTAAAACCGTGGGAGGGGAAGGGGTTAAAAAAAAAAAAAATTTCCCGCCATTTGTAAAAAGACTGCCTATCCGAGCATTAACGGATATTGAAATCGATAGAGTCGCTAAGCGGTATATTAAACATTTTAGAGGAGTGTACGCGAGAAATGCGCTTCCTCCTAAACCTTTAAATAAGGAAAATATCATTATTAACTTGGACGAGAACGAGGGGACTCACTGGGTAGCCTTATCTAAATACGATAACGACATTGTTTATTATGACAGTTTCGGAGATCTACCCCCACCACTAGAGGTTATAAAATATGTAAACGGCTTAAATATAAGCTATAATCGTCAGCGCGATCAGTCTTGGCGGAGCGCTATCTGCGGACATCTTTGCCTAACATTCCTTTACAACAGATCAAAAAATGCGTAATCTAACAATTGTTATGAGCGATGATAAGTCGGAAATTACCAATACATTTTTTCCTCCCATCACTCTCGACAGCTCGCGCGAATATCATATAGGGCTATTATCGTTGGATTCGTTCAACTCGATACCTAACATTATTAGAGGTAAGAATGACACGATCGGTATATGTGATGTCATATGTCATAGGGTTACGATTCCGCAAGGCGCGTATGAAGTTTCCGACATAGCTGACATGCTGCGGACTCTCATGGAGGATCTTTATACCGACAAAAAGTTGAGAACAGGTCCTGAACCATCGCTACGTTTATACGCGAGTAGTACGACTAAGCGTGTAAAGTTAAGTTGTAATTACGCGCTAGATTTCTCAGTCTCTAACAATTTTGCCGAACTGTTGGGGGTGGAAGAAAGAGTCATCCCTGCTAATGAGCCATATGAAGGACTCGAGCCTGTAAATATTACAGACGCTATGACTATTTCGTTAGAGTGCTCCATAGCTAATGGAGCCTATAAAAACGGAGTACCTACTCATGATATTCATCAGTTTACACCTGGAGTCGCACCTGGCTACGCTATTAACGTACATCCGAAAAACATTATCTACTACCCTCTTAATACAAACGTCATCGATACCGTAAGAGTACGTCTCATAGATATCGACGGAGATTTAGTCAACTTTAACGGTGAGACTATAACTATCCGATTACATATAAAAGAATGGGAATAGTATTTTCCAAACATTCGTACGAAGATAGGAGAAGCGAGAGGTTCTACTTATCTCCTAGAAACATAGAGTTCCTCAAACAGCTTGGATTTAAGATCAAATATGCTAGATATCACAGATGATGTTAGATTCGATACTCGAATAGTACGCTCCGAGTACCACTCCCATCAGCCTTATTCGACGCTAACGTTTGCGCCTAGCGACGAGATTAGAATCGCTATCAGACAGCAGGATATCTGCACACTACCATCGGAGAGTTATATCTATCTAGAAGGCTCTCTCACTAAGGAGGACGGTACTAAAACGACTGATGTCACTTTAATTAACAACGCGTTCGCGTTTCTCTTTGACGAACTCAGATATGAAATTGGAGGTGTAGAGGTCGATCGGGTTCGAAATTGTGGGATAACCTCCACACTTAAGGGCTATTGCTCATTCAGCCCAACGACCGTTAAAAATTTAGAGCATGCGGGGTGGGGGTCTACCAATTATACGATTAATGACAGTGGAAACTTTACGGTTATACTCCCACTAAAAATACTTTTAGGATTTGCTGAGGATTATGATAAGATTATAGTACAAATGCAGCAGGAATTGATTCTAATCAGATCTAGAACCGATGTAAACGCCTTAACAGCAGAAGCCGATGATACAAAGTATAAACTGAATCTTCAGAAAGTTTCCTGGAGCGTTCCATATATAACTTTATCGGACGAGGAAAAACTGCGCGTGTATAAAGTCTTAAAAAATGACGAAGATATCGTCGTTCCGTTTAGGAGTTGGGAATTGTTCGAATTCCCCTCGTTACCGTCGAGTACAAAGCATAATTGGACGGTAAAAACGAGCGCTGGGCTCGAGAAGCCTAGATACGTTATTGTGGCTTTTCAGACGGATAGAAATAACAAGTTGAGTAAAGATATGTCCAAATTCGATCATTGCAGCGTGAGGGATGTGCGAGTGTGGTTGAATTCCGAATATTACCCCTACGAAGCATGGAATGTCGATCACACTAAAAATAATCAAGTCGTGGTTTATGAGAATTATTTAAGATTTAAACAATCTTACTATAATGAGCAAGGTCAGTCGTACTTCGGCTTCCATGAGTTCGTATCGACTTCGCCTATAATCGTTATCGATTGTAGTAAACAGAACGATTCAGTTAAATCGGGGAATATCGATATAAGAATTGAAATACAAGCTTCTGTAAATTTCCCGCCAAACACGAGCGTCTACGCGTTGATTATAAACGATAGAATCATCGAGTATAACCCGTCAAAGAATATCGTGCGTAAAACATGAAAATAGCTCAACAGCCAGAGTCGATAACACGAGTAGAGCTCCCCAGAGAAGTTGAACCTGTCAAGAGACATTCCAGCCTGTTTCCTCACTCTCTTCGATGCATCATAGCCGGACCTTCAGGAGCTGGGAAGACGGATTTGGTCTTAACACTTCTTCTACACGAGAATGGACTACGTTTTGAGAACGTCTACATTTGCGCCAAGACGCTACATCAGTTAAAATATAAGCTATTAGGAGAAGTGTTTAGCAAAGTGCCAGAAATTGGCTATTATTTGTACGATGACGTCAGCGAGGTTCAATTATCGGAAATAAAACCTAATTCAGTCTTCATATTCGATGACGTCATTACTTCTAAGCAGAATGTAATCAGAGACTTATTCTCCTTTGGAAGGCATAAATGCATAGATGTAATCTATCTTGTTCAAACATTTACTAAGGTGCCTAAGCATCTTATTAGAGATAATGCCAATGTGTTTGTATTATTTAAGCAGGATATGCGAAACCTGCGAAATTTTTATAATGATAATATAACTAATGTTAGCTTTAAGGAGTTTGTCAATATGTGTAAACACTGCTGGTCGTCAGAGCAGCATGGATTTATAACTATTAACGCTGAATGTAACATTAATAAAGGATATTATAGACAATCTTTTGATAAGTTTATTCTATGTTAACATATTATGAGACAATAAAAGTTTATGCAATGTAATAACCTGTGTTTTTTGTTATCCTACCTCATCCCTATATATATAAGTTATATAGCTATGTATACATCAGTCGACATTACGATGGACACGAAGAAGGAGCTGGTAAAGCTTACGAAAGCTATCAAGGAGAAATATAACACTATTAAAAAGTCTGATTTTACTGATAATGTTCTATTAGAGAAGACATTTGCACCTATTACAACATCTATAGGGAGCTTAAAACCTTTAGTAAACCCTGAGCCTGATACCGCCGTAAACCCTGAGCCTGAAACCGATGTAAACCCCGAACCCGATGTAAACCCTGAGCCAGAAATCGCGGTAAAACTAGAAAAAACGGAGGCGTCCTCCGATAGTGATACTTCCTATGATACTTCCTATGATGGTGCGAAAGCTGATGATCCGGCTATGATGCATCGAAGAGAGTGAGGAAACAGGCTGGAATGTCTCTTGACAGGTTCATCTTCTCTGGGGAGCTCTACTCGTGTTATCGACTCTGGCTGTTGAGCTATTTTCATGTTTTACGCACGATATTCTTTGACGGGTTATACTCGATGATTCTATCGTTTATAATCAACGCGTAGACGCTCGTGTTTGGCGGGAAATTTACAGAAGCTTGTATTTCAATTCTTATATCGATATTCCCCGATTTAACTGAATCGTTCTGTTTACTACAATCGATAACGATTATAGGCGAAGTCGATACGAACTCATGGAAGCCGAAGTACGACTGACCTTGCTCATTATAGTAAGATTGTTTAAATCTTAAATAATTCTCATAAACCACGACTTGATTATTTTTAGTGTGATCGACATTCCATGCTTCGTAGGGGTAATATTCGGAATTCAACCACACTCGCACATCCCTCACGCTGCAATGATCGAATTTGGACATATCTTTACTCAACTTGTTATTTCTATCCGTCTGAAAAGCCACAATAACGTATCTAGGCTTCTCGAGCCCAGCGCTCGTTTTTACCGTCCAATTATGCTTTGTACTCGACGGTAACGAGGGGAATTCGAACAATTCCCAACTCCTAAACGGAACGACGATATCTTCGTCATTTTTTAAGACTTTATACACGCGCAGTTTTTCCTCGTCCGATAAAGTTATATATGGAACGCTCCAGGAAACTTTCTGAAGATTCAGTTTATACTTTGTATCATCGGCTTCTGCTGTTAAGGCGTTTACATCGGTTCTAGATCTGATTAGAATCAATTCCTGCTGCATTTGTACTATAATCTTATCATAATCCTCAGCAAATCCTAAAAGTATTTTTAGTGGGAGTATAACCGTAAAGTTTCCACTGTCATTAATCGTATAATTGGTAGACCCCCACCCCGCATGCTCTAAATTTTTAACGGTCGTTGGGCTGAATGAGCAATAGCCCTTAAGTGTGGAGGTTATCCCACAATTTCGAACCCGATCGACCTCTACACCTCCAATTTCATATCTGAGTTCGTCAAAGAGAAACGCGAACGCGTTGTTAATTAAAGTGACATCAGTCGTTTTAGTACCGTCCTCCTTAGTGAGAGAGCCTTCTAGATAGATATAACTCTCCGATGGTAGTGTGCAGATATCCTGCTGTCTGATAGCGATTCTAATCTCGTCGCTAGGCGCAAACGTTAGCGTCGAATAAGGCTGATGGGAGTGGTACTCGGAGCGTACTATTCGAGTATCGAATCTAACATCATCTGTGATATCTAGCATATTTGATCTTAAATCCAAGCTGTTTGAGGAACTCTATGTTTCTAGGAGATAAGTAGAACCTCTCGCTTCTCCTATCTTCGTACGAATGTTTGGAAAATACTATTCCCATTCTTTTATATGTAATCGGATAGTTATAGTCTCACCGTTAAAGTTGACTAAATCTCCGTCGATATCTATGAGACGTACTCTTACGGTATCGATGACGTTTGTATTAAGAGGGTAGTAGATAATGTTTTTCGGATGTACGTTAATAGCGTAGCCAGGTGCGACTCCAGGTGTAAACTGATGAATATCATGAGTAGGTACTCCGTTTTTATAGGCTCCATTAGCTATGGAGCACTCTAACGAAATAGTCATAGCGTCTGTAATATTTACAGGCTCGAGTCCTTCATATGGCTCATTAGCAGGGATGACTCTTTCTTCCACCCCCAACAGTTCGGCAAAATTGTTAGAGACTGAGAAATCTAGCGCGTAATTACAACTTAACTTTACACGCTTAGTCGTACTACTCGCGTATAAACGTAGCGATGGTTCAGGACCTGTTCTCAACTTTTTGTCGGTATAAAGATCCTCCATGAGAGTCCGCAGCATGTCAGCTATGTCGGAAACTTCATACGCGCCTTGCGGAATCGTAACCCTATGACATATGACATCACATATACCGATCGTGTCATTCTTACCTCTAATAATGTTAGGTATCGAGTTGAACGAATCCAACGATAATAGCCCTATATGATATTCGCGCGAGCTGTCGAGAGTGATGGGAGGAAAAAATGTATTGGTAATTTCCGACTTATCATCGCTCATAACAATTGTTAGATTACGCATTTTTTGATCTGTTGTAAAGGAATGTTAGGCAAAGATGTCCGCAGATAGCGCTCCGCCAAGACTGATCGCGCTGACGATTATAGCTTATATTTAAGCCGTTTACATATTTTATAACCTCTAGTGGTGGGGGTAGATCTCCGAAACTGTCATAATAAACAATGTCGTTATCGTATTTAGATAAGGCTACCCAGTGAGTCCCCTCGTTCTCGTCCAAGTTAATAATGATATTTTCCTTATTTAAAGGTTTAGGAGGAAGCGCATTTCTCGCGTACACTCCTCTAAAATGTTTAATATACCGCTTAGCGACTCTATCGATTTCAATATCCGTTAATGCTCGGATAGGCAGTCTTTTTACAAATGGCGGGAAATTTTTTTTTTTTTTAACCCCTTCCCCTCCCACGGTTTTAGGTATAGCCCATAACCTTTCTTGTAAGGCTTTAAGTATAAGCCGCTACCGATTTGTTTCTTCTCCATATTCATATTATGACGCTTTTCTTCCTCGAGTCTCAATCGAGCGTCTCGGGCTTCATTTACTGTTTTAGCAATGCTTGAAGCTCCTGACGCAATTGTGCCTAGAGCGCTTAATGCGGCAAAAATGGGTATTAGAGGAATAACTCCTCCTTTTTGAGGGATAGGGATGATGCGGGGAATCTTTGTCTGCTTATGAAATACTTTTTTAGCAATCGCAAAAGCCTTATCTATATTTTTAGATATCCCGTTCCCCTTCCTCATATGCTTTTTTATACGTCTTAGCGATGTTGTAAAACAGCAGCTCCCCCCTCCTACTTTCGTTTTGAGCTTCATCGCGTTTGTAACAGCCCACGCAGCAGCCCTCTCACCGAACGAAGAATCTGGCGCCTTGACGCGCTCCCAAGCCTCGTCAGCTAACCTTTTATCAGCTTCCGTTCGGTCTTTATTTGTAGAATAAGCTATATCGTGTCTTTTACAGGCTTCGTCTAAGGGGTTAATCCCTTTATCACCTCTTGCTAGTCTTTCCTTGAGCTTAGTTCCTGGTCCGCAGTATCTATAACCTGGTAAATGTGCTTCGAATGGTAGCTTATCAATTAGTGAATTCAAAAAGCCTCTTCCTCGATGTGTTCTCCTCCGCATATCTCTTCATACTCATACCATTCTTACTCACCTTGCATTTATATAGGATGGGGGTGAGATGAACAAAAAACATAGGGTTTTTTATATATAACTGTTTATTAAGTGAAAGGTTACATATTGAATATACATGGTTACATATTTAGAACGTATTTTATATAATCCTCAGGAGCGTGGTGTTGATAGGAGAGCGCCACCTCCCAGTCCCAGCGGTGCTTATTATCTATGATGAAACGGATGGAGAGGTCCTGATGCTTGATGATGTAACCCCAGTCCAGCTCTGCTTCAAATTCGTTTATGAACTCTTCCGACAGCTTTTGATAGATTGAAATAGTCTTCCAGTCGACTTTATCAGCGTGCTTCCTAATAAATGCCTCGCTAAGATTTTGATTCCTAGATATAGTCGACCAACATATACGCTCGCTATATCTCTCCATAATAGCTTCGCTGAGGCTTCCATCCCTCGATAAGTCGCCCCAGTCGAGGTAGTCAGCAAATTCGGTGATCATATCATCTGATAGGTTGTTGTAGTTCCATTTCAAATCAGCAAGGAGAGCTTTCTTAGCTATGAGGTATACTTGAAACATACCTTCCATCTCGACGACTGCTTTCAAACTGCCTATCGATATACCTCATGGAGTATAGGATAGCATTTCCCCCACCACCGGATATATCGTTATTCAGGTTAGTCACCGCTCCAGAATTGTTAGCTTAGACATCCTCTTTATGAGGTTGTCAATACCACTCTTCTTATCGTATACATCTATTTCAGCCCTCAGCTCGTGCAGTTTGTTAATAAATGTATCTATTTTTCTATTCATACGATGTTGGGTTAGTAGATAATTAGCTTCTTGAATAAGGTCATAAGATAATAAATGGGCGAGTATATTCTTACGCTCCTCTAGATCTCTCCCTTCTATGACGCATTCGACATTTCTCTCAGCAAGAAAGTTCATAACAAGTATGATGTCATTCTCAGTATTAACTAGATCTTTGAAGATACGACGCGCACTCGTCAAAGGCTCCATCCCGACTAATCCTCGTTGAGTAAGTAGAATTCTAAACTTCTCAGGTTCTCCTCTGTTCCATAGGTCTTTTTGTACCATTCCACGTAGTCGTCATAGAAAACCACCTTGAAATCGACTCCTTTATCACCTCTTTCGAATAACATTTCCCAATCGACCCTGTCTCTATGCTTGATGATCTGATAAAGATACATTTTCTGATACTTGCAAACCAAAGTCCAGTCTAATAGCGTCTTGTAATGATCCAACATCTCATCTGTAAGTGGTTGATAACGTGATATATGCCCCCAGTTGATTAGATTTGCAAACATGCCTAACTCTTCAACTGTGAAGCGGTGAAATAGCGAAACTAGATTCCAGTTCAGCTTATGTTGAAATTCTATGAGGAAGGACGTGCTCAGAGAGCCTGATCTTGAAATTTCATCCCAACACTTGCACGACTCCATTGCGACTGATGGTGATAACGCTTAACTCCTCCTTATAGATGTCCTTACGACAGGTATACTCTCATATATCCGGTTCTAGTGACTCGACATATTGGGCATTTCTTTAATATTTTTGCGCAATCCGAGCAAGTTGCTACGTGCGCACATGGAAGGAATGCTATCTCAACTACATCTGCGAAGCATATCTTACATAAATGGCCGTCTCCTGATCCATTTTTCTTTTTGAGAACTAGCGGGCACGTGGGGAACCATATAGTATGTTGCATCCATACATCATCATTCTCCTCCCACTCTTTTAACCCCCCTCCACAGCAGTAACAGATAGTCTGGTCAGCCTTACCTGTGTAAAAAAAAATCCTGCTTCTATCAACGCTTCGGGGTTTATTTTGTTGCTTAAAGGCCAAGTATCGAACGATCTTCTGCGTGCTTCAATTAATTGGTACTCTGGAAAGCTGACCCGTCTTGAGAAAGGGTGACTCCCACCACTAGCGCTATAACCGCTGTGCTCATCCTCTGATTGCACTGCCATGACTGAATGCGCATCTCTAGACCTTCTAAGGATCTAAGGAGGGGCTAGTATGACTCATGCTAAGACTATTGGCGGGAAACTGCTCTTAGAGGTATAATTCGCCTAATTTCATCTTTATTATATATTCATAGCTACCAATGAAGCAGCAGACACAGGTGTCAGGCCCGTCACATCCCGTAGCGAAGGGGCAGGTCTCATAATGATCGTTCATTTTAGAGTCCGTGTTTGCGATTTTTATACAACGATGTAGATCATCCAACTTTTCTTTGATAGCTATATACATCCTAAATTTTGGATTACTTAACGTAACTTGAGGGTATTCCGCTATAAACTGTCTATAGAGATGGTTTTCTTCGAGTCGTCTTAGCGCGTCCATTGCTAGTCTAAAACTGATACGGATGTGATTAGGCGGTATCCATGTTGGCTTCGTGAGGAAGATGGCGGCTGGCTGATACTGTTTTCCTTGTAGCTGATGACGTCAGCTGGCTGACAGTACTCCAGCTGATGACGTCAGCTGATGACGTCACTGTGACGTCGATGTGACGTCAGTGTGACGTCACTGGCTGATGACGTCAGCTGATGACGTCATGTGGGCCCTCAACGCTCCAATTGCCTCTACTTATATATATATATTTATAGTTTCAGTTTTGCGTTTGTGAAAAAAAGAAAGAGATACATAACATGTATGTACACAGTTAAGTCATCTTACCTGTTATATAACCGTTCGTCTTAAACGTTAACTGGCGAAATTGCAATGTAGTTAAATAGCGTATTCGATCTGCTTTAAAATGACGGAGATATTAATGAATGTCCGGCCTACCCCGTCACTCGCTCCGCTGTGTGCCGTGAGCGTTTGTTTCGAATCATTAAGGCGAATTATGAAAAGGAAATTCGTAGTCCAAACGTTCGAAATGACACGAGGGATAAGCAATATGAAACCATGATAAAATGACGCAGTCCTTCTATTCGGCATTTTATACGTCACCTCCACTCTTCCTGTGTTTATAATGTGTCCTGTTTTGAATCTAATATTTGTACCTCCCAGTCCCCTTCAAGTGCCTCGTTACGTCTCCTGTTATCATACCTCCACTATTTATCAGTAAACTTATAAAAGTTTGCTTTTGTTTTATAAGTTTTACAATGGAAGAAGGATGCTTTCGTTCTTCCAGTAGCACAAAATGTATCAAGACTAACCCCATAACTGAAGATTACAACATTTCTAGTACGGTACTTGGATTAGGAATAAATGGAAAAGTGGTCCAATGTTATAAAAAGAAAACAGGGGAAATATTTGCTTTAAAGGTAATGTAAATTGATATCAGTACTTTTGGAAATAATTAAATATATTCATTTTTCAGGAATATATGCAAGTTGTTTACTATTTTATTTTGAATGGTCTATAGTAGGCACCATGTTACCATTTATAGTTGCTTTATTAATAGTAATTTTCGGGAAGTGCTGTGAAGAATTTTAACCAATACATTTGGCATGGATATTTTTGTTATAATGCTGTTTTATTTTAAACAACATTTTATAAAGTACTGATTTAAAATTAAAGGAATTATATATCCATA
The DNA here is from genome assembly GCA_946811695.1 of Gonocerus acuteangulatus. Classification (NCBI taxonomy): domain Eukaryota; kingdom Metazoa; phylum Arthropoda; class Insecta; order Hemiptera; family Coreidae; genus Gonocerus; species Gonocerus acuteangulatus. The sequence continues at coordinate 54,521,530 of OX328132.1, forward strand.
CATTTTAATTTAAGGAAAGTTCACTGTTGTGAATGAAAAAATAACTCTTTATCATTAAATTAGAACGAACAATAAATAATGGATACAGAATTACTAAAATTTTAGCTAGGCTGTGAAGTTTAAATTCATCTTAACTAATATTATTTTTCAAGAAACAGGATTAATATTTGTTGGTTGTTTTCATTAACTAGTCAAATATTACTATGCATTTTTCGAGAATTTACTTGTAAAAAGGCATTATTAAAAAGACCCCCGAGCCGAAAAGTTATGAAAAATTATCTTTTCAGTAAGTTTACTTAATAATTCTTCGCTTTCGAGATGAGCAGAAAAGCTGAAAATTAACCCTTTCCAAGCTTTAGTCGAGATATCTTCTAAGGAAGAGACGGACCCTTCAAGCTCTACACAAGATATCCGGTAAATCAGTGTCTGGGCAAGATAACTCCTAAGTAACTTTTTAATGGTTTACCTCCCCAATCTCTCTTAGCGAATTATTTTGCTCGGATATCTGTTTCATCTAACAGGTCCCAGGGGAGTTAGTAACTAGTTTCAGCCTTTTCCATGTAGAGCTGGCACCTCTTTTCACATATAAGCTCAAAACCTATTTCTTAGGAATAGTGCTTCCAAGAGGCTGAGACAGGTAAGCCCTAATATGTGCTACGTATTGTTCTTTGTTGTGGCTTCTGTTCCTACCACCTTAGACCCCTATTATATTATATTCCAGTTGCTCTGAGCTTTTATGTACTTAGTAGTCCTGCTTAATTTACTTAAGTTATTTACATATTTCAAGAAAATAGATAGTCCTTCTTTATTTCCTTTATTCTGTTTTTTATATAGTTAATTTTTTTAGTTATAAATAATAAAATCACATTAAAGTTAATAGATTTGATTTAAATAATAACTTTATCAATATTATTTAACCCTTTAACGCACAAAACGTTTTTTCGTACCAGTCGTTCTAGCTTCACCAGGTTAGAGAGAAGTGGGTCTCCTTAAGTGATCTGGATCATGAAATGAGAACTCAATTGAAGTTGTGGCAATATGGCGACGGAAAGACCATTTATTAATATTATCAACGAGTTGGATTAACTTGAGTTTTGATATAACCTTGAGCGAGTGGAAACGCATAGCAATTATGACATTAACATACTTGGTTTCCTAGGTTATATTACATTAGCACTTATGTTAATGGCATAATTTTTATGTGTTTCTGCCCGCTACACTCCCTCAAGGTTATATCGAAACTCTAGTCAACCCAACTCGTTGATAATATAGATCACTGGTTTTTCGGGGGAAAATGGGCTGATATGCTAGTTAAGGAAAGTCAGGGAAGGTTAGTTTGGTAACCTTTCCAACTGAATGTAATTCAATGCGAGACACCTTAGCTTGGGGACTGTACTTGGCCTACTGATTCCTGCACAATCGGCTGTCCAGTTTTATATATATATATATATATATATATATATATATATATATATATATATATATTGCTGGCTAACAAACTCATTCATATTATAAAATGGTGACCCTATTTTTCTAATATATTTATGTGGCAGAAGATCAAATTCAAACATAAAAAAAAGTCCGACTCGCAGGAACTGCATCATCTTAGCGCGGTTCCGTTCATATCCCTAGTGTCATTTGAAAAGCTTAGAATAGAAATAAACTTCTTTCTTTCTTTTTTCTTTTTTTTATATCTCGTCAAAATTGTCAACATTTACTCGAACATCTCGAATAAAAGCTATATTAAGGCGTCAGGGAAACCGACAGAAGCGGAAATTACACAATCTGGCTCTCATTCTAAAATAAAGCTGTATAAATCAATACAAACATGCATGGGCATATGTAGGGGGGAGGGGTTATGAACGGAACCGTGCTAAGATGATGCAGTTCCTGCGATTCGGACTTTTCTTTTCTTTTTTGTTAATTAATAAAAGTTAAATATTTAATTTTAAAAAAAGTTTTAGTACTTAATTTAAAAAAGAATTAATAAAATATAACGTAGTAGTGGGAGCTACGATCTCGGAACTTTTTATATGAGAGAAGCGTGCGCTAACCCTCTGCTAAACCATCCTAGGCTGTAAGGTGGGGAGTAAGCCAGGTGATTTGCTTAGACAGTAGCCTCTCAGCTCATCTATTTCTAACAACATAAAATTGGCACGTATATACATACGTACTAAACATATAAAATGCTTCCGACTGCATGTTTCAATCGGTTTTTGTTACAGACATAAGCCGTTCTAAATGTTATTTGGAAAAAAAACGTGCTTTTTGTAGAAAAAACTGCTATTTTCTCTGCGTTTTCTTACCTTTTTAAAATCAGCATTACATTTGCTTTATGACGAATGTGCTTTCAATGTTCACAAATGTATTTTTCTAACTGCAATAGCTGTTCAAAAAGTTGATATTAATAAAGAAGTCTAGTTAGCGGCAAATTATTGAGGATCACTACTCTTCCAAAAAATATTCTGCAAGCTGCGGAATCTCACAAAAGTTCTAAATTTTATTACCTTTCCAACAGTATAATCAGAACTGAGATTATATCTCAATTTCATAATGTAATCTGAAATTTAGGGGGAAAAATAGCTAATAAATAAAACTAATATCATGTTAATTTTTGTGATCTTATGAGAAATGAATAAAAAATGTTCTTAATAAAATTGATATTTAAGGTGTTATATATAATATTAGACATGAAGTGAAGAGTTTTATATTTTATAATGCATTACACATATTATAGATTAAACACACACTGATTTATTTAGAGAACTATATACCGATGACAACCAGTGTAGTAACCTCTCTTACTAAAAGGAGGTACTACAAAAGAGTACACATAACTGAAAAATATAAATGTACAATATATTCAACATAAGGATTACAGTAAGTCTTAGAGTAGAGTTGAATACAACAATTTTTTTTTTTTTTTTTTTTTTTTTTTTTTTTTTTTTTTTTTTTTTTTTTTTTTTTATATAGCGCTTCGACAACTTGGCCATCAGCGCCGACATCAAGGGTGCAGCAAGGTATTTTCCCAACGAACCGTGGGATGAGAAAATTCCTGCCACCGGTGGGGATCGAACCCACCATCTCCCACTTATGAATCAGTGGCACTAGACCACGGGAAACCCCAATAAAACAGAATTATATCAAAAATTATTAAGGTTGGTTAACTGGCTTCCTTCTTGCAGAACTCATAATGAAAAAAATATTCAAAATGTTGATCCCATTTCTTTTTTTTCTCCTTATTCAGTTTAAGGAAGCTGTTTTGATACAGATTTTTTTTTTTTTGAGTGTTGATCAAGCCTGTATTTTAGTTTTTGCATAAGTACTTCTTTGTCTACTCTGTTTGTGGCAAGGAGCTCCCCCAAGATCACCTACAAGGTCGCTAAGTGACCACTTTTTGGACTATTAAAAAAAAAAAGCTACTAAAAACTATTAATACTTTTGGATATAATGAAAAAAAAACTCTACAACATATGTGAGGATAGTAATATGCGTTAAATGGATTTATTTCTACAGTTTGTATGGTTAGTGTTATTACTTTTTGATTTAATATCAAACTGAAGTATTTACATTTTCAGTGACATAGTCATTACATTAGTTTTTGTTTAAACCTAATAATGCTGATAGTATCAAGGTTTTAATCAAAGATTTTCAGTCAGACCCAGTTACAAAAATCATCTTCATAGTTTTGTCCATACCACTGGACGCTGATTCTAAAAGAAAGGTGTGTATGTCTAATAGTTTATGACTAATAATTTTTAAGAACCAGATTCTTCATGGGTACCACAGACCTAATGTTTCACTATTCATTCTTTATCAAGTGACTTTTTAAGACTGTTTACTTCACCTGATATTTCACTTGTTATATAGCTGTAATTTGAGTTAAATTAATTTGAAATTGTCAAAAGAAAGAAATTTAACTTGAGAACTAAGAAACATGTGTCGAAAAATTTCAAGATTTTTCACAAATGATGGAACTAGTTGAATTTTGAAAAAAAAAAGAAAAAAAGCCAAGTTGAATTTGGCTGGTTCATGACTGATTGTCGCTACTTGTAACCTTTTTCGCTTAAATGTCATCAGTTTTTGACATTTTTCATCTTACTTTTAGAAAATAGGAGTGTTATTTTATGTATTCTTTTGAGAAGAAAGTTCTAAAATAAGAGTTGTAAAGTACAAATTTTCACTAGATGTGACGAATGCGTTTAACTCGGCTAGATGGATTGACATACTAAATGCATTGAGAAGGTTCTCAATCCCACTGTAGCTGCTTAGATTGTTGAAAAGCTATCTGAGTGACAGGTGGCTAGTATATCAGTCGGTGGATGGACCCCGCTCAAAGTAGATCATGGCCGGTGTAGGCCAGGTGTCGTTTTTAGGCCCTGACCTCTGGAACGTACTACGAGGTAAGGTCCATAAGTTTCCGGCCTGTCCTGCTTCCCCTCCTTCAAACGTGCCGGGACCTGCACACCTGCGCAGGTCCATGCCTGCTCACTCCATACCCATCGAGTACCGTGCGGTAATTAAATTCTTTTGTAAAGAGGGTCTTACTCCTGCGCAAATTAAAGAGCGCTTGGATTGTGTATACGGGCAGTCCTCCCCCCTCGTATTCCACAGATCACTGTGGATTCAATAATTTTGCCCATTCTTTCAAGAATGGGCAAAATTATTTAAGTTAGGGAGAGAAAGTCGAGAAGATGACCCACGTCCCGGTCGCCAATTGGAAGCTGTCACTTCTGAAACAATCCAACTTGTGGAATCTGAATTGCTGTCTGACCAGCGACTAAAAACCATGGAAATAGCAGCGAGGTTAGGGCTTTCAAAACCAAGTGTTTTGAGGATCATCAAAGAACATTTGCATATGAACAAGGTTAGTGCAAGATGGGTTCCAAAAATTCATTCAGCTGCTCAAAAACAGGAACGAGTTCACTGCTGCGATGAATTTTTACGCAAGTATAATGTCGACCCAAGGAATTTTTTAGACTCAATTGTAACTGGGGATGAGACAATGGTTCTATATTATGATCCACTCAGCAAAAGAGAGTCTATGGAATGGAGAAGACCAGGAGAAGCGCCTCCTGTAAAGGCAAAAGTCACGCAGTCAACAAAAAAGGTAATGGCCACAATTTTTTGGGACTGTAAAGGAATACTACTGATAGATTTTAAAGAAAGGAATACCACAATGAATGGTGAGTATTATGCAGCCCTACTTCACCGGTTACGAGACGCCATTAAAGAGAAGAGGCGAGGGAACTTAAGCAGAGGTGTCTGCCTCCTTCACGACAATGCCTCTGTCCACACAGCATTGATTTCCAAGGCCGCTGTGAAGGACTGTGGATTCCAAGAAATCTCTCATCCACCCTACAGCCCAGACTTGGCTCTAGCGATTTCTACCTTTTCTCAAAGTTAAAATCTGACCTTCGTGGAAGGCGATTTAACACCGACGAAGAGCTCCAAGCAGCAGTGGAAGAACATTTTTTTAACAAAGAAGAAAATTATTTTTTTCATGGTATAGAAATGTTGCCAAAGCGCTTTATTAAGTTATGTTGAACTTAGAGGAGAATATATTGAAAAACAGTAAAACCAGTTTTTTTCTTTCACCTTTCCTTCTATCCCAGGCCGGAAACTTATGGACCTTACTACGTATATGATGAGCTGCTCTGTGAAGAGATGCCGAACGAGTGTTTCCTGGTGGGATATGCAGATGATATCGCTGCTGTTATCGTAGAAATGAAGCTTAATCAAGTGATGCGCAGAGTAGTCTTTTGGATGGACCATCACGGGCTAAGTTTAGAGATGGAGAAGGCTGAAATCTTCTTGCTAACAGGGCAGAGAATTCAGACTATTCTCGATTTCTGAATAGGCCAGGTGACGAAGAGAGCTCTTAGATATCTGGGTTTGAGGCTAGATAACAAGCATACCTTCCGAGATTAGATCACCTTCGCAGCGGAGAAGGCAGCTGGAGTCTCTGCCAACCTTATCAGGGTTACGGCCAATGTTGGTGGGCCTCTGGCCGGTAGGTGTAGGGTCCTCATGACAGTAGTAAAATCGATTCTCCTCTATGGATGCGAGGTCTGGGCGGGTGCCCTGCAGAGGGAATGCCATTGCATGAAGCTAACGATAGTTCAGAGAAGGGCAGAACTCCGTATAGCTTTAGCCTACTGGACTGTCTCGGAGCCGGCTGCATTGGTGGTTGCTGGGGTTATTCCAATTGACCTCCTAGTTAGAGAAAGAAAGCTTATCTACGATGGTATCCTCACTAGGACAGTAGCTCGGAGGGAAACATTGAAAGCTTGCCCAAAGCAGGAGCGGTGGGATGTCGAAACCTGTGGGAGGTGGACTGCCCGGATTGTTCAGGACTTGAGTTCATGGGTAGGTAGGGAGTTTGGTGAGGTGGATTACCACTTCACCCAGCTCCTTACCGGCCGCGGCAACTTTGAGGCTTCCTTCGGAAGTTAGGAAAGACCGATAGCCCACATTGTCAATACGGGGATTCAGACTATGATGACGTTTACCAGTGTAACAGGTGGGAAGAGGAGCAGAGAGTGCTAAGAAGACATTGGCCCTTTCTCACCGAAAACCATATCCTGAATGATGCTATCGAGCCCTGATAAGTGGAGCGCTGTTGCCACTTTCACAAGCAGGGTCTTGCTAAAAAAGAAGTGGGAGAGGAACAGAGCTATTCGCCCATAAACATCATGAAAATATGTACGTACAAAAGCTGTTCCAAGAGGGAATAATACCAGAAGTGAGGGGGTTTTGGTGGGTGAGAGTCCCACACAATGGGAATTTGTCCGGGGAAAACACCCTGAAGGCCTTTTAGGTTTTCCCCTCATTGGATAGAAAAAAAGTACAAATTTTACTTAATATCCATTTCCTTATGACACATTTATGTTTGTTTATCTAGGGGAAACACATTGCTCAAAATAGTTTTGATAGTAGTAGAGTAATTTTAGAATAATACTTCCAGTACTTACATTAGTAGAATAATAAGTAGTGAGTGAATTATTAAAAAAAATAGTTAAATTGAGTTACATGGTGCCGAATAACAAAAGGTATTAACAATTTATCTTTTGAAGGGTACACTTTTAATTACAATCAATGAAAAAATAAATGATCAAAAACACATACAAAATACAAAATGTCAACTACTAATTCGATATTGATTTATAGTTAAATAAAAAAAACAACACCACCACAAATTAAATAATTTAAGTATTTATGGACTTATTGAACTGTTAATAAAGCAAAACTATAAAAAGATAAGAATTAGCCACCAATAAAGTGCTAGTGTCATTGCATACATCCATTTTTCTTTTATAGGTAAAACTCAAAACAATATTATTAAGTGATTTTTTAAAAAAAAGTTAGACATGCAATAGATTTCTAGCTTGAGGGAAATATATAGGTGACTGGCTCATTGACAGGTTGGACTCGTCATTGACAGGTTTATAAAGAAAATTTGTGAATTTTTTTTTTACATTAATATGTTTTATGATTGGGGTCAGAAAAAATGTGTGTGCTCTGCCAGAGACCAAAGATGTTGCCTATTTGTGACATTTTTCATCTCTAATGCACAATGCATATTTACCAATCGTGTGAATAAATTAAATATAAATCTAACTTCTCAAACCCACGGGTAGGTGGCAGAAATTGTTTTTAAATTTTATTTGGGGCTTCACAGTAATCAAGATAAAATTATTGTTAGTCAGGTGTTAGTTAGAGGGCTGCACATCTAAACTGTCTAACCACACCGACCCATTTCAATTTTGCATGTACTTGATTTTTTTAAGTGACAAATCCATGATCAACAAATGTTTCCCATGAGGGAGAAAATTTCACATTCTTTAATTTTTCATTATACTGACCTATACGGAGAGTACCAATAAGAAATTAAGTTTTGAAACATTTTGAAACAGAATCCCCTGTCATACTTCCACTTGACCTCATTAAAAGCTACTTGAGTTTTTAACTCTATAGATTACTGTAATACTGTTGAGAATTCTTCAAAGTAAGAAGCCCCTATCATTCTTCAGAAATCCTTAGTTCATCATATAAATCTTATGTTTTAAGGTTACATTCCTCAAGCTAGTGAGTGGTTGAGCCAAGGCTGATCAGGAAAGGTATAATCTTTAGTTGGGGATGGGAACTCTCTTCCAAGCTGGTATGTCAATTAAATGACTTTCTTCATAACAACAAATTCTTCAGAATTTTTAGTCTTAGAAGCATGTCTTTATGTATGTGTAATATATATATATATATATATATATATATATATATATATATATATATATATATACACACACACACAAACACACACATATTTTAAATTGATTGAATGCTCAGTTAATATAACCAAATTTGTCATGCATCCTTTTCATTAATAACAGAAAATTCATTTACTACACCATAATTCTAATAATTGACTTACAAAGATTTTTATTGTATTCCTCAACTATAACTTTCCTCTATTATTGAATTTTCTATTTATTGATACAGATTGAATGGTAGAAAGGGTTTTGTTTATTTGTATTAATAAAATTAAAAGCTCGTGCCACAACCATCAGAGCTGTGATAAGCAACAGGAAGTACAGTTCATAAGAACTGCATTATCTTATTATGTTTCTACAACATTCTAACTTAATAGATATAACTCATAAATCAGAGCTATATAATGTTCTTTTATTCAAAACACCATCAAAAGTGTAATCAAAGCTGTTTCTGTGATTGCGTCTGTAATTACAACTTTTTTTTTTCTGTGATTACAACTGTAATCACAATTTTTTTCTATTTGATTTCCAGTGTAACTATAACCACAGATGTTATTACTAATGTATTCGTAATCACTCTTGTAATTACGATTATTATCATAATCGTATTCATATCTCCAGGGTCTGTGATTATAATCGCAATCATATCTGGAAAGCCTATAATTATGATCATAATCGTAATTATGATTATGACTATGCCCAAATCTGGAATGGAATACCCTCACTTTTACGAATTTTACACTGATGAATTCAGTTGTACTGTACCAGTTCAAATCTCAATGTGTTTAGTTACATCATTTCTCAATTATACTTCCCGTCAATTATACCCCTCTCAGTCATACTGCAGCTCAATTATACTGCCTCCCTGTTGCACCTTTAAATTTTACCATGTTTCAATCAGTTATACTATGCCTCTCTTCTCTTCTTATAATTGTTAACTAATAAGTAGTAATGAATAGTATGAAGAGTGTGTGGGCATTGAACATATGAAGTTGGATTCAATCATGACATGGAAGAAGGTGTACATGATTTGGCCAACCCTCCTCTAGGGCATGAATACACAAATACGTATTTTAAATTTCATGGCCATTACCTAGTAGTCACGACACATGGACATTTTGGGTCAGAACTTGCTATTCAATCTGTTGGTTGTTGGTTCCAACGGCGATGGCCACGGTGAATGCATAAGGTTCCATTGATTACTGGAGTTATTCAACGTCGGGCGTGGCCAGTGGGTGACCAACCACGTGCTGTTGGCAATTATAAAAGGGTGGCAACCTCTTGATTGCCCGGTGTTAATAGCCCTTTTGTTGATATGCTGTTAACAACATCAAAAATTAAAATTCTATCTCATAAGAATTTTGTTCCTGAAGGGGCATAAAAATAAACCGCATAGCCAAGTATAATCTAAAAAACAGTCTATTTATGATTTTATTTATTTATGGAAACTTGATTCTAAACCTCATAATGCTGGATTTGGTGGAGTCTGTTCAAATATACCTGGTAATTAATTATTTATTTATTTTTAAATCAATAAATCCATATGAGTTTTTTCTATAACTTTGCATTATCATGTGTTTTCACTTCTTCACAATATACATTTTTAGCCTTAGAAAATGTTCAAGAAAACAATCACGCCCTCTAATTAAAAGCAGTTAAGCCAAGGGCCTCAAGTTATGACTTTCTTTCATTTTTCTGTGTAAAAATTTTAATGACTTGATTTATCCATGACTAAATGCACCAAAGATATCTGAGGAATGGAAGGCATTCTGCACACGCATGTTTGGAGAAATTAGAAGGAACTAGAGTTTCCTTTAGAGCTTAGAAAGGAATAGAGTTTTTATTCAACTGTGAAATATTTTCTGCTCTGCAGAGTAATTAATAACACTGGTCTGCAAAATTTAACTTTTTGTCTGTGGTTTTTATTTTAATATGTCATCCCTAATTTGAGTGTACTGAATCAGAATATGAACTTAGCTTTTCCTTATCACTTACCAATTTTTCACAAAAAGGAAATAGTAAAATATACATTTTTATACTAGCTTCTATTGAATTTATGTTCTATTATTAAATATAAGTTCATAAATCCATACATTTCAACACAATACTCTTCAAAATTAATTAATGTTTCATATTACCACTTAAATTTGAACATTTGACCAGTTTTTGTATACTGGCTTGAAATGAACGTTTTGTAGAGCTCCTAGTATGGGAAGAATTTGATACATCTCTTTTCAGCAACCAGCAATTATCAGCTGTCATATTTATATTCCACTTTCCCTGGTAGTGTCTTTCCATTTCCTTTATATTCTGGTGAAATTTTTCTCAATGCTCCTCACTGGCACTGATTTTCTGGAAAAAAAGTCCAAATGAGAGTGGAGGAAATGCACTTTTATTCTCATATTGCAGCCCAGCTTTCTACAATATTTTTGTGCAAACGTAGTAAAAGAATATTATTGGGGTCCACAAGGCACTCGTGAATTACATTTTTCATTCCTGACACAGGACTGTCTCTCTGCTTCCAATTTTTTCATGTGTAGTGATAGGATCGGGCTCTACTATCTCATTCACAAATAAAACATGGCATTTTAATGTTGCCTGATTGCTGGCCTAGTGGCATACCAATAACTTTTAAATCTCCACAAACCAGCCACTTATGTTCATATTTTACTTTTTCTAGAAGTAATTTTAAGTTATGGTATGTTTCCTAAAGCTAAATTTGCAGAGATTATACTTAAAATAAGGCATTTATTGTTGTCTGGTTACACTGTTATATTGTTGTGAAGTGCACTCATTTCAACAATGTGAACAGTATTAATTCTTTGTTTTCTGGTTTCTTTTTAGTTCCATATGCACTGATCTACATTAAAACTTTTTAGGTACAACTACTAATTATGCAAAAATGGTATGTGGTAGAAAAAAAAACTATTAAAGTTTTGAAATCAGCACATCAAATTTAGTAAAGTAGTCCTATTTTGGAGGAAACCCCAGAATCATGCATATCAGTGTAATTAGTAATGATGATGTAGCAACCGCACTATAACCTTCCACTGCACTAGCTGTCAAACTGACCCGCCAAGCTCACGGCAAATCTATTATCTTCGAACCACGGCCTGCAACTCACTAATTAGTAAATTAATGATTAATTGCTTGCGCGGGTAATCAAGTTCTAGCTCATCAGCTGTTAGCAGTACCTCGTTTTTCTTTGAACCATTCCTTTGATGTTGTTCCCGAAATCAGTGCATTGTCGTGTTTGTGTGGTGTATTGGACACGGAGACTTTTAATTTAATTAATTTTTATTATCGCCAGTTGCGTATTATTTATTTTATTTTAATAAAGAAGAATATTTTTTATCATTTTATTTATTTATAATTTGGCCTGTCACAATATAACATTTTTCAATGTTTGTTATGAGCATTTACAGCAAACTCAGATATGAAGAATAAAACATATTCATTTGGTGAAGTGACAATAAATACTGTGTTTTAGAAAGGGTCATTATTTAAAAGAGAAAAGTATTGCAAATCACTGACATCCCTCAAATGAAGAGAAGAAAGTATTTCCCCTATACATATTATTTTCTCTTAATTTTGTTATGTCATTCCACTCATTATACATTTAAACTCTTCGTAAAGTTCATGAAATAGTAAATAAAATTTGGAGTGGCCAATCTTTATGGGAATCGAGGGAATGTGATTTATTATTCTACATTTTGATGGATGAAGGTAGAATCTATGTATGCTTATTAAGTTTTTTTAAACATTTTGGGACAATTATTTTTTGCTTTAAGTTATTGCAATCTATATTTTATTTATTATTTATATATAAAAATTGTACTAGTAATATGTATTCTGTCTGAACTTTTCCAGGTTCTGCAGGATTCCACCAAAGCTAAAAGAGAAGTAGAATTACACTGGAGGGTCAGTGGCTTCAAACATATAGTTGGTATCATTGATGTATATAAAAACACTTATGCAGGAAGAAAATGCCTTCTGGTTGTTATGGAATGGTAAATAATTAAATTGATTTTTTTTTGTTTGTTTGTTTTTTATTTCTCTTTCAATGTATGTAAATATTCTTTATTCAATGTGTAGTAAGATTTAATTTTCATTTTAGCATGCAGGGAGGTGAATTGTTCCAAAGAATCCAAGAAAAGCAATCTGGAGCATTTACGGAAAGAGGTTATATTTTTTAATCCTGGTACTAATATTCTCTAAAATAATTGATTCTTTATGCTTGTACGCCATCTACAATACCATATTTACTTCAAGAAGACCATACTTAAAAAAATGTTTTTTAAAATGTATCACAAATAATTATTTTTTACTTACTCACTAAACATAAAGGTAGCAATTTTAATTTTATTTATTAAGATTTCTTTGCATTGCTCGCGGTTTAATACAATTTGAATTTCCTTAATTGTTCAATGTAACAAGCCTACTGTTATCGTAAGCCCTGTCCATTTTATCCTGATGAGTATGTAGAGACTTAATATTGAATATCGATGTTAGTTCATTCTGACTGGTCACAATGACAACTCATGTCTTTGTATATGATATAGTATATGTAGGTCTGCAAGAAATTCCTAAATTCGATATGCATGAATAGAAATATCTAAAAAAATATATGTGTATGCCATTCCATGAAATAAATAGGAAGTATTACGCCTGACTCAAGCTAGACAACACAACGAGAGGACTTCCTGATAAGGAAAGCCCCTGAAGAGGTGCAAAAAGGCACGAAACATGTCGGGCGAAACATACAAAATAAAGTAGTTAAAGTGAACAAAGTGTGCACTACTTTATCAACCCCCTGCCAGAAAAAGAAACAAGAAAAAATAGGAAGTTATTTTATGTTAAATCTAGAAAATTTCATTTGAGAGTAATAATTTCTTGATTCAACTAACTTCTCACATTAGTCATTCACAATGGCTAATTAATAATCCATTATTTTTATTTATTTATTTTTTATATAATGGCGCATCTGCATCTAGGCCATTAGCGCCGAATAATCCATTATTAAAACAAAAAGGAATATTATCAAACAAATATATTCAATATGTCATTAAAAAGAAAACTCTTTATGTTTTAGAAGCTGCCCAAATAATGCAAGAAATTTGTTCCGCAGTAAAATATTTGCATGATATGAATATCGCTCATCGAGACCTCAAGCCTGAAAATCTTCTTTATACAACACCAGGTCCGTAGTTCTTTAAATTTATTCAGTTTTACTTCTTGGAGAAGAAGAAGAAAAAAAAAAGGCTGTTACTTGCATATAGTGAATTTATTATTCAAGCCAGAGAGCGCATTTGGCCCACTGATAGACCACTTGACACATGTTCTGGAGGACCTGAGTTGAAAACTCAGACTCACTGAAAAATGTTATCTTCTTGAGTCGACAATCAAGGGTCGGAATTAGGGTCCTAAACTATCCCTAGGCCCTCCCAGCCTCCAATGGGCAACTACAAAGGGAAACATCAGACGCCCCTAGCATAGAACTGACCACACAGTCTCCCTAGTGTGCCATAAGGTCACGAATCAGATATCTCTACAGTATCTGATCCTCTGGCCCTACATGATCTGGTACAGAGGTGATTAATCAATCATAGACTATTACAATACAATATACAGGTATTAAGTTGGGTTGCTATTAGTCCTTGATTATTAAGAACACTCTTAGGTGACTCGGATCCCTAACACTTTCAAATTTGCAGTTTCTCACTTAAAGCATGATCTCTGATTGTGCATCAGCCTACTTTAGTCTAGTGCCTCACATTCACATATTAAGTGCTAATATTTTTTAATTGATTTTTTATAACTTTCAGAGGAAAATGCCATTTTAAAATTAACTGATTTTGGCTTTGCGAAGGAGGTATTTAAAAATGATAAATTAGAAACTCCTTGCTACACGCCCTACTACGTTGGTAAGTAATGAGAAGCTACATATTATTTTGAAATGAATTTTCAGCACAATTTTACAAGACAACTAATATTGAACTCAAATTATTTTTTGATAAAGGATGGCGAATTTGTCAGTAGAGATTTGAATTTCAGTGATTTTGGGTTGCCAAGATAGCTGTAATAATGTCAAGTGTTATTCTACTTGAGAGTGCTAGCCTAATATTGACTAATAAAAAGTCAAATTTAAGCTTTGCTAGACAGACCTCTGTAGCACATTAGTGTATGGAGTATTTGTGTGAGATATCATTATCCTCTAGAAAATCATCTGAATATTTAAATCAATAACTCTTTATATTGTTAGATTGGCCGCAGAATAATGACGATTTATGTAACTCAAGCAGGATTTTAACTGATGACTAGGCTTGATCCTTGGTAGAGACCCCGTTAAATACTCTATAGTGTCTTCTCACTCTCATACAACTCAATAGAATGCCAAAAAAAAAAAACAAATAATTAAATAATAATTTGTTTTCTTATTATTTGGGTCAAGTTGTTTTACAGAAATAACTCTTAGAGTATCATATTATTCAGCATATACTTCATATTCAGCATATACTTCAGGGTTAATGAACATAATACTTAATATTATCTTGTTAAGACTTACCAACCCTAAAATCTTCAGTACTTGTACCTCCAAAAATCTAGGCAAATTTATAATAAAACAATAATACATTTCTGTACAATATATCTATTTTAGAATTATTTGCTGTTTTTATGCTCTGTATGCAAACATTGTAATCTCTTGATATTATGTAAATACGTGTCTTACTCATGTTATTGAGTTTACATTTACTAAACCCCATTTATTATTCTCTCTTGCCTTTTCTCATGTTACAAAATTAGACAAAACAAAACATTTTTTAGTTTGGACTAAAATATTTCTACTCAGTGGGATCCTATAAAGGAGCACAAGTCTTCAATACAAAAATAAATAAATAAAATAAAATAATAATAATGAACTTTTCAAAATTTTTAATTACTTTTCCCTAATTTTTTGAAATTATGAAAAGTAAACTGGTATTTTATTTTAGTCTCAGGATATAAAAACTTGGTGAACACTGATTGCAAATTCGATCATGCCATTAATAAACATATATTTATGGTTTATGTGCATTTAATTAATATTTTGTTTTTATTTTAATTTTTTCAAGCTCCTGAAGTTCTTGGTCCAGAGAAGTATGATAAAAGTTGTGATATATGGTCTATAGGAGTCATAATGTACATTTTGTAAGTTTTTTTTGTGTGTTTTTTTCTTTCTTAAAATTAAGAACATTACAAGATGTAGAGATTGGTCATTCTACCCTAAAACTATCACTTAGTCGAGACATTTTTATTTATTATTTTTATTGGTGCACCGACGTCTGAGTCATTTTTTCTCGAGATGATATCTATTTTCTATGCCTCAGTGTTTCTGTGGACAACAACTAATATCAATGTAAACATTTTGTGACCCAAGAAATTGCTCTAAAAACTATGTAGAGAAAAGAGGACTGGAAAGATTTTGTTATTATTAAAACCCTTTAAATGAGACCGAAGGCCAATAATAAAAAAAATACTACAATTACTTCAGTTGCAAATCATTCATTCCTTGCTCTACACGTTTCGTGCTCTATTGCTTACTACGATTATTGACACGGCCAAGGTTGATGAAAGGTTTAGACTGCTTATAATTTTTAATGACGTGACCAGGAATAGGTTTACTTATAAGCTCCTGAAGAGTGTGTAACATTTAGAGCAAGGAATAAACCATTTGGAGCTGTTGCAATTGTGTTTTTTTATTATTGACCTGCCATATTTAAGTGATTTTAGTGATATTAAAGGTCATAATACATAGAATGTTATTATTAAATTTGACAGTTCCAACTGTTCAAGATCCGTCAATATTCCTAGAAATCATCATTGATCTTTATTTTGTGCAGATAGATATCTCTCTTCTTACATCAGTGACTCTTTTTTCTATTTAAAACCAAAACAACCAATTTTTTGCTGCTCCATTTCGTAACATATAAAACATTTGTTATAAAACTGTGATTGAAATATACATGTTGATGTGTGTGTATAGAATGAAATATTTACTTCAATCGCGAATTAACGATGTAAGCATTTGTTTGAAACATATTTCAAAAGAAAAAAATGTTATTTTATTGTGTCATTATATATTTTATTCTTACGCTCGTGGGTTGGACTCGGCCTCCCTGACCTTGCATTGTTTTAACTCAGTTGATGTTTTTATGTTATAAAACACAGGGTTCTTGATTGTGAAAGTATTATTTTGCAATATAAAATGTCAAGTTAAGAAAAGTGAATATTTCTGACACATTTTACTCTTTGAGTTTAACCGAGGATCCAGTGCAGCAGAAGAACAAATTGTGAAGCTCATGGGAATGAAGAGTATGCTGAAAAACAAAAAAAAAAAAAAAAAAAAACAGCACGAAAATAGTTTTCCTGCTTTCAAGCAGAACAGTCATAATTGTCTGATGGTCCAAGCTCTGGAAGACCTTCAGGTATTGATGACAATTGCTTAAATGTGTTGCTTCATAATAATCCTCATCACAAGAGGATTGTGATTCTAAGTTACAGTACGTGACAGTGACAGTAAAATAAAAATAAAATATAAGAATAATGAATAAGTTAATATTATTTAACAATCATAAGTCATTATTATTATTTTACATACTAACAAAGAAACAAAATTGTTACCATAAATACTTGAATGGATATGTTGCTACATAAATTATTTAGAATGTCTTTAATGAAGCTGCATTGCCCTTGAACTGAACCATTTATCATTATTTAAAAAAAAATCATTTGGATTATTTGAGTTTTCACATTGTTTTACAAATGAATCCATCCAAGAATTTACAGCAGTTAGACAAGATCACATTTCAGTCTTTCACCTATACTGTTCTTATCGCCGAATGTCAAGCTTTTTAATCAAAAGAGAAACCGTTTCGAAGACTTGCAGCTTCTTGTATCAATCAATTAATTCCGTTTTGTAATATTCATCAGAAAAACTATTCAATAGCAAGTGTGCATGCACCCATAGAAGATGCAACTGAGGCTGAAAAGGATGAGTTTTATGAGTTGTTTGACCGAGCAAAAAATCAATGCCCTAAGTATGACATCAAAGTCATAGCTGGGGACCTGAATGACAAGCTGGGTCGAGAAGGTTTCTACTCCCCAATAATTGGGCAGCACAGCCTGCATATGAACTCTAATGATAATGGACACTGCTTCACAAGATATGACAATAGGAAGCACATTCTTCCCACGTAAAGATACATATAAAGGAAGATGGAGATCCCCTGACGGGGAGACAGTGAATCAAATTGATCACCTCATTATATCTTCAAGAAATCGATCAAACCTAATTAATCTGTGTACATACCGTGGAGCTAATATGGACTCTGATTGTAACCTAGTAGTGGCGTACCTTAGGGATCGCATTGCCTTGGCGAAGAAGCACAGATCAGAAAAGGTCAAAAGGTTTAATGTTGCAAAGCTAAAGGATGAGGATTTAACAGAGCATTACCGGTCTAGCCTAGAGTCCCAACTGAGACAAATTCCAGCCTCGGAACTTGGTATAGATGGATATTGGGATGCAATCTGCAGAGCAATGACAATTAGTGCAGAGGCATACCTAGAAATTCCTGGTTTGATGTGGAATGCCATTGAGGTACTGCACAAAAATTGAAGCATATAAGAGTATGGTTAACCGTCGCACTAGGAGAACTGAATATGAGTACCGAGAACTCAGAAGGGTTGAAAAGCACACTCATCGCCGGAAAAAGAGACAAGCCAAGAATAGTGAAGCAGAGCTTTTCAAGCAAGGAGGACGTGACTTAGTGAAATGCATGCAAGACCTCTTGCTGGACATTTGGATGGAAGAATCAATGCCCAAGCCTGAAAAAAAAAACCCGCTAATTTACCCCATTCACAAAAAAGGAGATCAGCAAACCTGTGTAAACTATCGATGAATCTCTCTCTTGCCAATAGCCTATAAAATTTTGTCCTGAATCATCTATCAACGGCTCATTCTGATTGCGGAGAGAGTTATCGGGCCATATAAAAGTGGATTTCGAAAGGGAGAATCTACTACTGATCAGGTTTTACTCTCCGCCAGATACTTATAGTATAGTATTATACAAAATAATCTTAACTCCACTACCACATGGCTACTAAACAACGGATTTACCATATCTCCCACAAAAACAGTCTGTACAATTTTTGCGCAGAGAAAAGTTAAGAACCCTCCTCCTCTTCGTATTAACGATGAGACCATTGCATATAGTGACAGTGTAAAATATTTAGGTTTGCTCTTTGATAGAAATTTGAACTGGACAAGCCACCTAAAAGAGCTGAAGTCAACTGGCCTTCGCATGCAGAATATCCTGAAAACAATGGCCAGTACAACATGGGGAGGAGATCGAACGAGCATGTTGATGCTATACCGGAGTTTAATAAGATCCAGGTTAGACTATGGGATCTGCGTCACCTAGCTCCTTACGTATGTTGAATTCAGTACATCATGGCGGAATCAGAATATCTACTGGTGCCTTTTGTTCCAGCCCAGTACTAAGCTTATGTGCAGACTCCGGAGAGCCACCTCTAAATTTTCGGCGAGACCAGCTAACCCTAAAATATTACATTTCTATCTTGGCTTCCTCATTCCACCCCTTAAATCAACAATTCAATAATTTCTTAAATCCATTGCACAGGCGTGCCCCTGGTGCTGTTGACTTTTACAGCAGTTCTCACTGTATTACAAGTTATAGCGTTAAATGTGGATGACTTGTTGACAAGTTCTGTTCTTGTTCTTTCTAGGTGATTTTAGAGGAAATAATAGTTCTCTGTTTCGCCACTAGAATTCATTTAGATGTCCTTTTTACTACATGTGGCAGGAAAGCGAGCAATGATCTTCATCTATTGTCTGTTTTAAATTTATTTATTTATTTTTTATTTTTTTTTATTTATTTTTTTTTACGGCGCATCGACAGTCTGTTTTAAATAATTAGTTTTTAGTTGTAATTCAGTTATCCCCATATTACTTATAACTAAGGAACGGATGTTCATGTAAAATAAAATTCAAAATATGTACATATATATTTATCTATTTATAAGGAAATATGTAATAAAAAAATAAAAATATGTAGTAAAAAAATATCTAAAACACTATAAAATATTGAAAAGAAAAACATAAATAATTAGTAAGAACTCTGTTATTATAAATGAAAAGAACAAAAGTTGAAAATATATAGAACAAAATGACTAAAACTCTATAACATATTGAAAAATAAAGCATGAATAAAAATTAGTAACTTTTTATGAAAGGGGAAAAAAGAAGTTGAACATTTCTGCATATGAAGATTATAATGGAAAATTGTTTGTAACAACATGCATTTTTAAATTGTCAAAAGTAAAATGACGCACCGGTCTAATCTCATAAGGGGAGTATACAGTGGTGGGGTCACTGATCAAGCCTGTTTTTGTCTGGTGATTTTGCATCGAAAAATAGTGAGTGTTTCGTCCAATGCGCCTTAGGAGCTAAGAAATGAAATAAAATAGGTTGAAAATTCATTATTTTATATCTTGAGTTCGAAAATGATATCGGCATGATTCTTTCGCTTATTCACTTGTTTTAGAGAGCAGATTAAAGGAATAATACAATTTTTGTACAATAATTTGTTATATATTTTTTTTTAAAAAGCATCTGCTCCAAGACCATTAGCGCCGGGGAAGCATGGCTGCCAGCCACCTTTGCTTTTTGCAATTAGAAAAGTCGCAGGGATCTAGATTCAATGGGTAAAACATTCTTTCTCGGTTTCCCCATTATTTTTTCAATTACAAAATAAAAAGAATATCAAAATATGTAGCAAAAATATGTATTTATGGCAAAATATGTAAAAATATGGATTTTCGACAAAATATGTGAAAATATGTAAAATAAATACCTGTTTAAATGCTTTAAACTCACTTAAAACGTGCAGAATGCCATCAATAATTTTGATTTAAGAATCAGAAAAAAATATGTAAATACAATAACATCCATTCCCTACTTATAACCAACATAAAATGAAATGAGTTGTGACCTAAAAACAAAACAAAAAAGAAACCATCTCTCTTTTTTGAAAGAACCATGTGAGTGTTAACCTGTAACCCTTATATTTTTTTTTTTTTTTTTTTAGCTGCAATAGTTAGCTGTAAATTATTGATGAGAAATTACAATTTATTTCCTTGAAGGATTTTCAATTGTCTAATTTGATTATATTAAATAAAATAAAGGAATTGGAATTCAATGTAATTTATTCATTATTTATCTATGTGCACATTCATTAATTATTAACATTACTTTACTCTTTCTTTCTTATAAATTTGTTAAATTACTTCTGTAAAATCATATATAATATTTATTTACAGGCTTTGTGGGTATCCTCCTTTCTTTAGCAATCATGGACAAGCTATTTCACCTGGTATGAAGAAGAGAATAAGGACGGGTCAATTCGATTTTCCAAACCCTGAATGGAACAATGTTTCAAAAGAAGCAAAGGAGCTGATACAGAAAATGCTTTGTGTTAATCCAGAGCATCGATTGACTATTGATGAAGTCATGTCCAACAAGTGGATTGCTGTATGGATATATTTCCTTCTTTTCTTTGTTTTGTTTTTTCTGTCTCTTCATATTATACATTTTTTCTGGCATTGGCTAAATAAAAAAAAAAAATTATACGTTTAAATTCTTAGTTAAAATATCTTAACTTATTGGAAGTATTTTGATTTTTTTTCCAATTGCGTATGTTTGGTAGTTGATAATTATATCCTTAATTAGTTATGAGAACTTTTTAGTGGATCACATTCATCTTGTTTCTAGTGCCTACTTTTTATTATTTTTTATTTTAACGTCTGAAAATAAAACATTGGGCAAACAATTATATATGTATACTTTTTGAGGTTGATAAGAAATTAACAAAAAGTCTGACTCTCAGGAACTGTGTTATCTTTGCGTGGTTCCATTCTTTTTTCTCTAGTGCTATTAGTAAAGGAATAGTAGCACTTATTGGTGGGGTTTGATCGCTTGTGAAAAATATAAAATAATATCTTGAAGATAAAATAGATTTACGGCGCCACAAAAGGAAACTGACAGTATCATGGTGACTTCCCCCCCTTCTCGACTTTCGCTCTTGGACACACTATAACAATGTTTCAAATTTTCAAAAACCCGTTTAAAAGAGCAAAACTAACAATTGTGAATTTTGAAGTACTTGATACTTCTCCGATTGACATCACCCCATCGAAAATTACTTTGGAAACTTTTTTGTAAAACATTTATTAAGCATTGAATGGATACAGTTGATTTACCATAATTCCATGCGCAGCTGGGAATTTTTTCAACAGGCTCTGAAATGGGAAAACTTCTTCTTTTGTTATATTCTTCTTCTTCTTGCTATATTATCATCTATCTTGACAACATGGCCCAGCCATTTGAGGTGCTGAATTCGTAAAAAAATGGGAAACTTTTAAATCATCTTATAAGTCATAGATCTCTGTATTTTTTCTTACTCGATACACCCCATTTTCCTTGATTTGTTCCATTATGCGTCTAGCACCTTTTTCTTGAATCTGTCTGTCTTTTCCAATAAATTGTTGTGTATGGACCAGGTTGTACAGGCATATGTTAGCCGGATGATAGTTTTGCACAGGACTATTTTAGTAGCATGACTTAGTTTACTCTGGAGGATACTCCTTAGGCCAAAATATGATTAGTTTGGCCTCATTATTTGATGGAGGTAGTTAGCCGTTGCGGTGATACAAAGTAAAGGGATGGTTGGGATTCAACTAGGGGAAAAACATCACATCTTCAGGCAGAATTGGACATTTCGGCTGCCTTCTTCAGCGCTAAAAAATTCCTAGGGGGGAGGAAGACCAAGAAGACATTTAAGTGACCATGGTAAAATGTTGGTCAACACTTACCCATGGCCAACATTGGTTAAATGGCCAACATTTAACCATGGTCACCTAAATGTCCTCTTGGTCTTCCTCCCCCCCCAGGCATTTTTTAGTGCTGAAGAAGGCTGCTAAAGTGCAGCCGAAATGTCGAATATAGATTTCTGCCTGAAGATGTGATGTTTTTTCCCCTAGCCGAATCCCAACCATCCCTTGACTTTGTATCACCGCAACAGCTAACTACCTCCATCAAATAATGAGGCCAAACTAATCATATTTTGGCCTAAGGAGTATCCTCCAGAGTAAACTAAGTCATGCTGCTAAAATAGTCCTGTGCAAAACTATCATCCGGCTAACATATGCCTGTACAACCTGGACCATACGCAACAATTTATTGGAAAAGATAGACAGATTCAAGAGAAAGGTGCTAGACGCATAATGGAACCAATCAAGGAATGATTTGTGATTGATGATTAGTGATTAAAATAGGCTTTGACTAATGACTAATGATTAATGACTAAACTTACACAGATTGATGACTAAAGACTAATAACTAGATTTATGATTGATGATTAACTTCATAAAATTTTGAAAAAATTATTATAAAAAAGGTTTTGACTGATATTTTCAGTGTTGAGCATAATAGTAATCATAATTACACCAATAATCACATTTTTAAAGCACAAGGCCCAAAATATTCCTCATTCACTGTTCTGAACATTTCTATCATTTGAACAGTCTATTCAAAAGATAAAACACAACTGCTTCATGAAGGAATTCTAATCCCCAATGTGTATGTGTAAACAAGTTGGTATTAGCCTAATACGGAAAGTATTTACAACGTTAGTCATTTCAATCACTACTACAGACTGTCAATGATTGACGGCTAATTTCACATATGATTAATGCTTAATATGACCTACGACTAATGATTAACGAGAATAATTTAATCATGACTAATTCTCTTAATATTTCATCCCATGATTGATTAGTCATATGTAAAATTTAATCAATTTGTCAATCTTTTAGTTGATTTGCGCACTACTCTTTCAAAAAGAAGTGGCGAAAGGGGGTCGTCCTATTTAACTCCTGACTTCATTGCAAAAGGTTGGCCCAGCTTCCTATTTATTTTTACTCTACTTGTCACCCGGATCAACTTCGGTGGGATATCTATCATCCTTTCGTTGCTAGGTACAGCTCGTTTCTAATAATGCAATCATATGCAGCTTTAAAATCTATGAATAGGATCCACATGATCTTATTAAACTCCTTCATTTTTCCCATTATTTGCATTAAGGAAAAAATCTGGTCGATAGTTGACCTATTCTTCCTGATGCCACTTTGGTAATCGCCCAACTGAGGTTCTACAAATGCAACTAATCGGTTATATAAAATAACAGAAAATACTTTATAAGCAGTGTTCAGTAGGCTGATTCCTCGGTAATTGTTGCAGTCTGTGGAAGCACCTTTTTTCTTGAATAAGGGTATGATGACTGATTCCTTCCAGCTATCTGGCTTCTTCTGAGCAATCCAGATATTAATGATCAGGTGTGATAGTTCTTTAATCAGTGTTGACCTGCCTACCTTCAGAAATTACGCCGGTATGCCATCTGAACCTGAAGCCGTGTTATTTTTAAACTCATTTATAATCAGGCTGACCTCCTCTGAATCTTTTTTCAGGATTTTATCCTTCTCACTTCACCTAAGAACTTCCTGGCTTCATTGTTCCTGCTGTATTCTTCTACTTTTCACAGATCTGCCTGTAGAGCATCCCTTTTTTTATGCCTCAACATCTTTTTTGCATTGGATCTGGAATCACGATACTCCTTTCTGTTTTGTCTAGTGTCTCTATTTAGTAGTTTTTTCCTCTTTTCATTTCACACTTCAACTGTTTCTTCACACTTCAGGTCGAATCAAGCATTTTTTAGCTTTCTGACTCCATCTTACAATGTTGGTTTGCTGAATCAGATTAAACCTGTTTCAACTGATTGGGTATATTTACCCACTATTCACCCTTCCTGCCCTTAAACACTGACGGTTAGGAAGGGTGAAGGCGGGAAGGGGCCAAGACCTGTACAGACATGCCCTTCAACAAATATCAAGGGGGTTTGTTCGTCTTGCTGCCTTTCGTTTCAATCAAGGAGTTAATATATGGGCAGGGTATTCTAAGTTCTGCCCCATGTCCGTTAGAGGGCGAACTGTTAATAAATGATATCTAAAAGCGTTGATATGGATTTTTTATTAAATGATCTAAAAAGTGCTCACTATGCGGATTTGTTGGTAATCGCAGTTAAGGGGGGGGGTATTAGGGGACTGTTCCCAAAGGAAGCAGTGGGTTATTATTGGGAAAACTCTGCACCAACCATAGTAGAGGTGACATCACCTGATTCACACTCTCGAAAGCCTGGGTGAAGAAAACACAGGAAAGGGGGAAGCAATTTAATCTTTTTTATCAGTCAGAAGAAATAGTAGAGAAAATAAATAAAAAAAAACAAATTGGCTGGTGTACCTAGCCAAGGATTCCCTTGAAGGGATGGTCCTCAGTTGTTAGTTCTTACTAAGTCCTCTTATTCTAATTCTCTGGAAAATTTCACTTCTTATAACTCAGTAATAAGAGACTAATATGGGACTTTGACTCTGAGGGATTGAAAACAACAAATCACAGGGTGTCGTTAAGGTTATTTAGTTGGGGGGGGGGGAATACAGGTAAATCTGGCAACTACAGGGGCAAGGCCACTGATCACCTGATCAGCATCTGTCAAAACCAAGAAAACAAGTGGGGAGGGGGGGGGGGAGGTGGAGAGGAAAAAAGAAAAACAGGACTAGTGATAGAGAAGGCATGGTAGGGAAATCACCAGCTCCTAGAGACTTCTTCTGGCTGGCAATTAACTGCAAGAATAAATTGTCCCACATCAGATGCAACAATAGCAATCTCGTAGGATACACAGATAAGCTCCTCTTAGTGGTTTTTATACAATTTCCAAATCCACCGAAGTAATATGTGATTTTATTAAGGTATTTTCCCCAAAACTATATTTTTCGACAATCAACTATACGGTCAACTAGCACTCTCAATTATCAACTAATCAATTCCAAATTTTAACTGTAGCTTCGTAATGGAATTTTCAAGCGAAGTAAGTAGGATTTTTTTGTTGTATATAAGGATTTTATGACACATTTTCAGCCGATTTGTTTTCTTTGTAAACAAATTTGTTTTTTCTGTTTTTGTGAAAATTAAATTTCTTAAAAATTCCATGTACTATAACAGATTTTGCTACCTTATTTCTTGTTCATTTTTGTATTTTGTTCTGGATTAAAACTTGACGCCTGCAGGTTTGCATTTGCATAAAAAGGGAGTTTCTGTTTGTAAGACAATGTGCTGCTATTTTGTTTTGAAAAAGTGAAAACAATTTATTTTTGTGGACTTAGAGGCCTCTTATAAAACCATATGAATTAATAAGTTGATTTTTTTTTTTTTAATAAATTGGAGAAAATTACCATGATTTTGAGCGCAAAAAGTGGTAGTTGTAAATGTTACTCAGTTTTAAGAGATTCATGGATCATGTTATTACTATACATTTGCTGTGATAACTGGTTTTGTAAATTTTCAGTGATATTTCACTCTTTGTCGTGTGTGTAATCTCTGAGATACACTATTTATAGAAAAATATTTCCCAGACGGCCTGGCAGTGGTAGGTAGGATTGTGCCCCGAGTTATGTGTTAACACAGACCTCTCGCTCAAGGTTCGTTGTGTGTCTGTGTCTGATAAAGTCGTGTTCATTCCCCAACATTGTGTTTAATCTGTTGGATAACATGTGTCCCCGATCACGTATGTTTTAAAAATGTTGTATTTATTTTTTAAATACAAAGAAATTAGTTTCTCTTCATACACCATAAAGAGAATGTGGTTCATAGATTCTACTATAAACCATAAAGACCTATTATACTTTCTTTTTTTTTACTGATACCTGAGGGATGGTAATGTCTATTGTCTGGGAGATAGATGCACCTGTCCTCAAATCTTTTATTTTATTTATTTATCAAACAAATATTTCTCATCTATAAATTCAAACCATATATTAAATATTTTGAGTATGATCTCAAAGATATTGGCACCAGACCTCAGAATATTCTTGACCCGACCAACAAAGACCCCCTAAAAGCTCCCATTGTAGGATTCATTTAGACATTAGTTAATTGAATTCTGACGAAAATCAAATATTAAAGTTAGTTCTTTTTTGGAGTCACATTTTGTTATTACTGAAGACAATTTGGTTAAGAATTATCTGATTACTTGAATATTTCGAAGCCGCATGGTTACTATTTTACTTATTTTATGGATTAATTTTCATGAATTGGTTATGTATGTTGCAGCAATTTACTGAAGTTCCTGAAACACCTTTGTACACTGGTCAAATGCTTAAGGAGGGTGAAGAAGTTTGGCCTGAAGTTCAAGAAGAAATGATGAGGTCATTAGCAACAATGCGAGTTGATTATGATCAAGTTCACATTAAATCCCTGAATAATTCAAACAATGCTCTTCTAGATAAAAGACGAAAACGTGCCCAAGATTCGGTTAAGTGATAAATGAAGTTCAAATTTTTATTTAAAGTCTTATCTTAATTGTAGACATTTTATTGTAGACAATATCCTTTGATTGTACTTAATTTGCCTTAATTATTTTTAAATAAAGCACAGGAATGTGTACATAACTTCTTGGAAATTAAGATTCTTTATTATAATAAAATTGTCAAAATATTTTAGTACTAAAGAAAAGAGGTTTATATTTTTAAGAATGAGAACTTGCTTTTTACATTACTAGAAAATGTTTAGAACATTTTTAATGTTATTTTGACCCAACAATCAGCTGATACTATCAATTAAAAGTTAGTAATTAGTGTTTATAAGTTGTAAAGTGACCTTAAGTAATTTTAATTGATTTTAACTCTTTTATGTTTTTTTTTTTTGGAAAACCAAATAATGGTAATGGTAATGAAAACAACATGTTTTGTATTTAATTGTTCATTGACACCTGTGGTTGTATTGTTTAGGCATATAAGGAAATAACTAATAAGCATTTTGAAGTATTCTTTTAATTAAAATGTTGTCTATCAAACTGTGCATAGAGGACTTAGTTTTGAAATGGTCATGCTTTCAGAGATTTGTAGTCATGTGTTATACACACATGTCAAGAAATGCAGAAAAAATACATTATTTACAAAAATGACTTTAAAATCGCGATCTCCCATGTTAAAAATCTCCGTAAATGGTAATTCAACATGTATTTTGTATTTTTTTGTTTTGAATTGACAAATTTAGGCAGCTCATCCATTACATGTTTGTGCATATATATTTGAAACAGCAGAAATATTGCAATTTGTTTTATCATATGGCTTAACGCAATAACATCTGTGATATTGCCCCTTTCCATATGAAATATTTTAGTGTTGTATTTTCCTGATCATATAAGTTGACAATATAAGCATAAAAGCTAAAAGTATTTTTACAACTATTGTAGGTTTTTATAATTCTGAAATGTGAAGATGCTTGATTTGTACCCCATATTTTAAATAAAATGATTTTGTAATATGAAATTTATTATATTATTCAATATAGGTTAATTTATTTTATAGGAACAAATTCTGAACTTGGAAATACCTCATGAATATATTCAATAATTTTTTATATTTTTTCCTTTAAATTAGTCGTTAGTATTATTAAATCTCCTCTTAAATGGTTTACTCTTAAAGAACCTGACTGTCTTCCCCTGAACCAATTTGTTTCTTGCTCTTAAATTCCATGGTGTTGATCTTTAATTTTATATCATAGGAAAACCATAATGACTTTATACGCCTAATGAATAATTTGATTCCTTTATTTTGTAATGTATTATCATATTATTTAAAGTCTTGTAAAGTATATCATTAAACAATTCATTCAGTGTATAAATTAAGTCGCGTTTTTGTAACTTTAAATCATTCAATAATGAAATTTTTAGCCTATAATTGAGACTATTTACATTTTAATGAAAATATATGCAGATGTTTTTTAAGATTTACTTCGCCATCTCTTTTAGCTGAAATGTTACAAGAGAATAATTTTTCCTTAGTAGTAAAATGGCTACTAAATCTACATAATGGTTCTAGGAGAGATGAAAGATTCCCACTCCTTATCAATATAAAAGTGCTTGATACTACTTTTATTCTATAAGTCATAAAATCCTATTGAGCCTGGGCTGCTCAATAGGACTTTTTTTTAGGCCGCAGTGCTTTCTTGGAGACTAAGCTCGAGAATCCAATGTAGTTTAATATTGTTTAGTTGAGAGTAATATTGCTATTTTGGTAGAAAATCTAAATAAATCCACGATAAAACTTTCAATTACATTTTCTTTTCCTGAATAACATCCATCAGATATTTTTTCTTCATTTGTTTTAGGAAACAAATTGAATATATTTTCACTACTGGATATTTTCATTTGAGTAATCTCTCTCTCACTCTCTCTCTCTCCCCCTCCCTCCCCACTCTGTTTGTGTGTGCTTACTTACCTCCTCTCTCTAAAAAATATATATAACAAATCAAATGAGTTAATATATGACAACACAAGTTTTAATATGTCTATTATCTTCGTCTTTATTTATTTTTTAACTACTATCTTACCATGGCAAGTTAATTCATCTAACGTAGTCTAGTAGGGCTACCTCTGTGCTTTGTGTGACAATAATATTATCTGGTTGGTGGTGAATAAAGCTCAAGTTTCTAATTGGAAAGGCACCCGAGGGTAAAAAGGAGGATCTGGGTTCATATTCCAGCCTAGCGAGATAATTTTTCTAAAAAATTAAGATTTAAATTTATATTATCTTTATTAGTGTTTTGAGAATACTTATATTTTTAGTTTTATTTTTTTTCTCTATCCCTGATTTTTTTTAACTTCACATCATTAATTTGAATTAACACTTGTGATCTAAAGTTTAATGATATCAATTTTTAATCTTAGGAAAAAAAGAAAAAAGGTTTTATTTACGTGTTTGATTACTCGTTAAAATAAATATGTTTGATAATATTTCATATATTTAAAATTTCAAGTCTATTTTGGAATTAAAACTAAAATATAATCTTTTTTTGAACTATATTAATATTTTTCTTATTTAAAATGTAAATATTTTCTATTTTGAGCTAGAGGAGCTCCCTCTATAATATCAGGTTACACCAGGCTATAATATGGGTTTGATTTATACTTAATACTTTGAATTGTTTAAGAGTGTTTTATTTGATCTTAATTTAAGTGTTTATTCTTTCTTGTACTAATAATTTTGGTTTATATCAATATATATCCAGGATATAGATATAAAGCAGCTCATAAATTTATAATGTAGACATTAATAAGATGATTCATTAATTTATTTTTACGTTTTCATCAGAACACAGAAATTAAAAAACTGTATTTGCTTCTTAAAATGTAGAACATTATAAGCTTTTGATGCTATTGTGAGTTCAATTACTAGTATTATTTTTAGTTGTCCTAATATTCTGCCTTAATCTTTCTCTTTCTAGCTGAAATATTTTGAGGGATATGATTCACGTGCAAAATTAAAATTTAACGAGACAAAAAAATTATTAAGTATCAAAGAAAAAAAATATGCACTGCAGTTTAATTTTTTTAATGACACATTTTCTAGGACATTAGTGCCGGGCTTGTAGGTATTATCAGTAAATCCCTCCTCATACTTTGTAAAAAACTATTTAATACTCTCATGTTTGTTTACAAGTATTGATTATGACTAAAATAAATTTCACCATATATTTTTACTGATGTAAATATGTTATGGTCATCATTGTTGCGCTAATGTCTTTGTGATAATCAATTGGAATATCAACATTTAAACAAATGTGTTTTCTATATGATAAATACCACTTGTCACCATCTTTCCTGAAATATCAAATATACAAAAGAGTTTATTTTACTTTCTTTACAGCCTGGGATAATTTAACTCTTACAGCATTAGTTTTGACTAAAAACTCCCTATTTAACCATGGGCGTTTAGGAAAGGTAGAGACCAGAACATAGCCCAGTGCTAATTACCATAGAAGATGATGCATTTTAAAAAAATCAAAAAGTAGAGAATATATTTCAGTATAAAAATGAATGTTTCTTTTGTTTATGATAATCACAAGCAATTATTCATCCTGATGATTCATGTGCTTTATTATTCTATTTTTAAAGAAATCCTTTGTCTGTTGCCTGGTTGAACGAAATCATTAAGCCAATCTTGCGTTATATTTGCATAATATTATTTCAATTAGAATTGTGAATTTTATCTTTATGATTTATTATATTTGTAAGAAGACTTAGTTTCAATTTAATAAATCATCCTATCATGCAGGAATCTACTAAATTATTTTAATCACTGCCTTTCCACAATAGAAATACTTGTATTATGAGTTTTAATATAAAACTATTTTTTTAATCTGCCTGTCTGTCCATTTCTCTTCCTCCCTTCTTTCTCCCTCTCCCACCTCAACTCAGTCTCTCTGTTCCACTGCTTTGAGATTTCAGGTAAAATAAATGGTTAGTTAACATTACTTTTTGAGAGAAGAGCAATATTATTTTATAACAAAAAAATACAGTCCATTTTACTACTTGTTTTTTTTTTTTTTTTTTGTTTTTTTTTTACAGCGCACTGACATCCATGGTGTAGCCGGGAATTTCCTCAATGGGTATGCACGGTCATTAATAAGGAAAAAAGAATGAAGTTGCATAAACTTGGAAGGTATGTGAATCAAGAAAGAGTGTGTCAGTGTATCAACAAAGAAAGAGGATCTGTTTTTTAGGAGCCTTGCCCCTTTTTAAGTTCCACAACTTGATCAATTAGACAGCTGAATTAATACTTTCATTGAAGACACTGTTTTAATGGAAGATATTGTGGGCAAAATTAAACAATTGTAGTGTATTTTGTAGTCACTGGAACGTTGAACAAAAGGTGCTCGGTGGCTATCCATCATGCTTTGAGAAAGGTTAGGAATCCCCTGTTACGCAACCCGGCAGGAATTGTTCTATAGATTCTGCAAAACATAGCCCTTAAGCTTTTATTGTACTGATATTATAAAATATGTAGTAAACTGCAGTAGATAATAAAGCAGAACTTCATATTGTGATTGTGGAATCCGTCAAGGATTTAATCCCAATTGTTTATTATGGTGTTTACTGTTCCTGAAAAATTGGAAGAGGCTGTATTATAAGATAACAAGGGGGAAGTCATCTGTTCAATTTTTGAAATACTGTCAGCAATTACAGTAATCTATCTTTTCAACTCCACTGAGTGCACATCCATTGTTCTGATCTACTTGCTCAGTTTTCTCTTTCTTTCTTTTTATTTGCTTTTTTGTTTTGATATAATGATTTTATTGGGTTAAGAAAGAAAAATCTTTTCAGTTTATCGTGTGGCACAGAAGGCAATTCAACTCTATAACTCAGTTTTAGTGATTACAAAATGTTGCCAGTGTTTTAGTACTAGACTATAAATCATTATATCAGTGTTTTTTAATAATAATTGCAAGGAAATGTTATTGTTTGTTGAAATCAATGAGAGTGGTTTGCATATGGATTAGGAAGATGTCCTGACAAAAATATAAAATTATACGCAGTTTATGTTTAACCACTAATATGAGTAATTTTTTTTTTTTTTTTTTTTTTTAATAATAAATCGTTTATTAACATCTGCACAAATAATATAGTACATTGGTTAATTGTGATAAGTAAAGACATTTTTATGATTTCACATACTAATGAGATTACAGAAAAAAAAAATAAATTGTACATACTTAAATTATTACAAAAAAAAAGATAAATAAATAAATAATAATTATAGCTAAAAGGAAAAAAAAGTAATAATAATAAAAATAATAAGAAAAAATAATAAATGAAATGATAAAATATAATAATATGAGTAATAGTGACTTTCTATAGTAAGCAGGTAACTATTTATTATTAATAGTGGATAATTTTAAAATTAAGTGAGTCATAATTTCTCACTTATTACCAAGTCATAATGGATAACTTATTACCTCTTTGGGGGTAATTGTGACATCACTTGGGGTTTGGTTATATAAAACACGTGCTCATCTTAATAATATTTACTTATATTAATAATTAAACACAATATATATACATCTGGCATGCCGCTAGTAAATCATCGTAACAATAGCCTAATAAAATATTAAAATTATATGCTAACCTTGGAACTACTTCGTACATACTATAATCTATCTTATTCTACATATATATACAATTAATACTAAGGCTACTTGCGGATATCCATCACTACTCCTCATTACACCTAAGTATGGCCATACTGATAAGTTTTTATAACATAACACATACGGAGTAACTATTCACAAAAACACACGTGAGCGTCCTATATTCGGAAACTGACAAACCTCCTAGGCAGGAACCTTCCAGCTATATTCTCCCAGAGTCTACCATAGAGGTAGGATCTCTAGGCGCAGTTATTAGCCTATGACGAACCGCCACACACATACTAATGAGATTACAGAAAAAAAAAAAAAAAAATAGTACATACTTAAATTATTACAAAAAAAAAGATAAATAAATAAATAATAATCATAGCTAAAAGGAAATATAAAAAGTAATAATAATAAAAATAATAAGAAAAAATAATAAATGAAATGATAAAATATAATTGAAATGATAAAATATAATAATATGAGTAATAGTGACTTCCTATAGTAAGCAGGTAACTATTTATTATTAATAGTGGATAATTTTAAAATTAAGTGAGTCATAATTTCTCATCCCAGATTCTGAATATAAGTAGTTTTCCTAACTAATTTTTGGCTTTTTTTTACGGCGCACTGAGCACTGACAAGTGGCACCAACAGGAGTCATTTCCGCACAGGATACTGTTAGTTTCCTGTGTGGTACCTTTAATCTTGCTTCTCAGATTTAATTTTCATTTTTGCACATTTTAACATTTTTCATGAGCAAATAAAAAAAAAAAAAAAAAAAATATGCTCTAAGGATAAGAACGGATACGCACTAAAATGACACAGTTACTGCGAGTAGGACTTTCTTTTATTGACCATGAGCCTGGCATATATTTCATTGGGATTAATAAAACAGTAGATAAACTTTCTTGGGTAAAGTTTGGAATTCAAATAACCAAGAAATATCAAACATTTTTGTATTTCGTCTACGTTAATACAATTAAAAAATATGGAATCTCCAATACACTAGGCCCTCTCATATTTTTTTCTTGTTCGTGGTACATTGTTAGGCAAAAATCATTCAAAATAATGAATAAAACTGTTTTTTTTTTCCATTGAAATAATGAATAACACTTGCTTCATTATTTCAGGGATTCAATGACTAACGGAAATTTTTATTCTTATTCATTATTGAATAAAAATGATTTATTTAAATGAAAATTGTAATAGAATAAAATCAGAGTGGGGAAACATTATTGCAGAGTCTGGAAGTGAACCGGAAGTACCTCAGATCGATCCGGAAGTGGCCCAGGGATGTGTGTAGTTACTCAGAAGATTTATAAAAGATCGAAAATAAACATAAAGTGAACCGGAAGTGATCCAGATTCAGCCGAAATGACCCAGAGATGAATATAGTGACCCTAAAGTAATTGAGAAAGACCGGAAGTGAACATGGAGTACCCGGAAACAGCATAGATACACACGGAAGTGTCCCAGGGATGAATATATTGAGTCAAGAGTACTTATGAGAGACCGGAAGTGAATTTTGAGGTGGCATTTTCGTTGAATTTAATAATGAATGAGGAATTCTTCACAAATTCTGTATGTGTTAATATGAATTTTTAAAATTAGTATCTCCCTCTCTCTCTCTCTCTCTCTCTCTCTCTCTCTCTCTCTATATATATATATATATATATATATATATATATATATATATATATATATATATAGATGTATAGACACACCCAAATTTTAACCACCGTAAATTTCATAATCTGTAGCTACGTTTACGTCTACGTCTACACGTGCGTTTTTCAATTGAACACATCATTCAACTTGCGTTTCAATATGCCTTTAATTGCCTGCATCAGCGCATATCCTAATTCAAAAGAGTTTCCTGTCTACATTTGTTTTTCACATTTGATTCGTCTGACTTGAGTGCACTTTTTGTGATAAGTTCACCTTTTTTAACGGTTAAAAGTGAAAAAAAGATCATGGATGAAGAACTATTTGGAAAAAAGGAACTATCGAATGATTCGTGAAATAAGTTTGGATGAAGGTCATTTCCACAATTTTACCAAAATCTCAAGAGCTAACTTCGATAAAATCCTGTTATGGAACGCGTCTAATATTGCAAAATCAGACACAGGTTTCCGTTATGTTGTGCATTGTTCCGAAGTTTTTCAGTGCATCTTTTCTTGTTGGGTTGTTTGTGTGTAAGGGGAAATTTGAATCCGTGAAAGGGCCGATCCGAAATGCAGGTTGCTTTTTATAATCCTCAACAAACCTTAAAGTGGCCATTTCACTCACAGATAACATACTCGACAGGATAAACTAATTACGAAACGCAGAAAAGAAGTTTATTAGAAAGTTTGTAAACAGTTACAAACAATAGTAAACTCAATAGCGCACGAGATGATGAAAAACTTCCCCCAATGTTGGATCCCTGGGTTGAATTCTTGTTCAACACGAAAATAGGAGCTTGCGACTCGCAAGAGGCAAACAATACCCCTTCACTGCCAACAAGACGCATGCCAACATAGCGCAAGTAAAACGCACAAGTGTAGACATAGTCTATGGGTTTTGAAACGAGAAATTGTCTAGTCGGCACTACCGGAGTGCGTTATGAGTTCAACTTCCTAAGGGGGTTTCGCGCTAAAAGCAGTTTTTCTCCCAATGTGGCGGGATGAAACGCACTTAAAGCGGGAAAACATTGCTAACCATCGAATAGCTGATGGTTAAATAATTTGAACGGTATGATATAGTGGTTGGTTGATAGTAAGGAGCCGAGGACCTGGGAAGGACCTGGATAATGAAGTGAGCTAGGGAAGATTTAGTGGAGTGTAGCGGACTGACACCCCCCCCATCCTCCCTTTTGCTCCGTCCGAGTGATCTTTAATGAAATTCTTGCTGTTCATTAATAACACATTATAGCTCCCCGCTGGAATTTACTGCTTATGCACGCACACATAGCTCCCCGATCGCCTTCTAGCTCTTCCTCCGTACGTTTTTCCTACCGCCTCTCCTCGAACCCTCTCTCCTGCTCTCCTGAATACAGGCAAACGTCCGGTCAATGGTTGAGAAAATATGAACTTTGTCAGTAAAATAATAGACAGATTCTCCTGGTTAGCGAATTTGGTTATTTCGCTTTAAAGAGAGGTCCACAATTTCATTAAAATCGATAAACAAATTATTCATATATATATATATATATATATATATATATATATATATATATATATATATATAAATCACGTGTCTGTCTGTTTCTCTGTTTATTTATTTGTTTGTTTGTTCCTTATACAAATCTACAACGTTTGATCGATTTTCTCCAAGCTTGGTACACTGGTAGGTCTTGATCCGGGAAGTCTCGTAGGCTAGGTCAAAAAAATCTACCAGCTGTCTGTCTGTATGTTTGTTCCTTATACAAATCCACACCGTTCGTCCGATTTTGACTAAACTCGGTACACATGTAGATCTTAATCTGGGGAGTGCCGTAGGCTAAGTCAAAAACATCTACCAGCTGTCTGTCTGTATGTTTGTCCCTTTCTATATATATAAAAATCACGTGTCTGTCTGTTTTTCTGTTTATTTATTTGTTTGTTCGTTCCTTACACAGATTTGGTTTCTAATTTATTTAGGCTTTTCTAGATGCAGAAAGTAGGTGTAGCATGGCACGCCGGGTAACAGCCAGTATATTATAAGTTCACATAGAAATGAGCGTATATCATATAAAGAAATTAAATAAAATAAGCGTACAAGGGCATTCAATAAATAATAAGCGCATAATGTTATTCAATAAAATAAGCATATAAGAATATTTAAGAAAATTAGTATTTAAGTAGTATAATCCTTATAAGATTATTTTATTGGATATCATTCAATATACGCTCTTTTATTAAATGTATTTATATGATAATTTATTCAAAGGGTTATAAAATATGTGTGTATATATATATTACAAAATAAGTATATTCAATAAAATAAGTTTATAAACCAACGGCCAAAGAGATGTTGAACACACCGGTTCCCAAAGAACACCGAAGTTAAGCATTGTTGGGCGAGGCCAGTACCTGAATGCTTTTGGCGTGCTTTTGGCATTATAAATGGGCGGCAACCTGTAGATAGCCCGGTGCTTATAGCCCAGTGTTTGATACGGCGTAAGATTAAGTAAATAATGAATATTCCATAAATTTAGCACATAAAGATATTAAAAAAAATAATTGTCTTATAACGATAATCATATAAAGATATTCAATTAAATAAGCGTATAAGAAAATTCAATATAATTATTTTATAAGAATATTCAATGAACTAAGATGCTTTGTATATTAGTTATTTAAGGTAAGCCTTAAACGAAAACTAATATTTATTCAGTCATTCCTTATATATTATTAATTTTTAATAATTAATAATATATGGCGATTTATACGGTATCTTAAGCTTTTTGAATAACTAAGGATACAGCGCTGAGATATTGCGTATTAAGAAAATCATTAAGTATATCACTTTCAAGCCTGAAAATATAATATGATGCATGGTTGAATGGCCTGGGAGAAACCCACATTGGAAATCTGTCATTAATTTATTTGTTTCCAGGAACCATAAGAACCTTTTATTAAGCATCCTTTCGAATAGCTTGCTCATACAGCTGCAGGGAATGGGTCTGTAATTGTAGGGAAGCTTCGTGTCTTTTCAGGGTTTTAGGGTTCGTTTACAGCTGACACTTCTCGCGGGACATATATGTATGTACATTTCAGGTGTCGGATATAATAATTATTATATCCGAGATATATTTTCTCTGAGGAGTGTCAGATGTAAACGCACCCTTATTGCTCGTGATAGGAATATATATCTCATGTCAGACATAAATTGTTTGTAGTTTACATTAGTTAAAATTTCTGTCTGACATAAATATCCTGCAATAACTATCAGATGTAAACGCATCCTTAGAACAGGTACCACAATCTCATATGTCAGGGTGGGAGCAGTTTTTATACGTTCCATTCAGGTTATTCCACATTGATTTTGAATTTGCTTTTACATATACTTTACAATTGAAGGGGTAGGGGCAAAAGACTGCCAAGCAACATTTTTAACAAAACTTAACTGTAGCTGCTATAGTTTGGGTATTATGTGGGACTATCAGTTGAAATGGTTAGGGGCTACAAGATTAAGTAGCGTACAGAGCACTTTGTAGTCAAGTCTTAATAGCATCATACTACATAATATCCAACATATAATAGCTACAGTTAAGTTATGTTAAAAAATGTTACTCGTCACTATTTTGCCCCGACCAACAGTGTAATCAAGTAGTGGGGATAATGGACCAAAATCATTAACCACTAGTTATTTTCAAATAAACATTTTTATTAATTGATTTCAACTCGAAACAAGGTAACAATAGTATAATAATGCATGCTATACTTATATTAATATTATAATAATATTAATATTAATTGTAATATTAATAGAAAGAATATAGGAGGTAATAATATTAGTAATAACAATATCATAAAATATAATATAGCCGTAACATATAATGTAGTAATAGTATAGTAGTAAATTAAACTTATAGTAATATTGCCATAGAATAATAATTGTTTTGCTATGGTCTATCAAAATTTTGTACTTAAGGAAAATGTTAAAGATTAATGAAGAATAATTCAGGATAAATAATAAGGGAGTAATTATCCATAATCAATTATAACAGATAAAAAAGGAATAGTTTTGACGTAATTTCCTTCGGATCACTTAAATAGAACGCTGTTCTAACTTCAACGAGAGAGGTTCAAGCTGATTATTGGTATGAAACAGACTTTGAAGACTTTACCTTGTTTATAATACTGCTAATGTGTTTGTTGATCAAAATAAAACTAACATTTATTGGTTTTATACGATTTTAATTCCTTGAATAGTTTCTAAACTTACAGTCCAGGCAACGAACATTTATAGATGGAAATTATTGGAACACAATTTTTGACTTCGTAACTTTGTTTGGGTTGGATAGGAGGTAAACATATCAAAAGTCCTCGGCCATAGCCTTTGTGCCGGGGGGTTTAAGTTTTTTAATAACGTTTTTCGAGATATCTTTAGTTTTCGAAATATCCGCTATTGAAAGTCTGTCATTTTGGGAAGAAAACAAACATTTTTATATTCTCGACCGGATATCTCTTCAACGATGAACGCAAAAAATAAATGTCGGCTATAGTGTTGTAGAGCATTCCATTCGCTTCAATAATATATATTACTTTACTATTTTATGTATTTTCTTTCAAACGTTATATACACACTCACATGGCAAAACCATGGACAAGATCTTATCAAATTGAGTTTGGATAACTGGTCAATGGGCCAAAAATTATATATTTTGTGCTATATTATATATATATAGTGAGTACTGGACGTATGTACTAACTATATTTACATAATGGAGCATATTTTGGACTATACCTTGACTGGAAATGGTGAGAAATTGAAAGGTTCATTGGTCAGTTGTCGCCAGATATCACGATGAACATCAAAACTGTTTTCACGTTTGAAGGAAAATACATAAAATAGTTATATACAGGGTGTTCAAAACTCGATTGACACCCCCCTTTTTTCCCACAATTTTTGAAATTTAAAAACGAAACTTGGTGGGTTTTAACGAGGTCGAATGAACTTTCATTGGACCTAATGCACGAGGCCTCAACTTTCTCCAGTTCTTCTCCAAAGACCCTAACTCTGGAATCTCCAATGGAAAGGGGTTATTTTTATGACGGATTATTGTAGAGAATTGAATTTTATGTCGATTTTATATCGGTCATTTTTTCGCTAAAGCGCACCAATAAGTAACAAGTAGCCAAAAACCGATAAAACCCTTGTTTTTGTCATTTTTCTGCCAATAACGTAGAAAGTATGCCCGTAATGAAAAAAGTAGTTGATATAAACGTTGTAGAGAATTAAATTTTCTTTCCAAAAAGTACCTTTAAATGCCTAAAATGTTAATAGGAATGGAGAAAAACACACTTTTGTTTTTTAAGTTTTCAGAAAAGTTCATTATCAACGTGGTCTACGCTTCCGTAAACATTTCCTAAACTTTTCGCTCCACCTAAAAATCAAATTCAATTACTTTATAAAGGCATTCAAATAATAAATTTAAAGCTATAGAACTCACCTAATGATTAGAATTTCGTAGTAATTATTTTTGATTTGGGCGAATTTTTTTTTATAGTTATTTTGTTTTTTACACCGTCTTGACATCTAGGCCATTCATTAGCATTAATTTTTAAAAAAATACATTCAAATCGGTTAAGATTTGGAGGCTGTAGCCTTTTTGAAACACGAAAAGTAGTTTGGCTCCACTGTGCGGCGGCAGGAATTTTCTCATCCCACGGCTCGTTGGGAAAATTCCTCGCTGCACCCTGGACGTCGGCACTAATGGCCTAGATGTAAAGAGGCCGTAAAAAACAAAATAACTAAAAAAAAAAAAATCGTCCAACACAAAAATAATTACTACGAAATTCTAATCATTAGGTGAGTTCTATAGCTTTAAATTTATTATTTTAATGCCTTTATAAAGTAATTGAATTTGATTTTTAGGTGGAGCAAAAAGTTAAAAAGAGAGAACGTAATGAATGCTCTACAACCCTATAAATGGCATTTAATTTTTGGATTTATTGTTAAAGAGTTATCCGGTCAAAAAGAGCAAAAAGTGTGTTTTTTTTTTTCCAAAATGACCGACATTCAAGAGCAGATATTTTGAAACCTAAAGATATCTCGAAAAACTTTATAGAATAGAACTTGTAGGAAATTTAATCAGCTTTCATTTGTTATAACATAGTCATGTC
This sequence comes from Gonocerus acuteangulatus, assembly GCA_946811695.1. Classification (NCBI taxonomy): domain Eukaryota; kingdom Metazoa; phylum Arthropoda; class Insecta; order Hemiptera; family Coreidae; genus Gonocerus; species Gonocerus acuteangulatus. The sequence goes on from OX328132.1 coordinate 54,561,753, forward strand.
GCTAGGATGCAGGGTTTCCGAGATATAAGTGAAAACCCGAAAAATGGGACCTTCTGAACCCCCCCCCCCCCCGGCACAAACGCTTCGGGCGAGGACTATGTTCACCTCCTATCCAGCCCAAACAAAGTTACGAAGTCAAAAATTTCCACCTACAGCTGTTTTAAAGCATTCGTTGACTGGACTGTTAGCTAGAGGATTAAAAATTAAATACAACAAACAAAAATTCAGGTTTTTGTCCATTGGACGTTACACTGTGCAACCCCTTCAATTAATACAACTAAGAAATTTTATATTTTATGAATGAATTAAATTGATTTAATTTGAGGATATGGAAGAAACATTGCATTTATTATTAATTTGATATTTGAATAATATTGTTTATAAATAAACGAACATCTAGGTAATCGTCAACCTATGAATATGAACCTATGAATATGAAGTATATTCAGGGATATCTATAAACGATAATTACATTGAATAGCATTATTAGATTATTTTTTTGAATATCCTTAAATGCACTTGTTTGAGATAATGTATGCCACCACAGACGGACATAGCTTTGAGCAATTCTCTACCTTGAATAGATTCAAATTTCTGAATCTAGATGTCTAAATCTAGAAAATAATCCGGCTAATGACAAAATTGATAGAGAATTCATCTCCTCTACCTATTCTAACATTTTTCATTTATTAAAAAAAAAAAAAAAATGCTTAAAAACCACACCCAATAAACAAATAAAACCTTTCATATCTGCCTTCCTTCCATTATCACCTCACTTTTATGACACCTCTCTCCACATCCCCGTTATCTTCGACCACCCATACCTTAATGGGGGGTCTTCCAGATTTCATGAGAATATTTTCAATCAATGCAAGCTCGAAAGAGCTCGTCTTCAAATGACGTCCCAAGTACAGGGTGTCCCAAAAATAATGGTCATCCGTTGGCCAGAATATTCTCCAATGCGAGATCGGAAAAAATAACCCCCATATTAACCCCCGCAAAATTGACCTTCAAATGTTATTCAAGGTCAAATTTTTTTATTGCATATTTCGAATCTACTAGTCATGAGGAACAAAAAAGTCAACGGCACCATGGGTCAGAAATGACTCCTTATGCTCATAATGACCATTAACAGCGTTTATGTGGGCCATTCCATTCCAATCGACAAATGGTGGCCGATTTTGATCATTTTTCTTTTTTTCGTGTTCTAATAGCATTGCCTTAGACAAAAATTCCTCGGTTGACTTTTTTTAAAAGCATGTTCTATGAAATAAAAAAATTATAAGTATATTGAAAAACGTGCCTCTAAGAGGCATTAATTGGAGGACTATAACTCAAATTTTACAATAGACAGGAATGTCTTCATGAAGTTATTCTAGAAGCTGTTCAAGAGCTCTTTGCCATAAGCTAACGCAGTGGACGATGACGCTGGGAAACGAACTTTCGTCAGTCCACAATACTCGCTAGAGGACGTCCCAACATGTCCAGCACCCACCTGCAAAACAATGCTCTCTACTCCTGATCCCCGGGCCTCAACTCCTGAACTTGCTGTAATCTGAAGTGAGCGTTCTTCCCGAAGGATGCGGCGGACCGTCATCCTCAGCTCCATAGTAGGCCTGGATCGGGCGAGGGCAATAATTCTATCCTCTATTCTGGGAGGGACTCAAGGACTGGCTGGTTCCTGAAATTCATACATGACCTGTGAAATCCCAAATAAGTAATTTCAGCGATTGATTGAAAGTTTAAGGCAAAGAGCTCTTGATAAGCTTCGAGAATAACATCAAGAAGGCATTCCTGTCTATTGTAAAATGTGAGTTATGGTTCTTCAATAAATGCCGCTGAGAGGGCCGATTTTCAATACACTCATATTTTTTATGCTAGAAGATGCTTTTAAAAACAGTCAAACGAGGTATTTTTGTCTAAGGCAATGCTAGAAGAACATGAAAAAAAGAAAAATGATCAAAACCGGCCACCATTAGTCGATTGGAATGGAATGGCCCACTTAAACGCTGTTCATTATGAGCATAAGGAGTCATTTTTGACCCATGGTGCCGTTGAGTTTTTTGTTCCTCATGACTAGTAGATTCGAAATATGCAATAAAAACATTTGACCTTGAATAACATTTGAAGGTCAATTTTGCGGGGGTTAATATGGGGGTTATTTTTTCCGATCTCGCATTGGAGAATATTCTGGCCAACGGACGACCATTATTTCTGGGACACCCTGTACACTAATAGACAATGAAAACAATCTTTTTCCCCTTTCAAAGTCGACCTACTTTTTCCTTTTGCTCACAGGAAAAGGGATATTCTTCCGCAGGATAATCCCTATTAATGGTTAGGGGATCGTGGTATTGGTTAAGGGGTTAAGCACAGAACCACCTGCTCACCTTATAGGGGCTATATTTTTCTTTCCCCCTCTTCGAGGCCCTATCCGATAGTATAAATAAGAAAGAATTTTATCTTTAATGGCCTAGCAGAATTCTTGGAGATATTAAGCTCTATTTTATAACGCCTTAGGGGAAACTTTCCCCATTGATTTATAAGGTGTATTAAGCAAATGGTTTATGTAAATGATCAAAATTAAATGCATTACTTCAGAATTTCTCAAGTTCATGATATCTACTCTTCTTAATCGTTGTGAATTGAATCTCAAGTACCGTATTACGAGAACTAGAGTACTCCTAACAGCGATTATATTTTGTTTATGGTTTTTTCCTAGGAGTTTGCAAAAATTAAAGGGTCTAAGATAAGAAATGTTCGCCTGTTCATTTGATATCGGCCCCTTTTTCCGCTTTTCCTCTCTCCTTAAAGGTTAAGGTTGACCTCATGACGCAATCAGGAAGTGCCTACTAGAAAACAGTGCTGGGCAAATATCATTCAGAATAATAAATAATGAATAAATTTGATATTTCATTCTGAATAATTAATAATTCTTCATTCATTATTCAGCGATTTAATGAAAAATTCAGCTTTTATTTTTATTCATTATTGAATTTAAACATAGAGAAATAAAAATAGGAACTACTCATCAGCCCGTTTGAGTTTAATATTATCAAATGTCAGCCCCGTCATTTTAGACATGGAGGAAATACCAACTTCAGGAGCTTTATGGTAGTTAATTTTATTTGAATAGTGTTTTCACTAGGAAGGAATGTTCAAGTGTAACGGTAATTTTGTTGGGACCTTAAAAAGAGGAGCAGGTAGACAATTGAACAGTAGACCATTTTTATGACAATTGTTGCTCAAGGCACATAAACTGAGGCAATCTGTTTCTTTTCGGTTCATGTTCTCAGAATTATTATTCAATAATATTGTGTTAGTCTTCCAGACTAATTGTTTTACTTATATTATGCATCCATTGATGTACATAGCCAGCGTAGCACGTGCATATTATGAAGAATAAAAGTAAAGTAAATTATGGAATCGCCTTTTCTCAGAAATGGTTAATGTTATGAAAAAAAGTGTAGGGACATGTTTTGTAGATAATATCCCTCCGGATATATGCATTATATGTTAATGCGTTAGGATGACGCTGTTAATAGAAATTAATAGAAATCCGACTCGCTAGAACAGAGTCGGATTTCTATTAAGGCAGTCTGCGTAAGGACATTTTTGCTTGTTAAATTCATATGGGCTTTTTCATCAAATGGTTTGAGGTAAGACAGCTTTTTTGTTATGGTTTCTACATTGTCTGGGACATAGTTTTTGCGAAAGTTGATTGAGGTAGCTTTGTTTGAAGTGATGCATTAGAGCCTCTTCTACACAATACAGCCTTTGAGGGAAAGGTCCAAGAACACGCTACCCTCTTCTTCGCACAATACCCTCCTTAATCGCGCCCACACACCCCTTTGTCCACTCGCCAACTTAACATTTTGTTATACACCAAAACATTAACATATTTCATATAACTATGAAGGCATACAGTTTTAATTGGGTTAGTTTAAAACTGAAATTTGTTACGCTTTTAATGGGAGTTTTAGGGGTGTCAGGCTTTTGTTTTTCATTCCTTATATTATAAGAGCTGAAGAATTGTTTGGGTAGAATATCGTTTCCCATAACACTTCCCGCGTCCGGGGGCTCCTTTGTTGCAAAATTCATCACTTCTCAGCATTATTCATCAGCAGCACCGATTTTCTTTTCACTTTCATTACACTAGGCCCTATTTTAATTAATATTAGCTGGCGCACCCGACGCTGACGAACGCAAATTAAAAATATTTTATATTATTTTATTGTTAAGGATATGTCTTGTCTTATTACGCCTTATGCCTCCGGAATACGTGCGTTCGATGCGAATAATTGAATGCTATAGGCAGTGGCGCGGCTCTCGGCTACAACCTGCATACGTCGACGTGATTCTTTACAATGGCATAACTTTTTTTCATGAACCGACAAACACTAAATGTTAAGTGAAGATTATATCAGGCTGTACCGTATGAAATGTCAGTTTTGTTTACTTTGCGATTTAATCCTTTCCCTTTTTTATTTCATTATTTACAAACATCATTGTTATTCATATAGAATTAAAGCTCTTTTGTTCCTATTACCTTATTTTCCTACTGATCAGTAACTTGCGTACTGTGTTGTGAGAACGATCCTCTGAGAAAAAAATAAAACTTAAATTATGACTTCAATGGAAATCCTTATTACTTTTCGTTATGAATTTAAGCTCGGTCATAGCGCTGCCGAGGCGTGTATGAACACGGCGTTCGGGGAGGGAACGGTGAATGAACGAACTGTTTACCGGTGGTTTTCCAGTTTTCGAAGTGGAAATTTTGACCTTGACAACGAGGAGCGAGGAAGTCCAGAAACCAAGCTTGACAATGACCACCTGAAAGAAAGGGTTGAAGCTTGTCCCTCACTAAGGAATATGCCAAAGAACTCGGAGTAGGAGCCACGACAGTTTCAAGACATTTGAAGGAAATCGGCAAGTCCAAAACTGACATTTCATACGGTACAGCCTGATATTAGTGAAAACCGCATCTAAATCGGGAAGCCAAAGAGACCAAAATTCTAATAACGATTGTTTTGGGTGCTATTGTGTTGATAATATTGTAATACTATTTAAATGAAGGAAAGTATAAAGCTTGCCACATAGACCCGTAGAGGCGGTAGTAGCAGCTATGGGGTTGCCTCGGAAAGGAAACGAGTCTTGAATATGTGAAGTTGTAATGGTTGTGCCTTTGGCTTGACTGGAAACTGAAGGGGGGGGGGAGTAGTAGTAGACAAATACTTGCAATCAAGGGGGAACCAGCCAAGAAGAAAGGCTTGGAATGTTAATTCCCAACGCTGGCACAAACAATTCAATTAACATTTTCTGTTGCAATTCACTAGTGGGGAGTTGTTGAGGCCCTTCCAGAATTCCACATCGAATTACTCCATCTTCTATCTGATGTGACTGCTAAGCACCCCAACCATTCCCGCAAACCTTAAACGCTGCCCATACTTACCAAGTTTTAACTGTCGATGGGATATTGGCACACGAACAATACATCCTGGGAGCATAAAACCTTAATTTGTTCCTGTCATCTTGGCGCGTTTCCTCTCCCCCCAGCAGAAGGAGGTGTTTGTCGGTTCATAAAAAAAAAAAAGTTTTGCCATTGTAAAGAATCACGTCGACGTATGTAGGTTGTAGCCGAGAGCCGCGCCGCTACCTAAAGAGTGCAATTATTTGCGTCGAACGCACATGCCGGTGGCGTTAGGCGTAATAGTTGCATTCGATAACAGTGACTCTTTCCACTTTTACGATATTCGTTTTAGTTAAGTTCTGTCTACATTTTTTATAGTATATTTTGTAGGTTACGTTGGTAGATCATATTCCGGACTTAATTAACGCAAAACAAAAGTATCTATTACATATTTAATTTATTTATATTTTAGGGTTTATAGGGTTTATAAATTAAGGTTTTAGGGTTTATCGGGTTCGTATTTAGTATAGGTTAGACATTTCTTTTCTTTATTTTTTAATTTTTATGCGTAAAATTCTGAATGTAATTACAATTATATATTTGTAACTAATATAAAAATAACTATACTATACATATAGCGTAATATTATATATGTAACTAATAAAAATTTAACTATATTTATATAAGTATATATTCCAAGCTGACGAAGTCGCAGGCACAACTAATAATAAATAAAAGTAAAAGCAAAATGAATCGGCCAAACATGGCCAACTACAATTGTCCAATTCCCCAAATTGTAATACCCATAAATACTTAACGTCAGTTTTTTTAAATTTAAAAAATGAGATTATTTAATAGATTTCATCGAGTTAAACAGATATATAAATATCCAAAATTTCCCGTGATCACTCTATAGGGACGACGTCATAAGCGGTCATTCTTCATTTGGAGGAAGAAAACACGCTAAGACGTATACCTGGTAGCTTAAGAAAGACAAATTGATCAAAGTAAGATGAAGATAAAATTAAGACTCTTTAGCCCACATTTCGCAGATAAAGCTCCTCGATATTTCGTTTATTCCCAATTGTACTCGTCCTCCACGAAACAAATACCGAAAGTATTCACTATCATTAAGTACAAATGCTGATGTTTTCATGAGTAAGGAATTCCCAGTAATATTTCTGGAAAATGTCTGAAGATTACAAATACATTGTTACACATCATCATCATAAATCAATCCTCTTCTACTGCACAGCAGACCCTGGCTGCAGTGGCCAGACCAGCTATAATCAACTTGCGGAAGGTGATACCTGTTGGCGCATCTGGTGTTACATTAATTTAAACCATTTTGAATTTCACGGCCATTAGAAATAACATGAAACGCGCCACGGTGTGGAGTGCTTTTATTGAAATAGTAATTTATCTTTATAATATTAATAACTGTTAAATAATTATATAAATATTAATTTTGAATATCTTTTTTGATAATTTAAATAACATCTTGTGACCACGGACAACGTGCTTGAAACGTCAGCTAATGACAACAAAGAATGTTAAAATACACCCAATGAATCCGTTGAAAGTTGTTTAATTCAATGTGCACAATCGCTTATACCTAATAAATCATTGGCTTACACTTGTTTGTGGCCCAAGAAGAAAAGGTTTACCCCCGACTGGGCTAGACCATGCTGTCTTCAATCAGCAATCATCTCTCTTTTCCCTCCCCAGTTCATTCCTCGTGCTTGTAAGGCCTCCTTAACTTTTATTTTATTTTGTTTTGCTTGGAAATCCTCCTTAAACCTTTCCTTACTATAGACGCCTGTAGACGTCGAGGCGCGCTGTGCCCCTGGAACGAAGGACTTGACTAGCAGTCGAGAGCTGCCGAGCCCCCGGCACGAAGGACTTGTACAGCAGTCCAACCCTCCTCTCTCGTTTACCGGCTCCGTAAGGCTGACTTTTTCAGGATTTCTATCTAGCGGCTATTAAGCAAGGCTATTAGGCTGAGGGAAGATTTAGCTATTTCTTTCACCACTAGTTGTCGGGGGAATCAACTCTTTGTGACGAGGGAGCTACGGATTATGGATACCTTGGTAGGGCTCGCAAAAAGGAACACCGCCAGTGATTCAACATAAAAAAATATATATTTTTCGCATTAAAAAATAAAGACTCTACAAAAATTTCTTGGAGCATATAATTACATAATTCAACGGAAATATTTAGAGCTAAAAAGAAAAGGTAAATATATAATAAAATAAAGTTTCCTACAATTATAAATTTTTAGGGAGGAAATTATATGAACGTTTTCACGCACGTAGAGAGGAGTGCGAGAATAGCTTCGTAACTAGGGCCCGGACAGGTAGAGACATCGCCTTACTGCAGGGTCGGCCAGCCCGCACTACCTGCCGTAACGTAAGGGTTAACTACTTTCAAGTTCTTCGAGTTTTGCTTAGAAGGCCTCCTTAACTACTTTCAAGTTTTCTTTTGTTTTACCTGAAAGGCCTCCTTAACTACTTTCAAGTTCTTCTTGTTTTGCTTGGAACGCCCCCTTAACTAATTTCAGGTTTCGTTTTGTTTTGCCTGGAAGGCCTCTATAACTAGTATCAAGTTTCCTTTTATTTTTTGTTTTGCTTGGATGACCTCCTTAACTACTTTCAAGTTCTTCTTGTTTTGTATGAAAGGCCTCCTTAAGTACGTTCAGGTTTTTCCACGCCATCTCTTTCCTCCTACTCCGCCCTAGTACGACAGTCAGGCTACTTGGTCTATCAAGGTAAAATTTTTGGGTTTCGGTCTTGTGACAAATTATATCCTGTCACGGGCTAAGACTCCTCTGAATGATATCCGATTTAGCTCTCTGTAACATCACTACGAGAAGTTGACAAGATCGTGTCTATGTGATAACGTTTTGGTATTTAGGATCAGAATAGCGAGGGGGGGGGTATGCTGTGCTCAGACGATAAGGGAGAGTTAGGGGGATGGCTACAAGTCCATTAAATTATTAGGGTGTGTCGGGACTGAATTATAAAAAATGCTGACTTGTTGACCGGGGGAGAGATATAGACCGAGTACCGATACAGTGGCCATATAGGCACAAGCTTCGCTTCCCAACCCCCATCCCTGTCTCATTTCCTATCTCTAACTTCAATGAATGTGTGGCATCCTAAAAAATTATTCAACCCAGTTGGATAGATTCATAGATCTGCCCTTACATCTATCTACTTAACTGAATCTATCCGTCTTATGCTCCATCTAATTGTATATATATATATATATATATACACACACACACATATATATATATATATATATATATATATATATATATATATATGTATATGTATATATATATATTTATTTATTTAGGACTAGCTGTTGCCCGGCGTGCCATGCTACACCTACTTTCTGCATCCAGAAAAGCCAGAATAAATTAGAAACCAAATAAGTATGATTAAAATCTAATAACACAAATCTGTAACTGTTCGGGTTAACAGTTTCGAACGTTTGACCACGAAACTGTAAGTCCTCGACGATTTTAACCTAGCCTATAACCCCCCCCCCCCCGATCAAGACATACATGTGTGGCAAGTTTGGTCAAAATCGGTCAATAACCAGAAATCCGGAAAACACAGCTTTTCATAAAATAAAAAAACAAAAAAAACAATAGTTTTGAAAATAGACAAAAGTTTGAATAGCTCTGCTACATGTTGAGATAGGACGCTCATTTCTGCGTCCCCGAACTACAAATAAGGTGCAGAACAAACACTTTAAGTAATGACATCTCGATGCGGGACACACTGTATATATATACATTGATGAGAAATCTACGATTAAGTTAGTAGACTTCTCAGACTTTAAGCAGAGCCAAATGGAGTTGTGCTTAATATCACCAGTCTTTGGTCGGCCTGGCAAGGGGGAGTAGCCATACCTTGCCAGACACATAGGGAAGAAGGGCGTTAGTTACGTCAGCATTGATAGGGTTAAACAAAATATTCGAGCAAATTAAAAGGCTTAAAATTGGGATAGAAAAATTCACAAATAAGAAACTCCGTCAAAAGATAATGGCAGCCTTAAAAATGTTGCAAATCATTTATAATTCAATTTTTAAACATGAAAAAACTACAAAGTCTTAGAAAAAAACAGGATGCCTTTATACAGCTGATACGTTCTCAATAGAAAAAAGTCCGACTCGCAGGAACTGCATCATCTTAGCGCGGTTCCGTTCTTATCTCTAGACTCATTTAAAATGATTAAAATAGAAGATGTTATTATTTTGGGTCCACATTTCTAGAAAGCATGAAGATTAGATAGTTAGCCGTCGAGGTGATAAGTAAAGATGGAATGGTTGGGATTCGGCTAAATAAACCTCAATACGATTTTTGTTAAAAAATCTATATTTAGGACGTTTTGGCTAGTCAGTGGTAGCCTTCGTCAGCAATGAAAGTGCCGGGAGGTAGAGGAGGACCAAAGTTGACAGTTCCATCTTTACTCTCAAGAAAGGTGTTATTTACGATCTTACCTGGGTGGGTCCCCGCCCTAGGAAGGACCCCGCTAGGCATTTGAAAAGCTATATTATCTTGGAAATCCATATCTCTAAGATTAAATTGTTTTTCTTAGTTTTCTTAACCTGATTTGTTATCAAATACATTATCCAACTATAAGCAGTTAAAAAATAACAAGGAATAAAAACAGACAAAAAGAACAGTTCGAATAAGGGAAATCAATTACTTTAAAGTTTTAAGCACTTATTTCTCTGATTGACATCGTCTAATCAAAACTTTCAGCAGAACCTTTTTTGTAGAGCATTTAGTAAGCTTTTTAATGGTATTCTTCCGTTTCCCAAGATACTCAACCTTTTTAGAGATATTAAGGAAAGTATACAAAGTTACCAAAACTTTTTATTTCTGTTAATAAAATATTTTATTCTAACCCTTCCTTTACTCTAAACGTAACAAAAATTTCAACATATTAGTGTTGATGAAACTCCAACATGCAGAAAATGTTTCAACTGTATCCCATAATTCTAAGTACCAAAATCAAAGACAAAGAACCCTCCCTAGGAAGGACGCTATGCAGTTGAAAAGCTATATATCTTGGAAATCCATATCTCTAACATTAAATTGTTTTTCTTATTTTTCTTAACCTGTTTTATTTTCAAATACATTATCCAACAATAAGCAATTAAAAAATAACAAGGAATAAAAAACAGACAAAAAGAACAGTTCGAATAAGCGAAATCAATTACTTTAAAGTTTTAAGCTCTTATTTCTCCGATTGACATCGCCTAATCAAAACTTTCATTAGAACCTTTTTTTTAGAGCATTTATTTAATAAGCTTTCTAATGGTATTCTTCCATTTACCAAGATTCTCAACCTTTTTCGAGATATTAAGGAAAGTAAACAAAGTTACTAAAACTTTTTATGTCTGTTAATAAAATATTTTATTCTAACCCTTCCTTAACTCCAAACGTAACCAAAATTTCAACATTTTAGTTTTGATGAAAGTAGAACATGCAGAAAATGTTTCAACTGAATCCCATGATTCTAAGTACCCAAACCAAAAACGGTATTCAAAAAATATTTTTCCAATTTTCTCGAAAACGGTTAAAGCTATCGCCTTGAAAATGGTTTCATTCGTTTTCCTAGCCCAGGAATCATATAAAACGAGTACTTAGAAGCTCATGAACTCAAAAACGTAAGCGTTACGATTTTTTTTGCGCGAATTTCGCCCCAAACGCCATCTTCCAGTAGGCGGATTTTGCTGGTTAACGAACTTGACCTTTCAAATTGGACGAAGGATTTTTGTACCAAATTTCATCAAAATCGGACCATTCGTCTTCTACCTAGAGAGCGAACAGACAAATATATATATATATATATATATATATATATATATATATATATATATATATATATATATATAAATAAATATATACATATATATATATACAAATTTGAACCACCGTTATTTTCGGTCTCTAGGGGTTCTGAAACGCGAAAATTTCTTGTCGGCACTTCCGGATTGTTTCATTGTATCAACCCTATAAGCGGGGTTCCTCCCTATGGGGGAGGGAGGAACCGCGCTAAAACTGACTTTGATCAAATTCAAGAACAAGAGGGGAAAATTGTTTGAATGATATTAGGCCCAATTATATAAAAAATACAGACGTCGAAGTAATGTGGTCATACAAGAATCAAATTGAGAGATCAGTTCTGAATAAACCACTGGAAAGTTGATTAAAGTTTTAAAACTGTTGTGAGATTCGGCAGCCTGCAGGATTTTGTTGTTGTTGAAAGAGTAGTGATTTTCGCTTACTAGAAGCTTTTATTAATTTATACTTTTTGAATTGATTGAATGAGATACTTGTGTACATTAGCCTTAAGGAAATTTACATTAGCCTTTAAGGAAATTTAATGCTGATTTCAAAAATGAAATATTAAAAAAAAATGTGTACAAGCAGAGAAAATTGAAGTAGTACTACAAAAAACACGGATTTTTCTAAAGAACCTTTAGAATAGCATATGTTTGGAACGGAGTGAGATAGATATGTGTGGTTGGTGGTGTTGAACGACAATTTTTTGTCTAGTTTCACCCCATGGAGTGTTGTCATTAACTTGCGATACACCCTGTATATGTAATAAATGTAAGAGATAATATAAGGAATGCATTTTGAGTGGTAAGAAAGTTGGATCAATGGAAGAAGGGTGGAAGTAAGCCTCTAGTTGGTTACACAATCACGATTCATTAAAGTAATCCTTGCTAACTAGAAGGACACTTTCTTAGATTAGTATCCGCTCTTGTGTATTTAACTGTTGAATTTGGAAACGTGTATAGAATGCGTGAAGGGAATAACGGACTGCGTTCCCGAGTATAGCCTTCGACCTAAAGGATGGAGGGAGGGGTAGGGAGAACCATCCTTGCTAGGATTAAATTGCAATTTCTAATCCGTTTCAGCTCCTTGTCGGAATCCGGGAGTGTAATTTTCCCCTATGGGGGCCGGGGGTATACACAGCCTCCCTACCAATCCGCTTTTATGACAGAAGGGTAACACCTCCCACGAGAAATTATAACAATTAAAATTCCAGATAATTTATAAATCGGGTAAAGGGGGGGGGATTAGCTACTTCCGCTCCGGGGTTATCTGAGCCAGGGGCCAGTTACTATGCAAAACACACCAATTCCAAGGCCCCTCCTTCCTTAAGACGAAATTAATAAGCTCCTTATTATTCCATGCCGCTTCGCTACTTCCAAAACGGCTCTCGCTCTCTCGCGACATAAAACCTCGCAAATAACACTAAAACACTAGCCATCACCCAATAGTACTCGTACCGCCTAGTTAGCACATGGTAGGTGTGTATTAGCTTCTCGATAATTTTTATAGACCAATTGTGGGGGTATTGGTTTCGCTATGGAATGAGCAATGGATTATCTTGTTGTCCATGATTTCATGAAGCATCTTATTATCAGGCTGTACCGTATGAAATGTCAGTTTTCCTTCAAAAGTTTTGAAACTGTCGTGGCTTCTACTCCGAGTTCTTTGGCATATTTCCTAGTGCTTTTTGAGGGACAAGCTTCAACCCTTTCTTTCAGGTGGTCATTGTCAAGCTTGGTTTCTGGACTTCCCCGCTCCTCGTTGTCAAGGTCAAAATTTCCACTTCGAAACCTGGAAAACCAACGGTAAACAGTTCGTTCGTTCACCGTTTCCTCCCCGAACGCCGTGTTAATGTTCATACACGCCTCAGCAGCGCTATGACCGAGCTTAAATTCATAACGAAAAATAATACGGATTTCCGTTGAAGTCATAATTTATGTTTTATTTTTTTCTCAGAGGATCGTTCTCACAACACAGTACGCAAGTTACTGATTACATAATAGGAATAAAAGAGCTTTAATTCTATATGAATAACAATAGGGAAAGGATTAAATTGCAAAGTAAACAAAACTGACATTTCATACGGTACAGCCTGATAGAAAAATTGTATTATTTTTATTAATGGGGGGATCGTTGACCGTTGGCGATGAGAAGGTAGAATTTCTCAGGGCTCGGTCGTGGTATCCTAATAAATTTACATATTTAATAGGAATATATGTTTTATTGTTTGCTGACGTTTCGGCTTGAAATTCAAGCCTTCATCAGGGCGACCAGTAGACGGAGAACTAAAACTCGCGGACGTGTTATCATTTCTGAGGATGATGCGGAAATGATTACACATCTGTAAATCATAGTTCTCCGTCTTCTCATTGCCCTGATGAAGGCTTGAATTTCAAGCCAAAACATCGGAAAATAATAAAACTCTTTTTTCCTATAAAGTATGTAAATTTATTAAGATACCACGACCGAACCCTGACAAATTCTACCTTCGTATTATTTTGTTGCTTTATCAAAATCCTGCTGTGGGAGACTCTTACATTGGACAGGAGATACAAGGTATTCCATGTAAAAAAAAAAAAATAAAATAAAATAAATTATTAATATATTTGTACATACTCGAAGAAGAAACCGATTTTCACTTCTTAGAGGAATGCCCAATATTAAAAGAGTTTAGAAAACAGCGGTTCAAGAATGCTACTCTAGAAGAATTCTAAATTATTGCTTACCTCAATGATGAGGATTGGGCTAAAATAAGCCCGAAGATCAACCTCAAAGATTTCTTAGAGAAGCATACCGTTACAGATAGGGATCGAAACTGTAAAAAAAACTTTTATTTTATAAGTTAATAAAAAAACCTTTATTGAAAAGTTTTAAGAGTAAAAGTTATTCAGGAACTCCTAAAATTAGGTACGTGAAAATGAAAGTTAATGTAATACTTTTATTTTTTTCAATGTGAAATAAACGTTTTTAGTATTTTAGTCAAGAATTTTATGGTTATCGTTGGTTTAACATACCTGAAATACTGGAAAGAAGGAAAATACACACTTTCAAACCTATAGCAACTATCACTTATCCTACACCTTCCAGTCCAGTCACTCAAGTAAATGTTGAAAGAGCCTTTTGAACCCAAAAGTATATATTGAATGATTACACTGTTCTGCAAAAAAAAAAAAAACTTTTCTCCCCTCCCTTGAACAATTTTGCCTGTTTCTCATGTTTTCAGGTGTGCTGAGTCCGAATCTGAACTCAGAAAAATTCTATCACCCTCTGATTTTGAGAGAAAAGAGGAGAAACTTGGAAAAAATGAAAAATTGTATTTGAAAATTATTGTCTTTATTATAACAGATTTTTTTTTCTTTTTCAACGGTAAAATATAATTAATTGAATCCTGCATGTTATCAGGTATAATACTAGATATGACACAACTCAAAAAATATACACACATCGTCAATGAGTATTTTTTTTTCTTTTGTACTCTTCCTCCTCTGTCTCCTGCTGCAGTGTCCAGCAGTAATCCGCCAGCATCTTCTCATTCCATTTGCCAGTATATCTTTTTTCCATTCTGGATATGTCTTGGTGGAATAGTTCTCCATGTTCGTCCGAAACTGCACCCAAATTTGGGGCGAAAAAGTCTAGGTGACTATGCAGGAAATGTATTTTTAAGGACATATTGCATCCCAATGTTTTATATGAAGTAAGCAGTTCTTGGACTATTTTTCGGTAGTCTCTAGATTTTTCGTTTCCCAAAAACTTAGCACATACCTCTCAAAAAGCAATCCAAGCCTTTTTCTCAGTAGTATTTAACTTTGCTTCAAAAGTGAGGTCCTTGAGTAGATGTCGAATTTGGGGTCCTACGAAAATTCCCTCCTTTATCTTAGCATCGCTGAGATGCGGAAATTTTTGTTTTAAGTACATGAAACCTTCTCCTTCCTTGTCCATCGCTTTTACGAAGTTTTTCATTACCCCCAATTTTATGTGGAGTGGGGGTAAAATTATTTGGTTTTTGTCCACTAATGGAGGATTGGTAATGTTTTTTTTCACCTACTTTTTCCTTACGGTCTGGCCATTTTTTTACGACATAATGGTCTCCTCTTTTTCTGCTGTCCCACTCGCGCAAAAAACAACAAAAATTAGTGTAACCTCCTTGGAGTCCTGTAAGCATGGCTACCACTTTAAGATCTGCACAAATGCGCCATTTGTACTCATGGTACTTGATTTTTTGTAGAAGTATCTTCATGTTGTCATAAGTTTCTTTCATGTGGACCGAATGAGCTACTGGGATAGATGGATGTTTGTTTCCATTATGAAGGAGTACTCCTTTTAAACTAAACTTGGAGCTGTCAATGATTAGTCTCCATTCCTCTGGATTGGTTGGCAGATCAAGTTCCTGGAGCAAATGAAATACATCATTGCAAAATACAAGATTTTCTTCCATCGAGAAAAAGCATAGAACTCCTGATTCCCGTTTTCTGAAGAAAGATATATTCACGCCTCCTTCCAAGAGATTCCATTGTTGCAACCTTGACCCAAGCAGCTGAGCTTTTGATTTTGGGAGATCTAAATCACGAACAAGATCATTCAATCGCCTCTGATTTATGAGCTGTGGCTGAGTTTCAGAGGGGCTGGACGAACTTGAAATTTCTTCTTGTTGACTGGTTCCAGGTTGAGGTGAAACGCTTTCAGAATCGCTGCACTCCTCAGAACTAAGACGGAACTACTCGGATTTGGTGGGATGGGCATGGAGGCATCATGTGGAGCTGGTCTTCTGTTGGGGTAAACAATTTTCTTTTTGCTCTTGAACGAGAAACCTTTGATTGTGGTCATGCAAAAATAGCAATCGGTCACGTGATTTGTAGGTTCTCGCCATATCATGGGAACTGCAAATGGCATTGACTTATGTGTCCCATTTAGCCATCCAGTCAGAGAACGTGAGCATGAACTACAGCATATTTTAGGAGCCCAGGATTTGTCCTGATCACTTACTTTACATCCAAAGTATAACTCGTATGCCTTCTTCACCAGCGGAGTCAGAGGTTTTACTATGTTATCAGAGGTGGACTTGAATGTGACTTCACCTCAAACATAGCAAAAGGAATCAGGCTTATTTATATACTGTCGTGATATTACAGAGAAAAAGTGAACTGTTCCCAGAACAATGATAGCACAACTGAATATCCAAATAAGTGCGTTTAGCGAAAGCCTCGAGAGTACTGATCAAATCCTAGAAGAAAATAGTGACAAGAGAGGGGCTGAGTGGGAGGGGGGGAGTTGGGGTATTGAGGGTGAAAGGGGGGCAGGTAAGGATTTGAATGAAAAGGATACCACCATAAAAGAGAAAGGAAGGTCATTCCCCTAAAGATCCAGGTAGAGACCAAATCCCTGCCTCAAGATGAAAAACTGAAAAAACACTTTTAGCCATATTTCTTCAACCACTAGTAATATTCCCATCAAATTTTTTTTCGTTCAAATATACTTCATTGCGCTCAAAATCATCGGGCTTTTGAATTTTTTTCACTATGTTTTGATGCCAACAAAAAATTCGTCAAATTTACAAAAAAACTCACATTTTTGGATAAAAAACTAGAATTTCTCAAGAAACTGTGCGTGATAGACAGAATCTGACTTCAAATTCGTGTTCAGCACATTTGAAAACAGTAAGAAAGCATGTTTTGGTTTGAAGGAGGATTTTCGTGCAGAACAGTGTTATAGATATAGTCTAAATTCCACCAAATTAGAAGATAAATTATTATTGAAATTTAATTAATTCTTTAAAAAAAGTGAAATGTTCTTTGTTTAAAAATTTAGTTTTGTTTATTTACTGAAATATATTTTTGATACAAAACCAAAATTAAACATTAGTAGCTTTAATTTATTCTTTTAAAATGTTTCCTATTAAGTATTTTAATAAGAATTACTTTAATGCTTTCATTTTTTAAGTAAAAAAAAAAAACTTTTTAAAATAGTTTAAACTCAGAAAGTTATTTTGAATTTTTACTTTTTAAAAATGAAAATAAAAGTTACCAATTATTTTTGACCCCTGGTTACAGGCAATGAATCGGATTAGAATTTAATTTTTAATCAGACGGACAGATGTCCATTGTGGAGAGGGTTTTCTGTATTCATTTATTTTGTAAATATAGTAATAATACCGTAAAATGGTTTCACATTTGTACAGTGTGGTGAAATTACCACATTGGTACAAACCTATACAGCTTATATATTTGTCTAAGAGCGAACAGAGAAATATATAGATATATATAGGTATTCTGTTCGCACTCTTTGGGCGAAATTCGACCCTTTTTTTTTTTGTTATCTCTTGATATTTTGTGAATATTCACATATTTTGTGATTGTTTACAATTTTTTCCGTGAATTAATTTGTATTCCCAGGAAAATTTGCGAATAAAATTTTATTTGTATTTTTATATTTAATATACAAATACATTCGTATTTACAATTATGAATACCAATTTATTTATATTCGTATTTACAAATATATGAATGACGAATAAATTCGTATTTTTATTTATAAATAAAATTACGCCCATCTCTGCACCAGAAAAGAAAAGTCTCTTCAATATTTCATTGTTTTTCACAAAATATTGTTTATATTTATTCCAGGCTTTCCAGATGAGAAAAGGGATAAGAACGGAAATATCCCCCCGTGGTCTAGTTGCTAACGGCTTAGGTTCTTATGCGGGAAATGGTGTGTTCGATCTGGCGGCAGGAATTTTCTTGTCTCACGGCTCGTTGGGAAAATTACTCGCTGTAACCTCGATGTCGGCGCTTATGACCTAGATGTCGATGCGCCGTAATATATATATATATATATATATATATATATATATATATATATATATATATATATATATGTATATATATATATATATATATATATATGTATATATATACATATATACGGACTTTTTTTTAAATATAAGGGCTCACAGATAATTTATACAGAATAAAAATAGGTGCCGGTCCAGAATTAATTTACTGCAAATCAGATAAGAGTAACCACACTAATTCAGCGTGGTTTTAGCAAGGACTTTTTCTTTACCTACGGCGAAAGTATTGAGTGAGCCGATGAGGACTGTCCAGGGGTGAGAATAAAGGATGGAGCATGGCAGCGTGAGAGAGAAAGAGAGCGATGTGTGTTGGGGAGGGGGTAGGTTGGGGAAGGGGAGGTGCTTTCAGAAGGTCCTGATAAGAAAAGGGCACTCCTCAGGAAGGATTAGAGCAAAGGATAATACCTCAACCTGGGTGCTTATTGCCCCCCACTCCTCCCCGCCATATTACCAGGACACTCTCTTTCTTCTCATACGTCCCTGTCGCCGTCTCACGGATAAACCAGATTTATCAACGTTTTCCTGCCTATAGACATTGTTACGAAGATTGCCACACTCCAGTCGGTTCAGATATCATTGTTTTGGTAATTCCTCTATAGATTGAAAGGTAACACCATCAAAACATATATTTTATTTTGCTAGAAATACAAAGTTTCTGGTAATTCGACCCACATCCTTCGCGAGGTGATAGTTTTGGTCAAAACATACAGTTTTAAGTTCATATTCCCTTACCCAAAAGTTACCGTCATTAGTAGTTCAGTGGCACAAAATTGAGCGTTCTATCTGAAATTTAGCGGAGCTACTGAAATTATAAAAACCTGTGTTTTCCGGACTTTTAGTTAATGTATCTTACATAATGACCACATTTTTAAATTACATTATATTTGCAATAAGAAACACCCGGTATTGAAACATTGTTATGTAAATAAGAGTTATACAAAAAGCCTCAACGTGAGGTGGAGAACCTTCCACTAGTAAGACCACGTCTAGACGCGAAACTTTTTTAATTATAATTTGTTGCCCTGAAGAGGTACCACAAAGGTGTGAAACATGTAGGGATGAAATAACGCAAGTGTAACTGTATAGTGAAGTTTTTATTATTTGACCTTCTCCCGAGTACGAAAATTCGAAGATTAAGTAACTTATTTTCATGTATGGTTTTACTTGGATCCTGGCAGTAGTAACATGACCGTCAATTAATTATCTTATTTACCCTTTTCTTTCCAATAATTTATTTACTACGCTGTTTTTACGCCAATGTTAATATCAGAGTCAATCAATGTTAACATGAGCCCTATTTTATTTATTTTTAACTATGAACTTAAGATGTTCTTTTTCTGTTCTTAACACTTCCGCTGCGGGTGTAATTACGGAAGGGCACAAGCGATCTTTTATGAAAAACAAATGTCGACATGAAAAATTCAAACAAAAAATGCACCCTATACTGAGGTATTCCGAAACAATGACAGCCGCAGTGAAAGTGTTAGGAGTGCTATTGAAATAATATTTATATCAAGTCATGCCTTATAAAAGATTGATATAAGAACATATTTATGCATATAAAGGGCCCATTACAGTACCAAAATGTGTAATGGTTTGATAAAAATAAAATTAATCGACATTACTTCTGAAAACGTAGTGTGCATCAACCTCTGTAGAAATTAGTTTCCAAGCCTACAATGTATTGTAGAAGAAAATGAAGAAAAAACAATTACAGTAGTGAATCTAAAACTGCTGAGTAAATTCATATACAAAAAAGTGCGACTCGCAGGAACTGCGTCATCTCAGCGCGGTTCCATTCATATCCCTAGTGTCATTTTGTAGACTTAAAATAGAAACAGTTATTACTTTGTTTAGATCATTCCTAATGTAAACAAATATTAAAAAAAAAAAAAAAAAAAAAAAAAAAACAAGATTGTCGGCTAGGGATGAAACTATCCTAAGCGGAAATTACTCTTTCCGCCGTCCCAAGTTTCGGTCTACGAAGAATCTTCTACGAATATATTTCTAATTTACTTAACTTGCAGTACTAACATATCCATTTTATTTTTAAATGCAATTAAACAAAATAAAATTGTACAAGAAAATGAGAAAGTAGTGTTATTTTTAATGAACTACGTCCACATACAACCACAAAATATCATTATATTTCTAGTATAGCATTTGGCTGCATGACTTCCTAAAGGTAAAGGTAACTGTCAGCTGTCCTAGAATGCTTGATGTGAGCAATGAATCTTGATTTATGAAGTACAATAAAAGCCTACCTGAAGCCTGCCTACCACCTCGACCCGGACAGATGTCTGACTCTACAAGGAGAATATTTACGTTTTCAGTTCTGTTACAGGTTCAGAGAATTTGTATTTATTCCCCTGTTTTATTGAGAAATACATCCTCCAACTAGAAGCAATAACAAAATAACAAGAAATAAAAACAGACAAAAAGAACCGTTTAAATAAACGAAATCAATTATCGTTTATCAAACTTCTACGTTTTATGTACTTATTTCTCCGTTTGACATCGCCTAATCAAAACTTTCTTCAGAACCTTTTTTGTAGAGAAATTAGTAAGCTTTCGAATGGTAATCTTCCGTTTACCATGATTCTCAACCTTTTTCGAGATATTAAGGAAAGTATACAAAGTTACCAAAACTTTTTATGTCTGCGTATAAAATATTTTATTCTAACCCTTCCTTAACTCCAAACGTAACAAAAATGTCAACATATTAGTTTTAATGAAAATAGAACATGCAGAAAATGTTTCAACTGAATCCCATGATTCTAAGTACCCAAACCAAAAACGGTATTCAAAAACTATTTTTCCAATTTTCTCGAAAACGGTTAAAGCTATCGCCGTGAAAATGGTTTCATTCGTTTTCCTAGCCCAAGACGCCTATAAAACGAGCACTTACAAGCTTATGAACTCAAAAACGTAAGCGTTACGATTTTTTTTGCGCGAATTTCGCCCCAAACGCCATCTTTCAGTGGGTGGATTCTGCTGGTTAACGAACTTGACCTTTCAAATCAGACGAAAGATTTTTGTACCAAATTTCATCAAAATCGGACCATTCGTCTAGGAGCTAGAGAGCGAACAGACAAATTTATATATATATATATATATATATATATATATATATATATATATATATATATATATATATAAATATATACATATATACAAAATTTGAACCACCGTCATTTTCGGTCTCTAGGGGTTCTGAAACGCAAAATTTTCTAGTCGGCACTTCCGGATTGTCTCATGAGATCAACCTTATAAGCGGGGTTCCTCCCTATGAAGGGAGGGATGAACCGCGCTAAAAACAAAGAAAAAAAGTCTGAAGGTTTCGATAGGACATATGTACGTCCAAAGCAGGTACAGTTTAAGACTTTGCTCCATTCTCTTGGTTGCCATAGTATTTCTTCGTAGATACAATTTTAGTGTACATACAGCCAAAACGGATACTCCAAGAAGATTTGACCTTAGCCTCATTGTGCAATCGGCTCCATTGATAAAGGCCTGGTTGGTACTTTGGCATGATGGACTTTGGATTAAAATGTAAAAGAAAAGGGCGAGGCGACGGAAGAACACCGCGCTGGGCTCTAATCCCCTCCCCTAATCCACTCACATTAGAACAACCCGTATTTTTCTCATTAGCCATACTCACAAATAACATATGTGTGTAATTTGGTTTCAAGCTAATCTCCTACTTTCGACTTAATTTCAAAGTAATTCCATATTTAATCCTAATTGTGGGAGAGTTCAGGTAGAAGCATTTACATATTTACATCAAATCCTTAAAAAGAAGTTCTATACTATTGCCGTATGACATTTATAGAAGTTTATACATATAATTAAGAAATAAATTCTTCAAGTAAATAATATAAATAAATGTATAACTTTGGGGTTACAAAGTTGTGTCATTGAAATACACAAACACAGCCAAATGTCCAGGGTAGTGGGCCTTCGTGAGGCACTTGTCTACTTGCGGGCAGGTAGACCTCTCATTTTACCGCGCTTAATTTCTAGTTCTGTCAAGGTTGCTCTTGTCTACTCGCGTTAGGTACGATTGGTAGTATGAGTTTTCATTATAGCACTCTTAATCTCTAGTTCTGCCAAGGTCATCTTTGTACACTCACGTTAGGTGCGATTGGCAGTATGAGTGTGCATTTCACCACTCATAATCTCTAATTGCCCATATCTACTCGCGTTAGGTACAGATGGTAGAATGAGTCTGTATTATATCACGCTTAATCCCTAGTTCTGTCAAATTCGCCCTTACCTACTCGCGTTAGGTACAGATTGATAGTATGTGCCTGCATTATAGCACTCTTAATATCTAGTTCTGCCAAGGTCACCCCTGTACACTCACGTTAGATACAATTGGTAGTATGAATCTGCATTATACCACTCTTAATCTCTAGATCTGTCGAGGTTACCCTTATCCATTCGCGTTAGGTACGATTGGTAGTATGAATTTGCATTATAGCACTAATAATATCTAGTTCTGCCAACGACGCCATTGTCCACTCGCGTTAGATACGATTGGTAGTATAAATCTGCATTATATCACTCTTAATCTCTAGTACTTCTATGATCTCCCATAGGGTAGGTACGATTGGAAGTCTGAGCTGTCATTATATCGTCCCTGGTCTGCCAAAGACGCCCTTGATCACTCGCAAGTTACGATTGGTATCTCAGTCGCGCATTTTAGGACTCCACGTCAGTTCTACCTTAAAGCGGTAGGTAGAATTGGTAGCATGAGCCTGCGTTTTAATCTTAATCTCTATTAATGTAAATACGCCCTGAACCATCCCAGAATACTCTTCTAATGCAGCAAAGGAGTAGGAAGTGCCCGCAACAATAATATTAACAACAATCATGAAAAACACCACTCAGGTAAAATAAGGATATAACCATGATAATATACCAATAAGGATGGTTTTCCTTGATTCTGGTTCGAACTATCGATCACTTAGCTCTACAAATCACCCCAGATTGAACGTTACTCCTTACGTTTCGTAAACATGTAATCACACGTAAGGGATAATTTTGCTCAAGATATTCTACAATACTTCATTGATTCTTGAGGATAAAAAAACGCGCTTAAAATCAGAGTGTCTGAAATGATAAAGAGCTTCTTTTTCCCGCCGTCTTCTTCTCCTCTCGGGGGTTCCTACTTGAAAGCAATTATTCGTGTAAGAGGTAAGGGAGGGAGGCGCGTGGATCTTGTTTGAGAAATAGAGCCATAACAATGTATCAAACCGATGCATTCTTCGACCCATTTTTAATCGCCTTCCCTGCCGTCCCTGGCGGCCTTCTCCCTCCGGATGGGGGAATTTAAATTTCACGTTTGACTGGGAAGCGCGCCCGGGCCCCTTACTTTTACAGGAAGGAAATCACATTACCGAAATGAGGGGAGGGACTACCCCTTCTTCCTGACATATTGCTCCCGTAGATTCTTCTACCCATTTCCTTATCTGACCTTCTGTCGTAATGTTTCCTTTTTAAAGCCGAGTTGCATTCTTTCTCTAAGAAACAATCTACCTAATTTTAGGGAGAGCTAAATAACTACTTTTTAAGGCTAGTACACGCGTGGATAAAAAGTCGACCTATTTATTTACACGAACATTGTCTAGATGCAATCGGACGAAGGCTGTATATAAGGGGGGGGCTGCAGCCCTCCCCAAAATCGGTAAAATGTGTCATGAAAACCTTAAAAATAAATTAAATAATCTCTTAGTTCAGAAAAAATACTTTTTTAATTGGCTAATTATTATTAGAAAAAAATAATAGCGTTTTAATTGGCTAATTATTTCATGTTCTAGATTGTTAGTATTCCAAACCTCTCGTAATTCTCTCAGCCCCCCCTGAACTTCTCCCAGCCCCTCGCGGAATTATTTCTATATATGCCCATGAATTGGACGACTGCTTATGACAATCAAGAGACGCATTGGAAATAAATTGTTGGTACACAATTTAAGAACATTTGTCTCTCAATTCAAGTGAGAGACATGAGGCAATTGTTAGGCATTGCGCAATATTTTGTCTGGAGCATTTTTTGCGTAAACGTTATTGAATATGGATTTGAACTTCTGAAAGTGACCCTGGAGAACGATTCTATACCTGCCAGAAAACACTGCATCACTGCTTATCTCAGTGATGATTCTCTGCATATATTGTTGCTATTTTAGCGCTGAAATTTATGGTGTAGCAGAGGTTCTTCTCAAAGGGCCGTGAAATAAGAAAAATCTCTGCTGTAGGCGGGACTCGAACCCCCATCTCCCGCATGAGAATCCTAGTCCCCCCGCATGAGACCCGAGTCACGTGAATATCTACATTCTTGATTAAAAATACGTTGAGAAAACGACAACCCACTCTAATGATTTGGTCCTTTAAGATCAAATAACTCACCAATCTGTGATATGAATTCCATTAGCGTATTTGGCCAATTTGAACTCAACTTCTAGGAGAAAGTTTCTATAAAATAAAGATTTGAAAAAAAGAATGTATACGCAGGTAGAAAATAGAATGCCCAGTATTTTAGACACCTGAGAGGCTGGTGGTCCTAATCGGGACATGTTTTGTCACCATTATATGCAGGTTTCTTCCTTTTGGAGAGACAAACGCACTAAAAATATGGATACATTTACTGTTAGTAATGGTAACGAGAGCAAGATATGTATTCCTGAAGTATTGAATGAGCCTGCGAAGGAATAAGCTTATTTGTGAAGCCACATAAGCATACCACTTCATCATTTTTTATTGCCAAATAAGATATAATGTGAATATATAAGGAAGCATAAAAGAGATAGGAGTATAAGACTTTAATAAGAGTGTATGGTATGTGTTTTAATATTTATCATGTACACTGTACATTCATTTTCTACGGGGAATGAAGACGTATCGGAGACGGGGAGCGGAGGCTGTCAGAAAAGCTTTGAATCGACAACTAATGTATTGGAGCTGTCAATTGAGCTCCCACCTGTTCCTACTCTGAAGCCCTCCCTTTCCTTTCAACAGACTTCATAAAAAATGAATCTACCCCGTTCAATAATGTTTTGAAAAATGATACGAAGGGGGAATGACAGTCGATTCGGGGGGGGGGGGGGGTTAAAAAAAAATGTGGAAGGAGAAAAAAAAAGCGGATAGGGGAGCGAGAGTATGTATGGAGTGTATAAAGGGGTGGTGGGGGGAAAGTAAAGTGTTAACACTGAAATATAACGGAACATATATTCGGGAGGCTGTCATTTCTCGCCGTCAGGCAGGCTATTGGAGGGCCTACAATTGGCTCCTTGGATTTACATCTGAAAGTTGATAAATCTCTTCTTACTGTCACCTCTATCTACATATCTAAGTCATATTTCAAATCTCACTCACAATATTAGCAGTAAATCATCGGAAATTTTGTTTATAGGTTATTTTCCCTGAAACGGGGCTTCATTCCGCTGAGCCGGCGTACGTGATCCATGAGGATATGTTGTAAATCTCTAGCTATAAGCTGAAACAGGCGATGGAATCTCATTTCAACTTCATCAAGGAATTGTGAGTCTGGATATTGCATTTTGTAGAAGTTTTTCTTGTCTTTATCTTATTGGGAATTTCCGTTTAAGCTTCTTCTTTTTTTTAATTACTACGTAAATGGAGCGCAATGAGTCGTACGATTCATCTTAACAGTAGGTCATGCAATATTAAAAACACATTATCTTTAAATATTCATTTATTCGGTACGACCTATATGTTTACGCCCGCATACCTTCAGTAGCATTACAATATGGAATTTAGAGCCTTACTGTTACCCTACGTTTTGCAGGCGAGGGGACGTCCAAGCTGGAATAACTGTTAGAGAAAGCCACGAAACTTCAAACGTTTTTTGCTATTGAAGCAGAAGAAAACTAAGAGCTGGCTGAGTATTTTAAAACGGAGGTATTAAATCAATGGATTAGAAACAAAGTCAAGCAATTGTCAACATACATTTAAAGGAATTCCTATAGACATATATCTAGACAATGTATAAAGGCAGTTAGAGGCTTTTTCCTGTGTCACACGTGTATGGTTTGGCTTTCATTAGTAGCTAAATATTACTGATCTTGTTCGGAACGCTACTTGCACAATTATAATTGATAACGACCACCGGAATGCGAAACTTTGGATGAGCCAATGCGTCTTTAGTCCTGATACATCTGTAGATGGGTTATCCAACCTTAGCGCATGGGCCTTTAGTCCTGATTCAATCTGTAGATGTGCTATCCAACCTTAGCGTGTGGACCTTTAGTTCTGATTCAAGCTGTAGATGGGCTATTCAAAATTCTTCTTGAAATTTCTCTACAGACGTCTTTATAGATTTTGTGTATATGACATTATTCCTTGTCAATTGGCTCTGCTTGCATTAGTTCATTTGTTTCATAATTAATGGTAGACTTAATTATGTGTGCTTTCATTTTATGGCGAAAAGCCTTTAAATCAGCGTACCTCACAGAACCATATTCATCCATGCTGTAGACTTCTTCATGACATTGAAAGCCTTTTTCTTGAAGGAGAGCGATAATCCTGCGTTTAAGGTTATAGTGACGTCTAGTGACAAGGATCATATTGTTTGGGCACTTTCCAAGCACGTGTACTGGTGTTTCACTCTTTCTGCTGCACTAGTGAAATAGGGATCCAGCATTTGATGCTTCCTTGACACACGGAACTCCTGTTAATGAGGGATAATTGATAATGAAATCGACGGCATGTCCCCATACATTAGATTATATATTTTATCTCTATCAAGGTAGAGTGTTGATGTATACATTTATAACTAAAGGAGTCATTAAGAATGCCCCCCCCCAAAAAAAAGAAAAAAAAAATCAAAGTGAAATATCACAATTAGGGAACAATCACGGATCCACTCATCATTATTGCTCAACCCTGAATAGAGAAAGGAGTTCGGCATTTCCTCGGTTTAAAAAGTGAAATCCCTGCGAAAGGGAAGTCCGGAAAGGCCCTCAGGGGATTAATTACAGAAAATTGTAATAGAGCAATTAGAAGTAAATTGGCCCGCATTTGACGTGAACTTGTCGAATTGTCGGTTCAAATGGTCTGTTGAGTGGGGGGTTGAGTGGATGCGGGTCCCCACCTACAAAGGCCTTCTCACCCCCCCCCCCTCATTACACTCGAGTCGTGGTCTCTAATCGCTCGTCTCCTTTTCCATCGTCGTGTGTGTGTCTCTGAGTCTCTACTTCAGCTCGGTCTCAGAAACTTTTTCCGTCCTGCTAATTTCCTTCCTGACGACAACCCAGTTATTCAGACCTTCTTCTAGAAACCCTGAATCCATCTTGCCATAAACGTTCTTAATGCAATTTTTTTAGGGATTTTATTTATAAAATGTACGGGTATATAATCTTTTTAAGTCCATTCTTATCCTTTTGGTGAAATTCTAGAAGGAAAATCTGGATAAGACGTCATCATAACTGCTGTCGACTTAAAGGCCATATATACTTTAACGGTCGTTAGAAATTTATTCGCTGCTTCGCAAAACAAATGGACATTTTTATGTAATTTTCTCCCGCTTAAAATGAATTTAGGGCATTCATATTCCCGGAGAAAAATGATGATTAAATAGTAAAACAATCTACAAAATTTCGCCTAAATAGGTTTGATAGTTTTGCATAATACATTTTGCAATTGAGTTGAATGAATATAGCCTTTATTAACAAAATAGTCATAGTAGATAATTAAATTGATAAATAAATGAATAACTTTGCCTCTAATAAATAAATAATAATATAATACTTTGTTTAAATTTGTAATCTTGTAATCTAAAGTAACTATTTTGTAGAGCCTCCCAGATTTCTGGACTAATAGTCTGACTTCCCACGGTGACTAGTCCTATCGGGAAGTGGAGTCCACTGCGCCTTCTTTTTCTTTCTTACAAATCTCCTTCCATCTGGTCCCTGGCAGTCCTCATCAACACAGCACCCGCCTTGTTCCGCATGAAATCGGCCCATCTTCTCCCTTCCTCTTCCTCTCTTCTGTCCATATGCGATCGACTCCGTAGCCTGCTTTGCCCACCTGTCATTGTACTGTCGAGCAACGTGCCCCGCCCAGGTCCACTTGGTCTTCTTTGCATGGAGCAAGAAGTCGTTCATGCCTGTCTGTGCCCTTATATGTGCATTAGTTAGCTTCTGTCTCATTTTTACTTTTAGAATGCATCTCTCTACCGAACGTTGCCATATTTATTGCCGAACGCATCCATAACACTCAACCGGCAGGACGCATTGCTCGAAGACAAGCAATTGAGTTATTAGCGATTAAAAATTAACATTTATGAAATTGTTGCAGATGAAAACGACATGGTTGACTTATTTAAGATATTTTTTTTTTAACTGCGGCATTTAAGCTTTCAGAAACATTTTACAGATTGAAAATCGGTCAATTAGGACGGCTTCAGGATTTTTTAAAAGTTATTTAATTTAAAAAATATGTTCTCGGAATTTCCCGATTTACGCATACATCAATTATAATTGATACAATTAATTTTTTATTTTATTTATTAATTATAGGTGCTCCTACTGCCAAGGTCATTAGCACCTGATACAATTAATATAACAATAATTAGTGTTATATTATTTGTACCGAAGATATTTCCGCGAAAATTATCTTACACCTCTTAACATCCAAACGAAAACATATACGAGATTTTTAGTTTCTATTGAAAAATAAGAAGATATAGTAAGGGAGGAGGGGCAGTAGGGCGCCGAGAGGGAAGATCCATGATCCTTCCAAATTCAAAACTGGGTAAAAAAGAATTTGAATAAAATACTGAGGAACCCTTCCAGAGCATCAGTTATAATTATGACAAAAGTATTGCGGTCCCTTTGCCTTGCTAGCTATTGTTGTGGTAATCGTAGCTTAAACCTCATTTGAAAAACAATACGCCCTCGTGAAGGAGCACTCAATAATTCCCTATTGTTTCCCTCGCTGTATTTTTTATTGATATGCTAAATAGAAGCGGCGGGCGTAGTCTTCTTGTGCCACGTTCGTGAAATATTGTCTGTTATTACGATCCTTTCTCTCCCTCTTTTCCTACCATTTTCATATCTACAGATTTATTGTCAAGCCTACCCTCAACATCCACTTCCACCTATGAAATCTTTTTTAAACTCGAACGCTGCGTGGTAGATTCGAAGAATGGAGAGGATTAGGAGAAGCTATACAGTATATGCGCCAACTCTTTCAAAGCTTCTGGGCGACTCTTCGCTACTTTAGCTGCGGTTTATCATTCGGAGATTATCTGTCTTTTATGTTTCGTACAGGTTTTAATGTCACTGCTTCATCAAAGCTTTGGCTTTCTCAGCTGAAGAAGAAATGTATAATATTGTTCCAAACTAACAATACCATTAGTTAAGAAGGTCAATCAATAAAAATAATAATAACTACCGGGATCATTATCACCATTCTTATTTGATTCTTATTTAAAAGAAAAGAAAAACTTGCATGGAAGTTTATAATTTCTAGCGTATAGATTATAACCGCCACAGATGCTGCACTATTGTAAATAACTGTCATTGAACCTTGATGTGACATATTATAATTAACGAAAATAATAATAGTAAAATTGCACGGGCGGCCAACGGCCATAGCCACGTTGAATACACCGGTTCTCGTAGATCACCAAAGTTAAGCAACGTCGGGCGTGGTCAGTACCTGAATGGGTGACCGACAACGTGCTGTTGGCATTAGAAAAGGGTGGCAACCTGTAGATAGCCCGGCGCTAATAGCCAAATAGTTGATGCGCCGTAAAAAAAAAAAAAAATTGCACGGGCGATATTGCAATCGTTTATTTGATCAGGAGGTGCAGACGTCGTTGTCGGTAACATGCTTGACTTCTGGTCGGCTATTTTGGGAAACCGAGGGCTTCGAATAGCCACCCAGGACCAATTAGTTTTCAACATGTGACAGTAGGCTGCGAAATTCTTGCGAGATCTGATTACGTTCAGAGACACAACAATGTTGCCAAGATAAGCAGTGCTGCAGAGGTATGTTTCATATTATATATTAATTATTACTAATAGTAGTTTTTAACTTTAATGTAAAATATTATTGTCTTGAATTTTAATGTTGCAAAATATTATATTGTAATATGTTGCTGTTTTTAAATTTAATACAGTTGCTTGATCTATTTAATATTAAAAACTAACTTAAGTAATGACTTCTGATATTATTGTTCCAAATTAACAATACCAATAGTTAAGTAGACAGAAGGCCAATCAATAAAAGCAAATGGGGTCTCCCGTGGTCTCTAAAATTACATCAGATTTTAGAGTTGTGTTCATTATTTTTAGTAATAGATTTCAGATATGAAATAACACGACAATGTTATTGTAATAAAAATTATTCAAATAACAAAATTAAATAAAAAAATAGGTACAATATTATAACTAAATCGTGAAATTTGGAAGAATTACAAACTACAGGGTCTCCCGTGGTCTAGTGGCTAGCGCGCTAGATTCATAAGTGGGAGATGGTGGGTTCGATCCCCACCGGCGGCAGGAATTTTGAGAAAATTCCTGGCTGCACCCTGGATGTCGGCGCTAATGGCCAAGATTTGTCGATGCGCCGTTAAAAAATAAAAATACAATGTCCCCGGAGCACCTGAACTAAGCACCTTTGCTTTGTCCATTTTTTCTTTATTTTTATTTCAGGTGCTCCGACTGCCGGGGACATTAGAACATTCTTAATAGATTCTTATTTCAAAGGAAAGTAAAACTTGCATGGGACTCTATGTCAAGACAAGGCCCTGCCTGCGGAAGGCTCTCGGAGGTGAAGGTTGTAATGATATCAAGTGCTCCTGAAGAGGCGTCAAAGAGACAAGAAATATGTAGAGTACAGCACTAAAGGACTATAAAGGAGTGGTGAAGATTGTGGTGTAGCTATTGAAATTTGACCTTCTGCCAGAAATAAATCTATTGTGATAAATAGGATCACTACCTTATAACATAACATCAAGAGTATGGTCCTACAGGTGTAAAATTGTTAGCAAAGTTGTTTGTACAGAGAAGACTTATTTGCAAATTATGGAGACTTCATATAATTTTATTACTTCAATTCAACGTTTCGGACTACTTGTCCATCTTCAGGTATGATAGAACATACATTATATTTTTATTTATAAGTTTAACATGACTGTATTAAAGTTAAACTTGACTGTATTTATTGAAAGGACACTGTGAGTGTGAAAATGAGCTAATTATATTAAAATTATAATGTATTAATTGTTTGAATCTCCCGGTTATGACCTTATCACCGCCACAATTCTCAAAAACCTCCCTAAGAAGGCCATTTTATTCCTTACATACCTATACAACTCAATCCTAAGAACAACCCATTTCCCGAATCCCTGGAAACATTCAGTCGTCATCGTAATCCCCAAACCCTTCAAATCTCCCGATTCCCCATCTTCCTATCGGCCCATCAGCCTTCTGCCATTAATGTCCAAAATATTCGAAAAACTCCTTTACAAAAGAATCCTTCCCATCATAGAATCCTCAAAGAAAATTCCCAACCATCAATCTGGTTTCCGTTTCCACCACTCCACTATTCAACAATCGTTCCGTGTCGTAGACGCAATATCCTCCTCGCTTGAACGTAAGAGTTTTTGCACGAGTGCCTTTCTCGACGTTGCTCAAGCGTTCGATCGGGTTTGGCACCCGCGATTACTTTACAAAGTAAAGCTAATTCTCCCCCACACCTATTTTCTTGTCCTGAAATCCTACCTGTCAAATAGATCCTTCCAAGTAAAACAAGGCTTTTTTACTCTTTCCCCGACCTGCTCCATAAATGCTGGTGTCCCTCAAGGGAGTATTATTGGTCCCCTCCTTTTCCTTCTTCACACTGCGGATATCCCACCCACCCCCAAACCCTACTAACCACATATGCTGATGACACAGCCATCCTGTCAACTTCCCCTGACCCTTCAGTAGCATCCCAATACCTGCAGGAACATCTTTCCGCCATACAACGTTGGAGTGAAAGGTGGAGAATACAGATCAACACAGAAAAATGTAAACAGGTGACATTCACTCTTAACCGGAGATCATTCCCTCCGGTCTACATTAAAGGCACTCCACTACCAGAATCAAACGAGGTTCGATATCTAGGATTATACCTTGACAGCCGACTGACATGGAACCCTCACACAAGACTGAAAAGACAAGAACTGAACAAAAGATACGGACTACTAAACGGCTCCTTGGACCTTCATCTAAATTATCAATATAGAACAAACTAACGATATACAAAACAATCATTCGACCAATTACTCACCTGACCTTGTCATAATAATTTTAATATTTATTTAGACTGTCCCGGAAGTGCCAACAATGGTTTTTTTATTATTTTTTATTTTACCGTTTTGATCGATTTATACATAGCATATATCTGTATCAACTAACTTGATTATTGTACTTACATGACTTGTACAGATTTCAAATAAACAAATTAAATAAAAAAAAAAAAAAATTAATTGTTTGAATATGAGTACAATATCTTGGTTAATGGTAAACAATATAACACTGTTTTACAAGTTATGGCTGCAGTATCTAATAATAAATGTACTGTTTTAGTCCTGAAGATAGTAGTCCGTAACGTTGAATTGAAATAATAAAGTTTTATGAGAATTCTTCATCTTTAATTGTATTATTAGTTAATACCCTTCATCATTTCATCAGAACATTTTATTAGTATTTTCTGAATTCATCGAGGATGCAGTAATATTGTAAACAATTGTAACAAATATTATTAATATTACAAGTATATATAAGATGAAATTGGTTGTGGAAGAGAGTAGGATTTATGGAGAAGTGGTTGTGGTGGAAAGGGGCTAGACCTGCTGGGAATAATTGGATTTTATTAGCATACATTATGACGGGGGGGGGGGGGTGGGTTGGAAGTTTGCTAAGTATTCCTTATCGACAACACATCCTCTCTCGCCTTATTCAAAGCCGACTTCTTAAACACCATATGCTTCCAATCTAGAGTTCAACAATGTATCTCAAACGAAAACCTTCATTTAAAACCTTATTCTCTCTCTCCTGGAAGCAATTGTATTCAAGCGTGTTTCCTCCTCACCATCAAGAGGAAACCTCACAATGGGGTCGTTCTATTCCGGGAACGGCGCAGTGGGGCCAAACGACCTTCCGTGTTTCAAAAAAGGCTACAGCCTCCAAATCGTAACCGATTTCAATGCATTTTTTAAAAAATGAAAGCCAATAAAATTTAGAACAACTTAGATTTTTTTTTTGTTCCCCCTGATTATTAAAGTACGTATAAATAATTCACAAACTCTTAAAATTGAACATAAAATAATATTATATTTTTCATCTAACTTAATATCAGCACTAACATCGATGAAATTAAACATTTAAATCCTGATTACACTTGGAAAAAATCAAAATCTATTTTTAAATCATTCAAAAATCATATTATTTTAATTAATCTCATTGTTGAATTAAGATAAATTTACTTTTTGAAGATGTCGGTCTGCTTTTTTCCAAGTCTAATCAGGTTTTGAATGTTTAATTTCAACGATATCAATGCTGATATTAAGTTAGATGAAAAATATAATATTATTTTATGTTCAATTTTAAAAGTTTGTGAATTATATACACGTTCTTTAATTATCAAGGGAAACAAGAAACAAACATCTGGCCAGACAAAGTTCTTCTAAATTTTATTATCCTTCATTTTAAAAAAAATGCATTGAAATCGGTTAAGATTTGGAGGCTGTAGCCTTTTTTGAAACACGAAAAGTCGTTTGGCCCCACTGTGTGGCGGCACCTCAGCCCGAATCCCTATGCCAAAATCATTGGTATTCTAATGATGCATAGAAAAGCGTCAGGGAAATAAAATGAATTGCAAAGATGCTTAAGCACAGAAGTAACATTATGTTTTTGTAACCCACTTTTTAATAAATAAGTTAAATTAAAAATTAACCCCTTGTGTCTATAGTGTCTGACAGACAAGAGAGAAGTTTCAGTGAAGTATGTTGGCAGCAGTGATCATCTAGAATCTAGATTTAATCTGTTAATTTTTTGATTTACTCTCAACTAATTCTGTAAAAAACTACTGATCAATGTGTTACTTAAAAAATG
Organism: Gonocerus acuteangulatus; assembly: GCA_946811695.1. NCBI lineage: Eukaryota > Metazoa > Arthropoda > Insecta > Hemiptera > Coreidae > Gonocerus > Gonocerus acuteangulatus. Next base: position 54,596,004 of record OX328132.1, read on the forward strand.
GTTTTACTGTTTTAAAATAATACTGAAATAATTTATATAATAAGATAGCTGGCTATTTGTTTATTTAGCTCAAACTAATTTATATAATAAGATAGCTAGATATTTGGTTATATAGCTCAAAATTGTTATTTAAAAAATTGATTTAAAATTTTGCTTACTGTTTCGATTAGTCTTGTTAGTAATTATGCATATTTATTTTTTATCTGAAGAAGACTGCCAAAGAGTATGCCGGGACGTTCGAAATACAGATTCTTCTAGAAATCTTAAGCCATTCCAATCCAAAATCCTACTAAATATTCCTTTTGTCCAAGATATAATCCCTATCCGCTTCTCATCTTTCCATAGTAAATTGATTAATCATCCTAATCCTGTGGCCCAATCCTTATCCAGCACCAATCATCCTTCCTCTCCACCCAGACGTCTTCATAGGAAGTGGCCCCGGGATCTACTAAGGCAGTGAAGTGTCGTGAAGTGCTCAAAAGTCAGTGTGATTGTAATAATGATAATTGAGAGTGATATCGATGGATATCTTCTCTCCTCGTGATATCACAGGCCACGCCTCATTCGCCTCCAATCCTCCCTGCTAGTCGCAGGGTGTGGTTGGATGGCGTAAGGTAACTACAGGTCATCCTAGAATCCTTCCTAAAGGAAGGTATTCGGTTGACAACTGGTGGCACCTGAGGCGTGGTCAAGCTATACCTATACCTATGTCCAATTACATAATACATATACTGTAGATTGTAATATTTCTGTAAATAAAAAACAAAGAATTAAAAAAAAAAAAAAAAAAAAAAAATCTTAAGGCTGAGGGATTTAGAACGCGATTCAAGGATCGTCACGGTGGTCCGTAAGAAGGGGACATAAAGGGGACATTAATTTAAATAAAGAATATACATTCAACTAGCAAGATATAATTCATGTATTTTTTTGTTGAAACAACATAACCTCAAAACATTTGATTTTCAATGAATAATTCAGTTTCTTCACTCATTTTAGCTCGCGATAAATCTGTAATTTTTTTTTGCAACCGGCCGGCAAAGCGATAAAGACAAGCTCGCATCGACAGATCGTCCTTTGTTTGACGGAGCTAATGAAATTCTGTTTAAAACATGTAGATCGCCTCAGTCAGATATCGCTGCCCGCCTCGTTCTGTTTTCCCGAGCTTTTAGCTTTTCTTTTAGCCAAATACCAACCAAATCCTTGACTTGTTAAAATTGCTTCCATTTCGGTAAGGTTAGCCTCGACTGGGTTCCTGGGATATTGATTCGGACTAGGCTTAAGGTGAAGCGACATTATCCCTGCTTAGCCCTAAGATAGCTCGGAGGAAAGGGAGATTAAAGCATTTAGAAAAGTGTGGTTAGGTCACTTGGTAGTCATAGGACCGGACCTTCGTTAGAGCTGGACTTGTCCTCTCTCTAATACGCCCTACTCTCTGATAGGAATTTTAAAACAAGTCGTTAAATGCAAAGTGGGCCGTCGCTAATCCTCCCACACGTTTCTCTGTTTAGATTTTTTACCGCCTCCTAGGAACCACCCCCTCCCCCCTTCCACGACATCCTCCTCCTATTCCCCTCCTCCCTAACTCTACCTCCTTAATGCTTCCTTCCCTTGGTCACCACCCGCTCCCCATCCTCTCTTAGCTTTACCCTTACTTTTAAATACCATGCTTTCCCTTCCTTTTTTTTCTGTCTTAATTTTCATTTTAAGCGCTCTTGTTCTGATGTTTTTGACAATAGTTTTTTTAAATAAATACTCTCCCATTTAAAAGATATCAAAATCTTATATAAAATATAAAATCAAAATTGCGTTAACCTAGATCAAATAGCTGTCCCTATATTATTATACAAATTATTTAAATATTGCTATTTTTACTTAAGATATTTAAAATTACCTAAAAATGTATCTTAAATTTGTATTAGGCCTATCAATAGGTTCTTGCGCATGCATTGAATTCTCCATGGCTTCACGGATGGCTCCAACACACAGTAAAAGGAGTTTGGAGTGTGGGTGGCAAGCAGAAGAGAAATGAAGATCTCGATCCCGTAAAGCAGGCCTGAACAGTCCGCCTGAAAGCCGGTCGCCTGAACGTGTATTTATCCTGGCGGCCTGAACAGTCTTAACTGACTGACCTGCCGGAATACATACACATTCAGGCGACCGGCTTTCAGGCGAACTGTTCAGGCCTAACTGAGATGCCAGCCTGGCCGTGTGTGGACTGCTTTACAAATTTCTCTACGGGTTTCCAGGTATAAGTCATTGGTATTATGAAACGTGCAGAGATGTTGCTGCAAAGTGACACTTCTCGTACGAAATTCAATATATGTATACACTGATAGTCCGGCAGCAATATCAGCTATCGAGGGCAGCTGTATCAGGTTCAAGATTGTATATGAATGCTAGAATGCGCTAGATCACACAGCATAAGAAACCATGTTGAGCTACAGTGGGTACCAGGTCACTCAGATATACTCGGAAATGATAAAACAGGCCAACTGGGGCAAAATTACTCCTCTGTGGTCCAGCACTAGCCTTTAAAAGGAATTATTAGTGGCTAAAAAGACATTCAATGCGTTTCCTAAGTAAGATAGATAAGAAACGAACAAAGAAAATATAGTCTCTACATGGGAAGGCTATGAGGGAGACTATTGCTCTTTAGACAGTTCATGCAAGGATAAATTCTAAACAGAATGTGCTATATGTTCTTTCAGATTTATTTGCATCAAAACCAGATTGTTTCTACAGGAATGAAATTTAAAAGCTAGAAGTAAGAATGGGAGAAATTGTAGATTGTGAAAAAAATGATAGATTAAAATGTTGGGGTCCCCCCGTGGCCTAGTGGCTAACAACTTTGTTTCTCATGCTGGGAGATGGTGGGTTCGATTCCCACCGGTGGGAGAAATTTTGTCATCTCTTGGCTCGTTGAGAACATTCCTCGCTGCCCCTGGGATGTCGGTGCTAATGGCCCAGATTTTGATGCGCCGTAAGAAAAAAAAAATTAAATTGTGCTTTATTTACAATATTTAAAAATTAACTGCATCATTATGCGCTCGAACTTTTTGACCGACCTAATTCTTATTCAGATATTATAATTTAAAGAAAAGGTAATAATAAACAGTTAACTGCAACCGAAAAGTAATTATTTTCTCCCAACTTTTGCATTATTTCTAAAATTAGCCTATTTTTTGTGAATCGGCATCGCCTGTGGAGCGAAACCATCGACCCTGGCTTGAAATGTTTTTCGACTGAGATACGAAGCATGCAGAAATAAAAATAATTATATTTGTCGTACTTTGAATTTTCTTTATCACTAGATTTACCAGACCTGGTACTGGTATAAATGTCAATAACAAAAAATATATTTGTTACTAATATATATATAGTAACATTAAGTTCATTAAATGTATTCTCTACTTATAGCTACAAAAGTCATAACATCATTTAGGAAAGCAAATTATATATGTAGTAGGAATTTTGAATTAAAATTGCACGACCTGTACAAATGACTGGATATGCAATATTATTTGATTGTGTAATTCGATTTAAAAGTAGTTGCATAAATGGATATACATGTAAAATTTCAAGTGTATAATTAAAAGTATATATATATATATATATATATATATATATATATATATATACATATGTGTATATGTAGCATTGGCTACAGATGCTCATAAATAAATAAAAAAATATAATTCTTTATATTTTTAAATAAGTTGGACACTAAGAATGTATTTGCATCTAAAATTAACGTGTGTAGTATGGAAAGTTTTTTGTTTTTGTTGCGGAAACTTGATATTTTTCTTTTAAAGTTATAGGTATTTTTGTAAGAACATTCAATTTATAAAATATTTTGCTATTAAGTAAATTTAATTACCTGTTGGTTTATCTAAGAAAAACAGGATTTTTGCCTATAAAATGGACCTAAATAATGTACAGAAAGTGGAATTAATCCCAGATTTTTGTAAAATTGCCCACTCACCAAAGGAAGCTAAACTCTCTGATGGGAACGCGGATGTGTGAGTCACAGAATTCGCCATAATCTCAACGATACACATAATATCAGCCTTACCTGATTTGATCTAGGGTCAAGATAACACGGCAGAATTGCGGGCAACCCTCAACGCAGAGAGAAGCGGCGATTTTATATCAATTGAGTCCCGTTTTGCATAGGATGATTGAGTAGGATTGTTAGGTTGCGTAAAGCGGTATCGGTACCATCTCCTGGGTATTTGTAGCCCGTTTATATAGCTTAATTGTCGAGGTAGGCAGGGCAGGATGACTCTACAACTAGGGGGAGGTAAATTACTGATAGAGCGAAAGGCAGTTTAACTAGGATATGCAGATCATTTAAAGTGGTCCACAGTGGATTGGTGGCCAGTTCTGGCCGCAGTCAGTTCGCTTATCCGTGTCCAACAGATTGCTCAACTAGCCTACAAATACTCTCCCTTCTAGTGGAGAACTTATTCAATGCGGGCAACAATAGCGCACATATTACATGTAATGTTTGTAAACGCCGTTGGATTTATACTCCGGGTGTCCAAAGCCCTTAAAACATGGCATATATATAAATATATATATATATATATATATATATATATATATATATATGTATATATATATATATATATATATGTATATATATATATATATATATATATATATATATGTATATATATATATATATATATATATATATATATATATATATATATATATATTAAACTCTGACATGGTCTTTGTTGTTAAATGGGTACGTGCTAATGATTGACATTAAAAACAATTTTCGTTTTATACCAGAAGTGGACTATTCAGGCCTTCAATTAATTTTGAAAATGGAACATGCCTTTTGCTTACAAATTTTTTTTCTAAAAAATAGTAATACAAAATTATAAAATGTCCTAATTAGACAGTGATTTTTAATAATATTTTTGGGTATGAGAAATTCCCGCGCTACTTCCGGTATTCATGCTCGAATGTCGATTGCCACGAAAATGAAAGAAATGTTAATTTGAATGAAACTTCATCTTAAATCCGATTTGAAGGTCAACACTTTAATAAAATATGCACTTTAATAAAAACGTACGGTCTAAGGAACTACCAAGGTGAATTAGAGAGAGAGAGAGAGAGAGAGAGAGAGAGAAAAAAACAAACTATCTGACACTTTTTGAAGGACGGACTGTTGTTAAAATGTTTAAGATAATTTTCGTTAACAATCCCTGATTTCGTTAAAGGTATATATATATATATATATATATATATATATATATATATATATACATATATTTATGTATATATACATATATTTATATATATATATATATATATATATATATATATATATATATATGTAGATATATGCATACAATTACTGTATCGATATTTATGTTTAGCTCTTTTTTTTAACGAGGAAATTGATTTCGCTTTTTGATGCTTACCTACCATTTACCACTATTTCTCAACCGTTGTTGATGTATTTAACAAAAAAAGATTATTACAAAAATGCTTGCTTCTGTTAGTATTAATAGTTCCTCTTTTCCAAATGTAATAAAAAAACATATTTCTAATTGTTGTAATGTATATTGTGACATTGGATAAATTTGGAACATGCATATAGTTGTTCCGAAGAAAAGGTTAAATATAAATAAATGGTGTTTCATTGGATTGTAAAAGGGAAATAACATATAAAAAGTGCAACAAAAAGTCAATTAACACAGGCACGCTTGTCTAGTATTTTTCTCGTTTGAATTTTTGAAAGAACAACTGTCTATCAAGTGCGCTTGTTTAAAAAAATTGTTCTTTCATTTCGGGCAAAGTATTTTTTTGTCAAATTTGATTGAAATTGAGACATTTTATTATTTTTGCAGTGTATGCTGAATTAATATTACTTTTAATTCTTCTATAGAACTTTTATCATTGGATGTTATATTATAGAATTGGACACAGGATGTTAATAGTCATTGTAATGTCTTCAATTTCGTTTGAGGTAATATGTTTTGTGCCGAGATAGATAAGGAAGGTGCGGTCGGTGGAACTTTGATGACTTGGGGTCACTAAGGATCTGCTCCTGGGAACTCCCTTCTGGCCCCAATTCATCCTTGTCCCGTTTAATAAAGCTAGCTTCATTCCTTGTAGAGAAGGTCTCTAATCCAATAAAATCCTCTAGAGTAATGCATCACCTCCTATCTAGCGATGGCAATCAAACTCCCATGGCAGCTAGTCCGATCCGCTTCATCCCCTTCATGAGGTACCATTATCCTGGCTCGTCGCCTGTCCTCATATTGGCACCTTGGGCTACATATCACCCCTCTCCTGTTTGTCATCCCTGCCTTCAGCAAAATAAATAGGGCGCTTTTCCGTCACCGGAATCAGCATCTGCCGTAGTCGGGTTGATTGGTGAGGGACATTATGAAAAAGTGACTTTCAAGGTGGAAAAAAGGCTGTGCCATTTGTTGTGGTTTAAGGACCGAAAACTTTCCACAAATGTTTTATTTCATGTACAACGTTTTCGGGGACTTTTTCAAAGCTCATGCAAGCATCCTTATTCAGCCAAGATTCTATAATAATGCACCCAATAACGTTATACAAGAAATAAAACATCTGTGGAAATGTTGGCCTTTTATCATCACTATAATTGCTATACTATACATTGATCAAACTAAGATATTTACCTTTGGCGAGGTTTAGTGAACAGGAAGTATTGCAAAAAAAATAGTTTTATCAACGAGCATGAGAGGGTTAGGACTTAATATGCTGAAGACGTTGGATAAATCTTGTAAAATAAGAGAGGACTATTTAAAAGTATAATAAAAAAAAAAAAAAAAAATGATTCCCGTAACAGGCCACGAGGGCTCAGAGGGGAAGATACTATAGAGGTATCTGATTCATGACCAAACGGCACACTAGGGAGATAGTGTGGTCATTACTATGCTCCGGCCGCCTGATTTTCCCCTTGCCTTTCAACTGCTAGAGACATTAGCACCAAGGTACCTATTATTAAAAATTATTAAAGGCTGGGTTGGCCTAGGAACGGTCAGGGAGGCCGAATCTAACCCATGAACGAAGACACTAGAAGAAAAAATCTTTAGTGCTTGCTCGGGATTTGAACTCAGGTCCTCCAGCTTATTAGTCCAGTGCTCTACCACTGAGCTAACCTGGCCCAAAAATTATAATAATCGTTCTAATTAAACGTTCAAGCGTACATTTAGAAAAGAATAACTCCAGGCAAAATGTGTGATGGTTGAATAGTTTGGCTCAGATCACTCCTTATGAGGAGGGAAAAAAAATCAGCCCCATAACAGGCCACGTGGCTCTGAGGGGCAGATAGTATAGAGGTGTCTGATTCATGACCATACGGCCCACCAGGGAGATAGTGTGGTCGGTACCATGCTCCCGATTTTTCCCTTTGCTGCTTCGATTGCTAGGGTCATTAGCACCAAGGTACCAATTAATAAATAAATTAAAGGCTGGGTGGGCCTCGAAGATAAAATATTTAGAGCTTGCTCGCGATTTCTCAGGTCCTCCAGCATATTAGTGAAATGCTCTACCCCTGACAATTAGCTCCACGTTATGAGGAAGATCTATGCTATTATATACTTCGATGCATCGAGTCTAAAGGTTATAAGCACCAAGTTACAGGTTATAAACGAAGATTCTGTTACTGCCTGTTGAAGTTTATGAATTCAAGTATATTAAGTCAACTTGCATTTTCTTCTAATTGATATGCAAATAAATACAAAATAAAGCTAAGTAAAAAAGAAATTACGGACATAAATAGCTAACTCGGTAGGTTTGCGGCTGGCATTGTTAGTCTCATTAATACGAGGTGGAGTATCCGGTGCGTTTCCTTCCTTTATTATTATAACAATAGGACATTAACATCTTATGGTACTTTTATTGCAGTGGGAAACTAAGTTGATCTTGGAAGCGATAACTCGCCCCTTATATAATGTAATGCTAATTGTGTCCGGATAAAGCGAAGAAACAGGGGTAGAACAATGCTATTTGGGGTTAGGGATGTTTCCTCCTCTACCCGTCCAGTCCTAAGCATGTATGTTCTGTAGGTGAATTGTTGGTCTAAGATTATTGAGTAGTTACTGATAGATATCAGTGTTAGGCATTATTGAACAGATTTACCATTCATTTATCATTCAAATTCATGGTTATTGAATATTAAATTATTCTTTGATTGAGTAAATCAAAGAATAATTTAATAAATAAATTAATAATAATAAACAAATCAGTGGATAAAGTTATTTATCCACTGATTTGTTTTTTAATCTATAAATAACCGGGTTGGGACATTATTCCATAAATGTCTTATTGAATAATCATTCAAATAATTTTTTATTGAAGATTAATTAATTCATTGATTCAGTTAATCATTCACTGATTATCTCTATTCAATGAATAATTTATTATTTTTCAGTCTGCACTAAATATTTTTATTCATTCAAAATAATGTGATTCGTGGAAAAAAAAAATCGAGTTTTGTACCGCAACCATAAAAAAACCGTCTTAAACTAGAGTTTTAATGCGGTCAGAATAAACAAAAACAAAAAAAAAACAACAACAAAAAAAACAAACAACAAATATATACCAACCTTTTAATATTTTCGGTCTAATTTGCCTAGAGATACACATAATTAATTCAAGAAATACATATCAACACGTAAAAAAATTGTATTATTTAATTTGTTGGCGCTGATAGCCTAGATGTTGATGCACCGTAAAAAAAAAAAAAAAAAAAAAATTATGAGCTACAAGTGACATTGAGATATAATATAAATGTTCACATACATTAGCTTGACTGTTTGTTGTCTGTTTATAGTAAAGAGGTACTTATTATTTTAATATTCAGTTTAAAATGTGCCTTCTGATTTATTAGGGTTCAAAAAATTTAGTAGTGGCGTACTGAGTATATTGTACTCAAAAAAAGTTTTGTAAAGATCTCTTTTTTGTAATAGGAATAATAAACTTGAAAGTTTGTGTTTTAAGCATAATTAGATTGTGTTCTGAATTTACTTCATTTATTGTTCATTCAGAATTTCCGATTTTATTTTGTAATTATTATTATTATCCAGACAACTTGTATTATTTCAGTGAAGTACTTGTTTTAAAAATATCAGTAATGTTTTGTAAACACAAATGCTCAAATAAATAATCTTTATCCAAGTAAGATAGTTTTAAGTAATATTATTAGAACAAATAAACTGTATTAAAAGAAATACAATTATACCAATAAATAAATTGTATTAAATATTAATTTTCAGTGGATTAAATCAGTACACATTTTCAATTTAAATTTATTCAATACAACTTTCCATTATATAAATTATTTTTATTCAATAATGAATAAAAATAAAGTGTTGCGTTTGTTATTCAATGACTGAATAATGAATGAAATTATTATTCATTATTCCGACTGAAATTACAGTATTATTCATTAGTAATTATTCATTATTCTATATGTTTTTGCTCAATACTGGTTGAGACGTTAATTTTCTTTTTGTAAATGAGGTTAGTTTTCACCGTTTGAAAAGTCTTGTTCGAGTCTGCTGGTAGAAGGTTGACCTTTAGGGCGATGGGATCGCTGGAAAAATCTCTCCTTAATCATGGATTTTTAGAAAGGCAACCCGTAGATAGCCAGGACCTAATGGCCTAGATGCAGAAAAAAAGTCAACAATTGGTTAATCGTAAAAGGATGTTCAAAACTGGTTATAAAACGTTATAGCTCAAAAGAGCGTTTATTCTTTTAATATGTATAGAAATGCCCCAAGGTGGTTAACTTTTACTCACGCGCTTTAAAATAAAAGTAATGAATTATTGTTGATATTTAGAATTTTAAATCCCTTAAAAGTAAAAGCGGAATATATAAAAATTGTCTGTTAACTTACTCGGTTTATCTCGATTTTATCGAATACTATTGATCTTCATAATTAGAGCCCGGAAGTTAGGCAAAATGCCTTTTTTATCTGAACGGATATATTGAAGAATCAGATAGAAATAAATATGTTTTCGTGCATTTAGGAAGTGTAGAGACGATTTTTATTTTGCCTTTTTTGCCTATTTTGGCTTCCGTTGCCTATTTTAAGATTTAAAGCCTTTTTTTTGCCTTTATCGGTCGTTATGAAATTTTTTTTCTGCGATTTTAAAAAGCACATAATGAATATCCGTTTATCGAAGACAAAAAGATTGCACAAATTAAATTACATATAGCAGTCACAAATATCTATTCGACAGCTTCTTTTCCCAACCCATGCATTGAACCTCTGTAAATAACAGAATCTTCCTTAGTAGAAGGAATGCACAAGCATAATGAACACCAGGAATGAGAGAGGAAGTGGGAAGTACGTCACTTCTCCTTCCTCACACCCCTTTTGCTGTGACAATGGTGTAATTACCTGGTATTCCGGACTTCGAAATGATAAGAGAATGCAGAGGAAGTTTTTCCATGATGAAAACAAATTTTTCTGAGAAGGTCTATGACAGTTGATACTTTGAAAAAGCATCTTGTTGTAGCTTGTAACAAGGGAAAGTAAGAGTAAGTACACCAATTCTGTTATAAATTGGTAATAAAGAAATGAATGAGTATTTAAAATACATATTTGCATTAATAATGATTCCTCTTTGCCTTCCTCCAAATAAATGCCTATTTTAATTACAGTACTGCCTATTATCAGTATTTCAAGTGCCTTTTTACCTGCCTATTTTAAACAAAAATAAATGCCTAACTTCCGGGCTCTAATGGTAATAGTGAAAATTCACTGTAGTACACCAGAAAAGAGTGCAATTCAACTAATCTGGACCCGCAAGACCGTTATACAATGCGTGAGTGTATTCTTATGCTCCCTCCATACTAATTTATCTTTATTATTTATTTGTTAGTGTTTCGCTTCATGGTGATTTACCTGATATTATGTGTGTATTAAATACATTATGTATATAATATTATATTACATTTATGTGTATTTAATATTAAATTATATTACTTTATTGTGTATATATTTACATTACGTGTATATTCTGTCATTTTGCACTTGCATTCTAGGAAAGTTATAAGTTATCAATATGAATCTGTGTTACGAGAGTCTATCAGAAGGTACTCATGAATTATAACCTGCTATCGGTCGAATATTCATGTCTCCAGAGGATACTATAGTACCATAAAATATTCAGTTTCGTTTAAATGCTAAAATAATATTTAGTTGTGTTCAACTGATTTATCTAAGGTATTTGCCAGTAAAACAGGATACATAAAATGAAAAACAATTATTTATTGTTTGAAATAGGGCTTCCTAAAGGGAAGAAGCCGTGTGAGTGTTTCCTAATAGTGTGCTGCTGTCAGTTTTGTTCTTTTGAACGTTTTTTTTTCTGTATTTAATTGGTTGTTAAATTGGATTTAACACTAAAATGAATATTTCAGTAAAACAAAGTAATGTGGGCAACATATTTGTAATAGTAGTTTTCTAGAGCGAAAGTTGAGAAGAAGGAAGGAGTACTTCCCGATTATGATATAGTCAGTTTCCTGTGCCTTACTGACAATCTTGGTTTTCTTTGAGATTTCATTGGTATAGGTGTTTACATTTTTTACGAAAGATCTGAACAGAATAATAACTGTTTCTATTCCAATTTTTTCAAATAACACTAGGGGTAAGAACGAAACCGCGCTAAGCTCCTGCGAGCTGGTCTTGTTATTCTTCTTTTCGTTGCTGCTTGGAAGAAGCTTTCGGTTTTCGTCATTTGTTATCCTCTGGAACATTTAACAGTAATAATTATGTCGACATTCCGCTTTCCTTGTTATCGTTTATGCATTTTCCGGACACATTGAACTCTTTCAGGCTTTCCTTTAGTAAAGTATTTATTTTTCAGGGAAATAGTAAGTCTGAAGGGAAAAGCATATCTTTCATGCTTGAGCTTCATGTACAGCGAAAATCCGCTTTTTAACGTCAGGACTCTATTTTGTTTCACTAAGAACCTGTTCACTGCATCCTTAAAAGGTACTAACGTTTATTTTGCACTGTTTCTTAAAAGAGGAGATCAGATAACAGTTTTTATATGTTCAGGCCGAGTAAAAACTTCCTCTTTCCAATGAGCAGCGAAGTATAAAATATTCGATATTTAATAATTCGACTTGCAGGACCTGCGTCATCTTATCGCGTTTCCGTTATCATCCCTTGCGTTGATATTTTGTGAAAAATTAAAATACCTACTCCAATGAAATCTTGAAGAAAAGTAGGATTTTAGGTGCCACTAACTTACAGCCGCAGAAATTGATCTCTCGGCCTCTTCGACTTCCGCTCGGAAAGATCTACGACAAACAAACAAAAATTGTTCCTCATTTTACGTATCTTGTTTAAATGGCAAAAAAAAAAAAAAAAAGAAGAAGAAGAAGAAGCAATTAAAAACTGAAGAAATACCGGAAGAGACTAGCGGTTCCCTTAAGAAACTCGGCCTTATTATAAATAACCTCCTGTTCTTGCAGAAATCTGGAAACATAAAAATCCAAAATTCTTTTTTTTTCAAGTTTTTTGTTAAAAAAAGACGTCTTGAAAGAGTCTTTTTTTCTCGATTCTTTATATATATGTATATACTTTTCAAAAATGTACTTAGGAGCCTTAAGTGCTACGATTTTAGCCCCCCAAAAAAAAGGCCGTGTTCCATTGGGCAGATTCTTATGGTAAACAAACTTCGCATTTCGAAAATTAAAATGTTGTAAAATTTAACATTCTTTACGTTTTATCCAGAACAGTTAAATATATCACGTTGACAGTGGTTTTATTCTACTAACCAAGGTGAGGAATAATCCTTCAAAGCTCAAAAATATACTTTTATTATATCCTCCTCCTAGGCGAATTTGAATAGTCAAATTTCAAAATTCGGTCAAAAGGTCAAACGTTTTGTTCAAGAAAAATTGGCTACACTGAACCATTCAGATTGTGATGGCCATTTTGAATCGACAGCAGGCTCTGCTACTGGTCTCTGTCGGCTGTTAGATGAAGTACTGTTGTGCTGGCCTCTGCCGGTATCATTATGAACTAAAACAAATTCACATCGTTTGACCGATTTTCGTAACTGGGTATAGACAACTAGGTATCAAGTAGATGTTGATACGGGGAGATTCATAGACGGAAAGTAGGTGTAGCATGGCACACTGGGTAACAGCTAGTTGTCTATAAGAAATTTGCTTAAGCTGCGTGAGCGCATAAGGATTGAGCGTTCCGTAGAAAGGGAAGAAAAATAGTCCAGAGCGCATATGTTTTGTAGTGGACGTGCCGGGTCAAACGGACTGCGGATTCGGATTCAGCGTGTCGTAATACACAAGAATATATGAATGGTGTCTTTGGAACAGACCACTTTTTTATTTTGTGTGCCTTTGTTATTGTTATGTAAGTTTTTCCGAAGATATTCCCGGAACAATTGGCTTGCTCCTTCTCAACATAAATACGGGTATTTAATATTCTCCAAGATTCTTGTTCAGAAGTACAAAATACGTTAGAATAATGTGGACTCCAGTTAATGATAGTATTTCTCTTTGGTAGGCCTGTGTTATCAGATGGTATATAAGTCGGCTTATAAGAATGACGAAGAGCTAATGTTAGTTATAAAGAGCCATTGAGGATATGTTGTTGATCACGTATTAAAGTTGAAAGGAGTAAAGTTGGCTCCTGAACCCAACCCTTATAAATATAACTTATGACTCCGGTCTAACTGCTAAATGGAAGGAAGACTGAGAAGGCCAACAACTCCTCTCTTACAGCTCTAAACTTTTTGAACCTAATAAAATGTTATTAAGGGCTGAGGTATCCCGGGCCTTTCTCCTTCCGCCTTTATGAGCAATGGTCTAATGCAGAGGAATGACAAATTCTACTTTAAGTTAAAACACAAGTTTAGCCCATGCAAGAGTTATCATAATTAGGATAAGGCGAATGTCGTCAAAGGAAGCAGTGCTTCAAGATTCCAGCGAAAGCACTCTCGAGGAGGTAGTGCCTACACTTCCCTAGGTGCCTGAGCCGCGAGAAACTATACTCTTCACACTCCCACAACTCAGGGGAACTTTCACTTGATTAGCTTCAACAGAACTAACGACGCAACTCACCAAGAACACATACTGAACAGATCTGGGGCCAAAAAAACCGTATGAGATTCGTTGACAGTTTCCCGTTGAATATTGCATTCATATACCGAAAAAAATACTCAAAAACTTCCCTCACGTCTAGTTTTTTTTAGCAAAACTATTTTTTGAATACGTATTGCTTGTGTAGTGTAACCATAGTTAAGCGATGGATTCTCGTATTGTCAACATCAAATTTGAGGAAAATATAATTTTTTCCATGATTGCTTTGTCAAAATCCTGGTGCGGGATAAATATTATAAGGGGCCTCTTGACATGGACAGGACATAAAAGACATTCCACCTAAAATCTTTTAATTCACAGCAATATATATTCTACATACTCAAAGATTTTTTGAATACCTATTGCTTCTGTTATAATTCAGCGTTAAAACTCAAATTCGGAATTTGCTGCCGAACTTTGGCATTGGCCAAGGTTGGCAATCTTATTTATAGGTTATTTCACTTTCATATTTTGTCACTTCACTCCTAGGAATGGTACGAAATTACAGAAGGTCTGGGATAGGATGGAAAGAGAAGAAGTATGAGGGAAACTAACGAATTCTTCCAGGAACTCGTTGTTTTTTATGTGCACATCCCTCTTATGATAGTAGAAAACTGTACGTGATGGATGCATATTATCAGTCCACAAAATAGGGGGTATGAAAACCAAACAATTCGATCGGACCCTGGCTCATTACATGGTAACTCGCTAAGATAGCAGAATTGCTGTGAGGCGAAATTTTGTTATAGTTTCTGCGTGATCCTTAAGAAATGCCGTTCCCTGGAACATGTAAGGAATTCAGGACCAGGTAGGGGAAATACAATGGATATTATCAGTAGAGACATTACTGGGGACAAGAGCTTGTCTCAAAACAAATAGGATTGGCCACCGGCTCATTTGCCTTTATGGTGATGTCGAGCTGACGTTCGGGTCGAGACGTGACCGGCCGCCATCAGCCAGGGCTCCGAAGGATATTTGAATATTTCCTTCTGATTTATCGGCCCAATCCCTCGGAGTGGCCGTATTTATGCAGAGCAGACGAGAGGGCCAAGCCATTAGTCTAAAAGGCGGAACAAGAGAGACGGGTATCCACTATTTGCTAACAATAGTCTGTGACAAGTCCCACCCTCTAGCAAGGAGATCTCTACCCCCTCCCCCGATAGGCACCGTTTTTATGCACCCCTCCGGACGATTTTCTATGTCCTCTTTTTATGCCACTTCTGAAATATGACAAGGGCATCAACATTGTTATTCATAATCATAGGAGGTCGGGAGAGACCGCACAAAACATCCTGTTCCGCCTTTAGATGTTCACGGTCTGTAGGAAATCGGCTTCTTTGCCAATGCCCACCCTACTAGTGAAGGAGGGAGGGCTGTATTCAGAAATCCACTGGAGGATATGAGAAGATCACTCCAAATCAAACGTCAAATCTATTGTGAGGGCTTATGCAAAAGCCAAAGCCCTAACGTTCTTACATTCATCCTTCAAGGACGTAAGTAGCAAATATATTAGGGGGAAGGAAAACTATTTGTGTCTTCTCCTTACTTTGTGGACAAAGCTCTCCATTCTTTATCTTTTATTTGCTATTCTTTTTGTTTTAGTATTTAAAAAAAAAATACTGAATAAAAATAACTGTACAAGCGAAGGGCATGGAAATAGGACAAATTCCCTTAGGAAGATTGTGGAAAACATGAGAAAAAATAGCAATAGAAATACTCGCCAGCGGATCCTCATGAAGGAGAAGAGATTTGAGTCTCGTCTGCAGCAGGTTGAGTTTTTTCATTTCTGGGCCCGTTGAAATCATCCCTGCTCGACCATGGACATTTAGTTTATTTTAAAAGTGGAGGAAGGGTATATATATATTGAACACTTGATCTTCTCAGAATATACTTTATATGGTTCTCTAAATGTTTCGGCCTATAGACAACTTTTAAGGAGCATCTTAATATAATATATACATCATTTTAGCCTTAACTAAGAAAGACCATTCACAGGTAGGTCCACGTTCAGACTAGCACAGTAAAACGAATATCTTCGTTTTACTATGCTGTGGTAGGTCTCCCTTAGTTAAGGGGTAATAATACCTTGTAAGTTATTTTTACTATTTTTTATGGGCCTAAATGCTTCCTTAACAAAAAAAAAAAAATCGAATAGCGTTTATGTAGCCAGTTTCTTAATGTGCCTTTAAACTCAATACCAAAATTAAAAACCATTTCAAAAACATTTACAGAAAAACAAAACAATTTTTTATCTTTAATACCAGAAATTATGGAGTAAAAAAAAAGGAAAAAGAAATTAAAATTTTAGTAGATTAAATTAAAAAGTCGTTTTTCTCAAAAATAAGTTTTGTGTATCGGGCGATACTCAAGCGCCTTCAATTTTCACCCAATCAACTTCAAATTTGAACTGCAGCTTCCTAATGATATTTTCTACTAGACTAAGTAGGATGTTTTTGATTTATTGAATTATAAAGATTTGTAACAGCTTTTTTAAGAAAATGAAGAATTGTTTACCATTTTGAAAAAAAAATTGATATTTCTTAAAAATCCCACGTACATTACCAGGTTTTACCTTCTTCTTACAAAATTATTTTAGTTTTTTGTTCAAGATTAAAAATTTCCGCCTGCAGACTATGGCCGATGAAAAAAGAAGGATGCCATCGGTCAGACATAGCGTTGCCATTTTGTTTTCGAAATATTATAACTTTTTTTAGAACATCCAATATAATACTGATGGTATAAAGAATTAAAACATATTGATCTATTTGTTACTCCTTAACTTAAGATGTCCTTCTAGAGGTAAGGCTACATCCAAACTTCATACAAAAATAAATATGGCCATTATCAATCAGGTGTTTGGAATCTAAAGTTGCATGGTTAAATATGGAATGTTTTTGTTCCTTATATCATTTCATTTTGATACGGAATATCAAAATGAAATATGATTGTTACAAATAGGGATGTGCCGTTTCAGGATTATATTGTCAGGGCTCCAACTGCTCCAGTGTCATGCCCGTCACGGTTCCAAAATACCGTACAGCTTCGACTTTCACCTTCAAAGTTTGTTTAACCTTCCAAGCTAACAGCGGAAGGTAACGGGCGAACGGGTATACGAATTTAATTCCCTGTACAACCACTCGTTACCGCCGACCGTCTGGTCCATCCTGGATGGTTATCATTAAAAAAAAAACTGATCACAATATATTTACAGTAATATAAACCTCAAGTAATTTTTACTTGACGTTCCTGCTCATCTTTCTTAAGTTAACAATTTGATAAATATCTAACTGTTTTTTTAGAGTATAAAGTTAAGGTAAGGCTGGAGTCCTCGGAACGGATGTGTGGTAGTGGTGACGTATCACGGCTTGGAACTACACATGACATGATTGATGGGAACGCCTTGGATTGAGTGACACTGGGGAGTGGAATGGTTCTGGGTACTGAGTCTGTTACTACTACACACTAGTTCCGTTTTTCTATTGGAACTTGGTGGAACGGTGACAGGCCCGTACGCGGTGACATGTCACGGCTCCATACGTTCCGGTTCATTCCTAGATACGAATATTCCAAAATTGTATCTATTATATTGAAAAATATATTTTCCAGAGCGGCCTCTTGAAACCACTGCAATGTAAAACACCTGTTACTCTTCAAGCCATGTAACGCTCGAAATCCGGGCTATCATTGCTCAATTCAACCGACAAAATACGCTACCATGACTGCGCAGTTACTTACAAAGCCCTCCGCCAAGTCGGTGATATTTTAGAGGATTCCAGAGGGTAACGTCTGCCGAAGCAGGGTGGTTGCTGTATAGTGCCGTTGTAAAAGGGGTGAACGCCGGTAAAACCAGGCAATCCAGAGGGAAAGCAATTTTAATTAAGAAAGATCGAGGAAAGGGTTGATGTTATATGTCGTAAGGGAAAGGAGGAAAGGAGAGGGTGAGACAGGGGGAGGTGGGGAAAGGAGAGCGGCCAATGCATTAACGGAGAAATGTTTTGTATCCATTAATCCGAGGGAGCACTAAGAACGTTCCCGTTCCGCGCTCCTCTAACCGAAAATTTATAGATATTCGGTGTTAATAAGCCTAGGTTAGCTGCCTATTATCGGGTTATTGCTTCTCTAATGCTGGCCTCCGAGGGCTTTATTTACATAGAGACCCATGCGTCAGGGCTTATGTATGCACCCATCCCTACCATCTCCTTATTAACCCTTTACTCCTCTCTTACTCAGGATATTTACTACTCACATCCGGACCTCCTACCTCCACCTATTTTACTACTATCTTACAACAAGCCTTTCCCAACCATCCTTACCTTCTTCACAATCTAATCTGCTTCCATGGTAAATAAAAGTCTTACCCGCAGGAGTTGTCCCATCTTGGGGCGACAAAAAGGTGTAAATAATTTTACCACGTCTTTCACTATAGTGACCGCTAAGGCCACGCTAAGTGCTCTCTTAAAATCCCTCTAAAAAGTAGGGATTGGATAATCGTTTTCGTATTTCTGGCTTAGTAAAATGCCTTATAAGTGTGTCTAACAAAAGAGACTTTTCTTTTTATACCATCTAAGCCTTCAAATATTAAAACTATACATCCGTACTATACTAAAATCTTACAAAATTTGACAATATAAAACTGAAGGAGTGTGAAATCCCTTAACTTGTTACCTTGTGAAATTCTGTAAACATAATTGATTATTTGTATAAACTGTATGCATTATTGTAATATTGTGTTTTCATATATTCAGATATTTTGTAATATTGTCTAAATTTCCATTTGTACATTTGGATAAAAATGTGTAAAATGTAATTAGATGTATATATGCAATATTTTGTTCTGAGTTAGTTACGGTCGCTCATAAATAAGTAAAAAAAAAAAATGCCAAAAGCAAAAAATGTCTTTCCATGGTTTCTTAATGGAAAAACCCATTTAACCATATTTACAGAGTCTCTTTCTGGTGATCAATATTCAACGTATCCGATAATAATGAATGTATTTAAAAGAATTTGCGAGTTACATTTAAAGGAACAAAAGCTCACATTTGTATGGATTCCTGGACATTGTGGAATAAAACAAAATTAGCAAGTTGACAAGGAAGGCAATTAGAGAAGGTATGCATTTCCATAAAGTTACAAAATTTGATTTAATAGCCCACTGAAAAGACTTGATTTGGAAGACATGGCAAACTGTTTGGCAACAAGTGAAGGAAAACAAACTCAGAGAGATGAAGGGATGTGTCAAATCATGGAAGACATCAACAAATGACACAAGAAGGAGGTAAGTGGTGTTAATCTTATGAGAATTGGCCTTACAGACCTCACCCATTCCATCCTTATGTCAAAGGAACCTCCACCAATTTGCAGCGCATGCCATGCTCACTGTGAAGCACATTTTGACTTATTGACGTGCTTATGAGCAACTAAAAGAGCAACACCAACTGTCTGACTCCTAGGCGATCATACTACCCAGATGGAGCGGCTTTTCAACTTTGTAAACGCCTCTAAGTTAAATGACAAAATTTAATTCAACTTTAAATCAATATTCAATAGAACAAAATTTAGTTACATGCACATACAAATTTGAATCAGCATTATTTTCGTGATTTGTGATCTAAAATGTGAAATTTGTTAGTCGGAATTCCTAGTACGGGTTTCCTCCTTATTGAGAGGGTGAAGAAAAGCACTAATATATATATATATATATATATATATATATATATATATATATATATATATATATGCATTCATTTATGAAAAATCGTGACCCAATTCCTATTTAAGGGACTTCATTAATTTTGTTGTTGCTCTGGTCCAACCTTTTGGGTATTAGTAATGCTGAGCGAACGGGATCAATGATATAAGGAATCATTCATTAGCACAACTGGAGGAAACGGAATCCGAGGAACCAATTGTCCCGCGTTTTGCATAAACCAATATTTAAACCCCGAGCTGATTCTATCAAACTCAGTTTGCTCTCTCAACTTTCTCCCTTTACATACGCACCACCAATCAAATCAGATTTCACCCCGATCGGCTCACCTGCTTAAGTGCCTCTCGTTAATATGTATGACGGTATTAGGCTCTCTGGGATGTATATTAGTCCCTCAAGTAATTGAATTGTTATTGCTACCATTAATGGATTCCTTCACTAATGAATTTCAAGAAAGGATTTGTAGAAAACTTTACATATAATAAAATTCTAACGGATCGCTGTCTGTTCGTGGAAGATATATGGGGAAAAACACTATTGGGGGGCTTTATCAACGGAATAGTTCGTAAAACAATGATTTTTAGAATTTGTGTCTGTATGTCTGCTGTCTAACAGACACTCTACACACACTAGGGTTTAACAATCCCTAAGGGGTCAGCTTAGTGGCTCTGTCACGTTTTAGCAATCCTAGCAGGTTTTATGCTTGATCCCCGATGGCTATACGTCTAATATCGTGCATAGAGAAGCATTACTGTGAAGTAGATTATCTTAAATACCCATACGACGGCGATTATAATCCCAAATAAACCAAATGATATATCCAAAATTGTTGCTCTAAGTCGCGGGCACAGCTAGTATATATATATATATATATATATATATATATATATATATTATGTGGAAAAATAAATTTTGAGTCTAATTTCTTTCCCAATATTAAGTTGTAAAAATTGCCAGCCTATTTTGTGACTTGGCAGAGAGTTATTGAACATTTTGTGCTAGCAAGTAACTGAACATTAACAATGAGATCCACCTGCTATCTCAAGTGAAACTGTTAAATATATTCGTTATAAGCGCTAAGTTTAATAAAGAGGAATAAGCCGAGAAGAGTTTACAGTATTACGTTGGTTGTTAATTTATTCGTCTTAGCACTCAAAAATACGTTTTGAATTATATATATCTCCACCCACCGAATAATATATGACTTTTTTATATTGAATACTTGCTTTTTTTGAGGGGGCTTTCTTACTATTGTATAAAACCCCTTTATCTTCCAAAATAATTATTCTATTGAAGTGGTAGAGGTCTCATTCTATTCAGGACATAATAATGATACCAGATCATCAGTCAAAAATGAAATTAGAAAGATTAAAGTACCTAAAGGTTTTTCTTTCAAAATCCAGCGTTTGGCACCATTGTGGGCCGCCACATCGGGCAACTGTGCTGAATAACGCGGCGTTATTTGGATTTTTGTGCAGCGGGACTTAAGAAAGTTTTTAAAAGTCAAGGATACCGCCATATTTACTTGTAATTATATTTTATACCGTTCGGATAGGCAGCATTCCAGGTACTCAGATTTTTTCTCTCTGTCCGCTGAGGTTATTTTTTAAAGACTGCAAGGCTCTACGACATTAGTTTTACCCGAGAGAGTCGTTATTTAATCGCATATATATAATATTTTATAGGTTAAGGTTTGATTGCTACTTATATCGATTAGGGTTTGCACCTTGGACTTGGTTATTAGATACGCTAAACTTGAAGCCAATCAAACTGTAAGGTGGGATGTCGATCGCTAATATCGGGGGTCAAGTGGCGTCCTAAGTGGATTCTGTAGGTAATCTAAGTGGAAGGGTGGTAGTAGATTGGTGGCCGATATCGACTAAGCCCCATCTTCGGCGACAACCGCTAACCCACCTTAATATAATAACCCCTAAGATAGGGATGGCCTTAGGTGGACGGCTTAACAAAGTTTCCTGCTTATACCCAAGCCTTCCCTTCGCTTTACTCACTCTCCATTGAACCTAATTCTCAAATCGGAATGGTGTTTTCAAAACTGTTTTTTTTCACTCCGCAATGGCAGAATCAAACTAAAGTAACAGTTTCTGTGAAATTGGCAGGTATTAACATTACTAGTGTAATATGCCTAAAAGGTTCTTCGTAAAATTGTAAAAAAAAAAAACCCTTCTATGTATCCAACAAAACGCTTCACAATGATTTTAACATCCCATTTCTTTGGTAAAATAAGTTTTCAAACGTTCAACTCACCATCCTAATCCTGAAGGTCTATGCTTATCTACCCAATGCTATCGAGACAATCCTCCCAGGCGGCTTAAATGACAGTGGCCCCGCGATTAACTTACTTAGCCGATCCTATTTTTATTTATTCTTTCCCACCCTCCGCTTCAACTTACATAATGTTTTGTACTGAACTATACCCCATCAGCTATTTAATGCAAATTACACAGATCCATGATATTTGCACATTTTATTATATTTAACGATGTAACTCAGAAGTTCTCATGAGGGTAAATTTCTTGAAATTGTGCGTTTTTTTTTTATAGATGTAGTGAATATGTTAGGTAATTTTTTTTTATTCTGGATATCTCTTCTTCCTTTGAGGAGGACATAGACTATGACGTTGACCCTCAGAAGAGAACTGGATGTCCTGAACTTGAACATCAACGGTATTGGATCCACATTCGAAAGAGTTTTTATTCTAAGAGTTAAAATTACTCCAGGGGTAAGGGAGTTATAAAAAGTACTAATCAATAGGGCTTTCTCTGTCTATTGAGGAGTAAGTTTCTGAATAATATGGAACAAAACACTCGAAGCTAAATTAGGTTCCATCGGCCATGTTGTAGAAATTGTGCCGATTAAAGATCCGCGCGCAGTTTATGTTCTTTAAAGGCGTAACTTTGATGTTGAAATACAAGTGTCAATTACAGTGCAATTGAGAATGTGCGAAGTGTTTAATAAGAGGAGTGAAGTTGTAAGGCGGATGCGGGCGTGGATGGGATAAGTGGGCAGGTGAGTGCGGCTTCAAAGACACCGCCAGCCTTTCTCTCCTACCACACTCCACAATCAAATCCTTCCTAAGGTATAATAAAGGATAGAACTCCATCTCTAGGGATATTTATTTTTTTTAGCAGATTAACAGTATTACTGACGAGTGCGAGATAATTCGAAGTTTCTGCTATTGGCTAGGATCTTTCATTATGTCTGGACTGAGGATCAGTTCTGCGTTTTAGCGCGGTTCCTCCCTCCCCTCATAGGGAGGAGCCCCGCTTATAAGGTTGATCTCATGAAACAATCCGGAAGTGCCGACTAGAAAATTTTGCGTTTCTGAACCCCTAGAGACCGAAAATGACGGTGGCTCAAATTTCTGGCTTCCCTAATGGTCCGATTTTGATGAAATTTGGTAAAAAAATCCGTCGTCCAATTTGAAAGGTCAAGTTCGTTAACCAGCAAAATCCGCCCACTGGAAGATGGCGTTCAGGGCGAAATTTGCGCGCAAAAAAATCGTAACGCTTACCTTTTTGAGTTCATATGCTTGTAAGTACACGTTTTATAGGCTTCTTGGCAAAGGAAAACGAATGAAACCATTTTCAAGGCGATAGCTTTAACCGTTTTCGAGAAAATCGGAAAAATAGTTTTTGAATACCGTTTTTGGTTTGGGTACTTAGAATCATGGATTCAGTTGAAACATTTTCTACATGCTCTACTTTCATTAAAACTAATATGTTGAAATTTTGGTTACGTTTGGAGTTAAGGAAGGGTTAGAATAAAATATTTTATTAACAGACATAAAAAGTTTTGGTAACTTTGTATACTTTCCTTTAAATCTCGAAAAAGGTTGAAAATCTTGGTAAACGGAAGAATACCATTAAAAAGCTTACTAAATGCTCTACAAAAAAGGTTCTGATGAAGGTTTTGATTAGGCGATGTCAATCGGAGAAATAAGTGCTTAAAACATTAAAGTAATTGATTTCGCTTATTCGAACTGTTCTTTTTTGTGTTTTTATTCCTTGTTATTTTTTAATTGTTTAAAGTTGGATAATGTATTTGATAATAAATCAGGCTAAGAAAAACAATTTAATGTTAGAGAGATTGTAAATAGCTACTTTAAGAGTAAATGTAACTTGTTTTAAAAGTTCAAGACAATAGGTTTTGGCCAATGGGCCTTTTTCCCTATCGGTCTTTCAAGACATGTAATCAAGAACAAAATAATTATAAAAAATACTGGATGTATTGTGTAATTTTCGAATAAAGATATATATATATATATATATATATATATATATGTATATATACATATATATATATATATATATATATATATATATATATACATATAAAATGTTAGAGATATGGATTTCCAAGATATAGCTTTTCAACTGCCTAGCGGGGTCCTTCCTAGGGAGGGTTGGCCGGCCCATCCAGGTAAGATCGTAAATCAAGCCTTTCTAGAAATGTGGACCCAAAATAATAACAGCTTCTATTTTAATCATTCTAAATGAGGCTAGGGATAAGAACGGAACCGCGCTAAGATGCTGCAGTTCCTGAGAGTCGGACTTTTGGCTATGGCGCCAATTCTTGCGCTTCCGGACAACAAGTTACCTAGAAGTTACCAGCGTTATTATTACGATTTCCGGAAAATTCTTAGAGATATTGAAATTATAATGGCTCTTAAGGCAAGTTTTGTTTATTTACCTCTATTTCTCAATGTATTAACATTCACTATATTCATTACAAGTTGAAAGAATGAAGAAAAAACCTTGTTTTTAAAACGTTGACAAATTTTCTGAACAAACCAATGCTACATTCTGTTCAAAAAGACAGAAAGTTCAATTCCGCATGCGAGAAATGTCGAGGAAAATATTCCCGACAATTCCACCATTTGCAAACTCCCATTTCGATACGCGAAACATTATAAAATCAGATTATGACTCGTTTAGGGCTAGGGAAGGCTTTGAGGTTCAGAAAAAGGGAATATTGTTTAATATTTATCAATACTTAGCCAAACCTAAGGCTAAAAACATTTTAAACCTCCTAGTGATAAGTTTATAACAAGGAGAATTTTCATCGCCAATTTCTTGCACGGGGAATATAGGCCACGCCCTTTCCCCTAATACTAAACCATCTATTTCAACTGGCTATAGCTTAAATTGTTTTTAGCTCTAGCTTTGTGTTTTAGCTGATATATTCGCCTTACTACTGCATTACATACGTCTTCTGTAATTACATGTTCGTCGACATCGATGTCAATGTTATCTTTTAAGGAAGCCTCTGTAGCGTGGTTTTCTACGTCTGTATAGTCGTATGTCTGTATGCCCCGGTATCCAAAAACATTGTTATGTTGACTTGTTTTAATCTGTGCAATGGCATGTATATTTTTGTGATTATGGGATGGTTGTTGTAAATGATTTCCATATAGTGTGTAAAGAAATCTATGAATCACTGTGTTAAATTATAATAACACAATCAGTACAAATTATAATATATATTGAGAAATGTAAAATCTAGAAATATTTCAGCACCAACTGACCGCTGACCATTAACGTTTCTTACCCTATTAGGCCTTGGCG
This sequence comes from Gonocerus acuteangulatus, assembly GCA_946811695.1. Lineage (NCBI taxonomy): Eukaryota > Metazoa > Arthropoda > Insecta > Hemiptera > Coreidae > Gonocerus > Gonocerus acuteangulatus. Next base: position 54,621,412 of record OX328132.1, read on the forward strand.
CATTTGTAAAAACGAAGCCATGGTTGGATGTTGAGAGGGGCAAGCTATTTTTTTGCGGGAAGACCTTATATGGTGCTAATGACCCCAGCAGTCGATGCACCAAAAAAAAAAAAAAAAAAAATAAATGTAAAAAAAATGCTGGAATATGAAGATCCTAAATGCATTTTAAGGTGCCAAAAAAAATTATTTAAAAAATGACTTTTTTTGCCCTATTTTTCATAAATATTGCTCAGCTGCAAATAAATATTATCATTTCTAAATGATGGAAAATTTTAGGAAATGTCATTCCAAATCTTTTGACGTCTTAGGAAAATCTCTAGCGTCTATACTTTTGAGCAAAAAAAGTATTAAAAAACGCAAACCTCAGTTATTGTTATATAAGGTCTTCTGAAAATATTCTCACAAAAATTAGCTTGCCTCCTCTCAACATTAAAACAAATGCAACCTAGTCTATATAATGAGAGGAATAATTGGGTTGGATATTAGAAGAAGGTCAATTATTTGATTTCTGTCAATGAATAACTGTGAACAGTTGAAAACGGACACGCGCTTACATGACAGCGGTCGTGACAGCATAAATTCTTGTAGGAATATTCAGATATTGACTAATCCACATAGTCCTAAAGTAAACACATTCCATTGTTTGGAGTTCGAGTTGGTAGCGATGTGAAAGAGGGAAATCACGGCAAAAGGGAATCGGGACAGATCAAACAGCAATTTCGGCATTGAATAGGCAGAGCGAACATAGTTCATTGAGAAGTTAGATTAGGGCTAGGGTAGGGCTGGTAGGGAGAAGATGGCCACAATACAGATACATATGTTCCCAGACACGAGGCGACAAGCTCCCAACCGACGCCCAAGTTATAATGATCAATCAGCCATACATATATCTGAAGGCGGAATGCATTCGAAGCAGCCCCCCCCACCCGAAATCTTCTCCCCCAAATCCAAGCCATTCCACAACCCAACACATTCAAACTACTACAAACTTTCTACATTTGTGCGGGGGAGTTCCTCTCCTTCTGAACAATTTGTCTTTCTTTCACTTCAATAGCACTTACTAACTCTGCATCATTATGTTGTATCTCTTTGAAGAAATACAAAACAAAACACGATTTTCCAACACTTTAAGGACACTTCTCCAGAAAAATTATATGTGTGAATAACTCGAACTCATCTTTTGCTGTAGCGACCATAGCTTGTTCTCTTAAAATCGCTCTAAAAAGTATGAATTGGGTAATCGTTTTCGTATGTCTGCCTTAGTTAAAGGATCGCAACTTTTATTTTGGATTCTTAAAGATTGGGAATGTGGAGTGCAGCCATCAATGGATATCGGTTTTACGTATCAAGTAATGAATGGATCCAAATTCCAAATTAAATGGGAAAAGGCTGACTCGCAGGAACTGCGTCATCTTATCGCGTTTTCGTACATATTCCTAGTGCCCTAAGTAAAGGAATAGAAACAGTTATTGGTAGGTTTCAAAAATAAATGAAATAAGATCACTTAGTTCATAAAAATATTTTTTTTTTTGCGTTTAATAGCGTTTTAGTTGGCTAACTAAAATGGTCCCTAAATGCTCCCAGCCCCCCAATGTTCCTCCCCCTCGCCCAATGCTCCCCCCCCCACCCAAGGGTCCCCCAATGCTCTCCCCATGTTCCCCCCATGCTCCCAACTTCCTCGAAATTATCTTCTATATACGCCCCTGAGGTGAATAACTACAGGATGACGATTTGCTTACCGATGAAAAGAGGGAAACCGTGCCTCACTTATGTGGTATAATTTCTGAATCTGGCGGATCGCGGTAAATTTGAGGAAAAGAGCGGGAGTGGCGAGGGGAGTTTTGGCCACACGTTATGAGAATGGTGGTCGAAGATGAGAGAGATATATCATTAAAGAGAGGTGATAATGGAAGGGGGGGGCAGGTATGGACGGTGATATTTTAGTGAAGGGATGTGAGTTTTAAGCGGGATCTGTGTAAATACAAAAATCTCCTTATATGATGCGTTGATCCAAAACTCACAGCTCTCTACTGAATAGATCTGAAGTTATATGTGCTCCGATGGAAGAAACAAATATCCCTTCCATTTCAATCTAAGAAATACGTCAAGGAGACAAATGAATACTCGCTGTTGGATCGGTAGGAGTCCCCTACTACCACAGGCCCATCTGTATATGAGACATTTCTCAAGATGTGCTATGATTATTGAAGGGGATGAAATATCTGAAGCCAGGAAGGTGAGGGGTGGGAGAAGAGTACACTGATGGCAGATGACAGAGGGTCCTAGGGGTGGGGAGAGAAATATGACAGAACGAATCAGAAATATATCTTTGTCCTGGGCATGAGGCTCTCGGACAAGGGTGAGACAAGCATATCAATAGCAAGAGCTCTGGTCCCCCACAATCCGTCTCTGTCAGTATTAGGCCTTAATATAAATACCCTGCAGATTCGGAAAACAATGCCGGCAACCAAATATAGAATCCTCCCCCTGTTCCTCGCTCCCCTTCGCCCTACCGCAAGGAACATTCAATATCAGGTAAGGATGTATATTGGCTCCGAACATCCATTACGAATAGAACTTTTTTGATATTCTTTCCTCACAATGTCAGGCCGTTTTTGAGGTTGTAATATCTTGCCTGGGTGGTATTTGCACCCTTAACCCAATATACCGCAAGGCTTCACATCACTTCGTGGTGTACCGTCCTGTTTAATATACAGCATTGTAATCAAACGTGATTTCCTACTAGGTGACATCCAGAGTTGGGCATTATTCAATTCATTTCTTATTCAATAATCATTAAAATACATTTTTATTGAATACGAATTTATTCATTGATTAAGTTAGTCGTCCATTGTTTTTTTATTCTATGAATAACAGGGTTGGATCATTATTCAATAAATTTTCGTTGAATAAGAATTTATTTATTGATTCAGTTATTCATGCATCACGAATTATCCAATATTTTTCATTCATTATGAATTTTAAGGACCATGCCACCTCAAAGTTCTATTCCGGTCCACTTCCGGCTTATTTCCGGTTTCCCATAATTACTTTTGACTCACTATGTTCATCCCTGGGTCACTTCCGGGTGGATCTGTGCCGTTTCCAGGAACTTCCAGGAACGATGAGTCTTCATCATCTCATCTGTTGCCAAAATATATATTGCCAAGACCGGGTTCCGGAAGGATATTATAGCTTTTTCCCCGATCTGCTGCCATAAATGTCTAGGAGATACAGGGAGGCCATGAGGTACCTAAATGTGAAAAATGTCATTAGGCCGAAATCCAACTATTCCTAGACTTCTATTTTAACGGCAAACTATTTGCATCTGAGTATAAAATATTTTTGTAATAGTTACTTTGCTCAACACGTATCTAAAATTTATATATCTTGCTTTGGATAAAACGGAATCATATTTTTCAACTTAATGGTTTATTTTTTTATCTCTGAAAATTTCGATTTCCTCGTTTTTCCCATAAAGTGTTGAGTTATTGCCTTGAAAGTAGTTACAATCGATTTTCCAAATCAAATTATTTATAAACCGCTTACCCGGAGCCCTATTGTCGAAACAAAATTAATTTTGCTTAAAAAGAAAATAGTGCTACAGTGGGTGAATTATGATAGTTAACAATATTGACCTCTCGTTGTAGACATAATATTTTTGTGCCATTTTAGCATTTCCGGATTTCGTCATCGGATCGAGGTCATAAGCTGGAAGGGAAAACACGCTATAACTAGAACTTCTTTTTTCTATAAAAAATCTAAAAAACATCAATTATTTTTGATAAACAAATTACACCATTTTTCATGAATAAATTAAAAGATTTTTACCCCATGGAACAAGAGGTTTTCCTTATGGCGATTTTTTGTCCGTATTCATGGTTGTCAAGGAAGATGGAAGTTCGCTGAAACTGATGCCATACAGACCAATTCGTTTTGATCAACATATTTCAAGAATAAAATGATATACGTCAGATCTGATAGGATACTCTTGCTCTTGTTTCTTCTGCGAATAGCAGCCATATAGTGAATTTTAGATAGAAACTTTATTTTATACATTTATTTTGAAATGAAATGTAAATTCATATGTGACGTAAGGGACTGATATCAGTGTTTTATCTCGTGATTCTCCCTTTGTATCCCGCCGAAGGACCAGCAAAAAATAAAGGCAAAGGGAGTGCGTTACAGTCTTTTTTCTATTTTGTTATATTCATGTGAAACTTTTAATCAAGGTAAATGAAATGATAAAAGTAATTTATACTGAGAGAAAAAATTGAATGATTCCTTGCTTATCAGGCATAGGGGATGTGGTGTTTTGGTGGTGGGTGTGGTCCCCACCCCTCCCCCCTCTCCGTCTCTGCCCCTGTCTCCCTCTTGATAAATGATAAGGGCTAATATTGAGTCACATCGTGTCCCGCATCCACAACTAGAACATTGATTCACGATATTTCACTTGTGACAACCTTAATCATCTCAAGCCTGCTTCTGTTTGAATCAATAACTTTGTTTTCCCCTTCGCCAAGGCTTGGAATGTTTGACCTATTCGACTATATAGTCATGGGGATCCTTTCATCGTCTTCACCTCTTCCCCCTAATAGGATATTGGGGCTCAGAAGATTTCGGTTAAGATATGGTATTTTTTCTTAAATACTAGCTGTTCCCCGGCGTCCTGTGCTACACCTACCTTCTGCCTATGACTCTCCCCGTATCAAGATCTACCTTTATACCCAGTTACGTCAAAGTCGGTCTAACGGTGTCAATTTGTTTATACCTGTCAAGTAATTCATAAAGCAGCCGATAGAGGCCAGCACCACAGCAATTCATAAAACAGCCGACAGAGGCCAGCACCACAACCTGCGAGTAGATAGCTCTTATCAAAGAAAGGCCAGTGCTCCTTAGTTAGACAGTGACTCTTGAAATAAACTGCATGTCGTCAATGAGTTCGAGTTATTCTAATTATCGAGAATACCAACAAATAAATTTGAGACATTATTCAAAATGGCCGTCAGAATCTGAATGGTTCAGTGTAGCCAATTTTTCTTCATCAAAACTTTTGACCTTTTGACCAAATTTTGAAATTTGACTATTTCGACCTAGCCTAGGAGAATTCCCGTATCGAGACCTATCTGTGTGCCAAGTTTGGTCAAAATCGGTCAAACGGTGTAGATTTGTATAAGGAACAAACAGACAGACGGACGAACAGACACACAGACAGACACGTGATTTTTATATATATATATATATATATATATATATATATATATAGACACAGTAATGATATATACTATTATTAATATAATATAATAAACTACAAGCCTCAGTACCGTCAGCTAAACTCTCTTAGTTATTGTGAGGAGTACATCAAGGGACTCGGAGTTGAGACTTCATCTTAAAGGCACCTCCTACAGGATAGACACAGGACTATATTGCACTATATACAACCTCCGAAAACACGAGACACTCGCCCATTTTCTCATAGAATGCCCCATCTACAGATCTGCCCGCACTACGTACTTTTAAAATATGCACCCAGAAGTTGATGAAGAAAATCTCACATTCATTATTTCACCTTCGAATAAGGACTCAATATTCAGGCTCTTCCTCTTCATCGTGGAAGCCCTAATGGTGAGATCATTCGTGTTTTTTGAATAGTAGCGAGTAATTATTACTTTCATAAATTTGTCTAATTTACTGTTTCGACTATTATAATTAAAATTTAAATTATGTGTATTTATTATGATCGACTGAGGAATGTTCTATTATTATTTATTTATTATTACTTTTTTTGTAACCAGACCCCTGTAACTGTTCTTTTTTTTTTAATACGTAATATATCTATCTATATTATATTTTATTATTATTATTATTATTATTATTATTATTATTATTGATTATTACTACAATATAAGTTAACATATTTCTAGTAATATTGCTGGTTCTGTTATAATGACTTTGTGAGGCTTGATGTGGGAATATGAACAATTACAAAACCCACAATAGTAATCCATTAAAGAAAAAATAAATAAATAAATAAAAAGATAATATAAAATAATAATGAAACAACTGTAAACAATTTTAAATGAAAATATAACACACTTTGTGCACTGCAGATGTTAAAGCAAATTGTCTCTAGGCCACCTCCGCTTCAGCCTTCTATGGGGATTTTGGAACGAGAATAGAGAATTTATCAAAGGATTTGGATGGCCTGGGAGAATGGAATGGAACTTCTGATAGACTGATTTGGCCAGGGATTGGATAAAGGGGATATTGAAGTCATTATGGAGGGTTAAGTTCGAGACATAGTAAGGAGCATTGGATATTTTTCGAAGGATTTTGGATTGTATTGTTTGTATTCTGTAGGAATTGGAAGGTTTAGTGGAACCCCATAGTTCTAGTCCATAAGTCCATATTGGTCGGAGGACGGTATTGTATATAAGTCGTTTGTTAGTCAATGATAGTTTTGAGCGTTTGTCCAATAAGCGTGATAAAAGTCTAAAACGTCTGTTTAGTTCCTGTCTTTTCTGAGTTATGTGTGGCTTCCAAGTTAAGAATAAGTTATATGTCTATATTATATAATATAATTCTAAGTTATATGTCTATATTATATAATATTATTTATTCATCAGTTCCGTAACAGGTCACGAGGGGTAGAGTTATCTGTTTTTTAGCATATGTTTCGGCCGCCGGATTCCTTCATCTGCAGCTACCCATCAAGCTAAACCTACACATAATCTGAGATTCCGATTTCTGTCCGCTAACGACGAAACCAGAAGATAAATGTGGAAGGGGGACTCGAACCCGTTTCTCTTGCGTTTAGGATTCAGCACACTATGGAAGTCATTATTTTGCCAAATGAAAGTAGGGTACTTTTTGACCTGAACAAGAAAAAATAGTGAGAACGAGAAAAACCCAGTTCGTTGGATGTTTCTAATCCTTTTTTTCAATAGATACGCATATGAATTTTTTCCCAATAATAACCAAGTGTATGGAGTATTGATTGAAGTTTTTATATTTTTCACAGGTTCTTGATACGAAAAACATAACAAACTTTGGAAAAATACAACTGTCTTATAAAGGGACCAAATATAAGAGAAATAAACCTTGTCGAGATTTAAAAGAACGAAACAAAAGACGCCATTAATCTCAGAAATTCCTAAGTGAATAGCTACTTGTCATGGGCTTGGCATCGCCGCCTAGCTTCAGCAGACTTGTACGAGACTAATTTTAAAAGTTAGCAAGTTAAAAATGTCATTCAATCTTTCCACTTAACTTTCAGCCTTTCCATCAACCCATTCATTCATTAGAACCTTCTGTAGGTCTCATTTATCCGTTGGTTAATGTCATGTGACGTAGAATAAAACCTCTCCTTTTAGCGCGGCTCCTCCCTCCCTTCTTAGGGAGGAAACCCGCTTATGAGGTTGACCTCATAATGCAATCCGGAAGTGCCGAGTAAAACAATTCATATTTCAGAACTTATATATCAGAAAAATAACGGTGGTTCAAATTTCTATATACAGGGTGTCCCCAGAATAAGCTGTCAAACTTCGGGAATTGATGCAGGATGGAGAAACAAAGAAAAAAAGGCCTTGGGCATTTATCTCGTTTTTGCTTCGTTACAGAGAAAAAACGAAAAAAAAAAAACCAACTAAAACACACAAAAAGGCATTCTTAAATAATCTCTATATAAAAATCATCTTAAGTATCATGGGCGTATATAAGGGGGGAACTGAGGGGGCTGCAGCCCCAGAAATTTTGTTTTTGTGAGAACATTTCATGTAAAAAAGCCTATAACAACGAAAAATGTCTTCTAGATTTACTAGGCGTTTAGAGGAATTTAAACTCACCATTTTACAATAAAATATTTAAAATTCTCCCTACATCCCAAATGCTTAGGTGCTACCAGCCCCCCCCCCCCCCACGATTTTTTTTTCTACATACGCTAGTGTAAAGTATATAAAACATATACCACCATATTCCACACCCTCCACCCATCCATCCCCCCCCGAAAAAACAACAAAAAATCTTCTCGGTCGAATAAAGTAACTGTAATGTGTAGCTGCAAGTTCGACATAATTTAAAATACATAGCTACTTTCCTTCGGATGGATGTGCTGAAACACAAAACAAAAAAAAACATTCAATTATTATTAACGATCAGGTGCATTTATTTTCTGACGATTCTGCATCGAAAAATTGTCGACACTTGTCCGAGCGGTCCGTCCAAAGCGCCTTAGAAGCTATGAAATAGAATAAAATAGGTTGAAAATTCATTATTTTATATCTCGAGTTTGGAAAATGATATCCATATGAGCCTTTCACTAATTCATTAGTTTTAGAGAGTAGATTAAAGGAATAGTACAATTTTTAAACAATAAGTTATTAATATATATTTTTAAAACGCATCTGCTCCTAGACCATTAGCGCCGGGGAAGCATGGCTGCCAGCTACCTTTGCTTCTCGCAATTAAAAAAGACACAGTAACCTAGGCTCAATGGGTAAACTATTATTTTGTTTGTCGGTTTCCCCTTTATTTTTTCAATTACAAAATAAAAAGAATATCAAAATATGTAGCAAAATTATGTATTTATGGTAGAATATGTGAAAATATGGAGTTTTGACAATATATGTAAAACGAAAAACGGTTTAAATGCTTTAAAACGTGCAGAATTACATCAACGCTTACGATTTACGAATCAGAAAAAAAAATATATATACAATAACATCTGTTCCGTAGTCATGATATTTCTACGTTTGATTGTTCGATGGCTATTATTGAGAGTCTTACAATGAAAAAAATTGTCATGAACAGTTAATTTTGGCAAAACGATTACGTGTTAACTCATGTTTTGGGTAAAGGGATCATGGCATTTTTGGGCGCAGACGGTAATTTTGTCAACAGGCCCCGAAATGAGAAAATTCCTTGCGGCAGGCAGGACTCGAACTCCGATCTCCTGCTTGTGAATCCAAGGCCTGAGTAACTTGACCACGAGGTGACCCATCATGGATATTTCATTATTGATGATTCACCACCACATCAAAGCAGATGCTGTCATATATTAAATAGAAAATATATCTGGTTACTGTATTCACATCAACAGGTATGAAGACTATGGTCGCTTCTATATTAATGATTTGCCATCAGCTCTGTATAAAAGTTGTCAAGTAGTACATGTATAAATGTTGGAACAAAAAAAAAAAAAAAAAAAAAAAAAAAAAAAAAAAAAAAAAAAAAAATAGTTTTTTTTTATTAGAAACCATAGTTTTAGATCAATTAATATGAACAAACCTGTAAAATCTCCAACTTAGAAGAAAGGCGAGTTAAAAATTGAACAAAATCGGTCTACTAGGTGTCCATGTTTCCTCAAAACCTCACTCAAGACCAACATTTTAATTTTAATTTTGTTTTATTGCTGAGAAACTTGCTATATAACATCTAAAACTAATGATAATTTATGAAACTCAACTCTTCGGGCGTTGCCCCTTGACTCCGCCGGGGGGGGGGATCCCCCTCGACCCCCACATTCCTTTCTACTTTGAGCCAACTGCTAAAATTAAAAAAACTAAAACAAAAAAAAAAAAAACAAACAAAAAAACAGGGAACATGCTTTAGCCACTCATTTTTAGCATGTTTCTGTTGACTCTTTTCTGTGTACTCATTTTTTCCCATCTCCATCTCAACTTGCTGATTTACTGAACGCAGTTATTTACGTTCGCGCTTCTCTCTACATTTGTCAGCGTTAGTTTTCACCGCTAATTTATGAGGAAGCTCGCCTTTCTTTCGGCAACGATATATTTTTCACTTGGTGCTTCCAGGCGTTAAAGTATTACTAGAATGAAGAGGACATTAGTCCTAAGAAGTCGACAAGCTAAAAATCTTTCATCAGCTGAAATACCTTCAATCAGCTGACCAAACTCTCATGAGGTGAAGCTCCTCCGATCAGCGAAATAACTTCCATTAGCTGACCAACCCATCATGAGCTGAAGCTCCTCCGATCAGGGAAATACCTCCCATCAGATTAGTGACTTATTATCAGCTGAAGCACCTCCGACCATCTGAAATATCTCCTATAAGCTGAAATACCTACCAACAGCTCTACAATCTCCCGTAAGCTCAAGCACCACCGATCAGCTGAAATAACTCCCATCAGCTGAATATATCCTATCAGATAAAATATTTCCTGTCAGCTGAACTACTCCTGGTTAGCGGAAATACCTCGGATTGGTTGAATTAGCTCAGATCAGCTGAAGAACATCCTGTGAGCTGAAGCACCTCCTATCAGCCAAACTACATACAATCTACGGAAACAGCTGGACCGAGAATGATCTCTTTGTGGTATCATTTTCCGCCCACACCTCGGTGGCGTTTGCGACTGGTTAGGTTAAAGCTAAAGCATATTACATGCTATAATAGGAAAATCGGTTCTACTCCAAACTAAAATATAACTGTCTACTTAGTTGATGTATTTTCTGTTTTATTCTAACATCATTAGGTGTAAAGATTCTAAAGAAATGAGAGAGATGCTGCCATCTGGCATAATCGCATTATTCGAATCAGTTTTTTACATGTAAGGGCTTCTTTTTTTTTTTTTTTTTTTTTTTTTTTTTTTTTTTTTTTTTTTTTTTTTTTTTTTTTATAAAAAAGAGGAATCTACTGACAATGAAATTAAGGAAGAGCTTGTCTCGTTATCTTCATGTCTTTCGGTGAAATGTGCTCTATTTGCGTACCTATTTCAGACAAAAACGGCAACCTGAGTCCTGTTTTCCGTTGTGTTTTTTTAAAGGATGCGCAGAGAATAATGTTTGATGATAATTGACTACGCCGAGACGGGGTTGGCTGTATCGGTCCCACAGAAGGCGATCGCTTAAAATCTACCGAGGAGCTTTTTGCTGGCCATCTCTAAGGATTAGCTTAAGCTAGCCACTGCAAAACAATCAGTTCGGAAAGCGCCTTTTTGCTCGAGCTCCGAACAGACGGACCACCACTAATGCCCTTATTCAAGTGAATTATACACGGTATTATTTTCCTTTATTAACTTCCTGAGGATCAGTTTGCCCTTTTTGCCCGCTCCAATTCCTCTCCCTTCCCCATTATCCTACTCTCCTAACTCACAATATTCGGAAAGGAATACATAGTAGTTTATATTCACTCATTCATGTAAAGGAATAAAATATGACACAGCGAATTAAAGAAGATCATTACTGTTTGGTTTCCTTAAAATGTATAAACTGAAACACCAGTTTTCACAGTCATAATTTATTTTCTATTTTATTGCGTATTAAGTATACTTTTAATTAGTTTCTCTCTATGTGACTTAGATCATGAATAAGACAACGCGTTTCCACCCTCCCTCTATAGGAAGGATACCTGCTGATGATGCACAGTGAGGCCGAATGACCAAAAACCAGAAAAAAAAAATCAATATCTTTTGAACGACTGATCCCATTGATCTCATTCGATTAAGAATAAAAAAAATATATTGGAGTGATGTGAAGAAGTTTAGCTTACAATCAGTACTAAGACTTTAGAATTTGTACCCAAAAATACTCGGTTCAAATTCCACTAGATTGATTTAGTTGTGTTTTTTTCTGGTGTCTCTGCCTTTCCAAACACAATATCACATGTGGTAATTGCACGTCAAGAACTAAAAATGACCTACTATTATTATTTCAAAAAATTGTTTAAAGCTTTGGGAAATTCCTGCTTTCTCAGGCTTTTTCAGAAAACTGGCCGAGAGCTGCTGTTGCTATTATTTTGGAACCATGGAGTAAACTGTTGAGGACATACCAATTCTGCCGTAAATTGCATCTTGACTGCTTATAACCTCAAGAATGACTGAAAATTTACGAATCAAATTGCCATAGATTTTTGTTATTTCTGATGTCAAAGATGGGTCTGCGAAAAATCTGGAGGTGTTGCATATCACTGTCGCACAAATGCAACACGGATTTCAAGTTTTTTATTAATTCTTCTTGAAATCTTTTTTTTTTTTTTTTGGTTTCTTTATCTGGAAGAGTTGCATTTGTGGTTCTCCAATTGTAAAAATACATAGAATAAAAATTGTAATAATACCGAACTAACAAAATAATTTACATGAATTTCAATAATACTAAAAGAGCCGGCGCTAATGGCCAAGTTGTATATGCGCCTTAAAAAAAAGAAAAAAAAATACTAAAAGAGGAAAAAGGAGGAAATAAATTTATTAAAAATTATATCCGTATTTATAGACGTATTAAAGGAATAGGGTACGACTTTATCGATCCTCTAGCATTGAAAAGAAATAAGGAAATGTAAAAAAATGTATATATTGGGTGATGTTTTAGAAGAACTTATATATATATATATATATATATATATATATATATATATATATATATATATATATATATAGCTGTGCCCGCGACTTCGTCCCCGTGGATAGTGACTTAGGGCTGAATTTTTGAAATATCTTTTTGTTTATTTTGGATTATAAACGCCGTCGTATGGGTATTTTAAAAAAAATTACTTTACAGTAATGCTTCTCTATACGCGATATTAGACGTATAGCCATCGGGGATCAAGGATACAGGCTGCTAGGATTGCTAAAATGTGATAGAGCCACTAAGAGTGTCTGACAGACAGCAGACATACAGACTAAATTCTAAATATCATTGTTTTGGGTACTATTGCGTTGATAAAGGCCCCCCAATTTCTCATATATCTCCCATGTGCAGACAGCGATCCTATAGAATTTTATTATATATATATATATATATATATATATATATATATATATATATATATATATATATATAGATTTCCAATTTTCCACATTTTGTCATTAACTAGTATGATGACCTATAATAGAAACTTCCATTAACAAATATACCTCGGGTATTAATGCTACTCAAGAAAACTGGGGGAAAATGTTGAAGGGACATTTGTAGAAAAGGTGTCCCCTCATATTGGTGTGTTTGAGAAGAGAAGTAGAGGCCGGAACCATATTGGAATTCAAGACTTGTCTTCCCAGAGAGAAGGGAACAAATCTATCAATTAAGAGACAAATACGTGGGAAGAAGTCTAAAGACACGTGGATTCAATAAGAAGACGGTCAAACTCTTCCTTTCCCGCTTTATCGTATCCGATGTCCCACCATTTCTATCTCCATTCCTCCATAATTCTATTCTCGAACTTTCTATCTTCCAGACTTACCACTTTGTCTTCCTCTCCGTTTTCCCTTTACTACGTCCCTTCCTCCCTGTTAGCGCGTTTCCTCTTTCCCTCCATAGGCAGGAAACCCGCTTATGAGGTTGACTTGATGACTCAATCCGAAATTTCCGACTGGAAACTATTTCACGTTTTAGAAACTATTGATTACGAAAATAACGGTGATATATATGGGTCTTTTTGCGAAGACTACATCCAGTTACTTTGAAGTATCTGTCGTAATTTTAAACAGTGGTTTTGGTACTTACGGATTAGCTTGCAGGTTTTTTGCAGGTTATCTATTTTCTTCTTTACAGGTTATCTAAGGTTGGAAACCATATTATATAAATATAGTAATCAAAAGTTAATATCGTAATAAAAAGTATTTAAAATCACTGTAATCACTACTAAAAGTAACTTTTTTTGACTCCTATATTCATATAATATGGTTTCTAACTAACCCTTAGATAACTTGTATTTGTAAGTATTACTTTTAGGCGTGCAAAACATAAATGAAAATAAGCAGAATATATTTCAGAATGCAATATTTATTAATAAAAAGGTTCATATTCAAAAAAATCACTGGTAATTGTGAAGATTTGGGGCCCCTTACCGATTTTTTTGTCATGTGGGTCTATAACACATTATATTTTATATTTATTTCGCATTATGGGCATACGTGATATGCGTCTACTCGCTCAAGAAGATATCAAAACTCTAGTCAATCCAACTCGTTCGAATTAATAGAATTCTATTAATTTTTGTAAGTTGGATTGACTTGAGTGTTAAAGGTTACTTTACTACTGGCAACAACCAATAGAATTGCCCATAGAAATAGCCAATAGAAAAGCCAATGAGTTATGCGCATGCGGTGAATCACTGTTATAATGACTACAGATACTTCACAAGTAACTGGATGTGGTCTTCGCAAACCACCAATATATATATATATATATATATATAGCCTTAGCCCTTCTCAAAAAGATTGAGCTGATTGGGCGTTATGATTGTCCTTCCAAAGTGCATTAGCCAACTATAGGCTAATAACTTTTATTAACAATGTATGCACTGTGATGTTTTGACTATCGAAAACAAGGGTCCAAAATGAGCAATTTTGTCGAGGTGTATTCTTAGTGGTTAACGTACCTTATAGTAATAATATAAGGAGTCCTTCTTGTATCCACCTTTGCCAGGTGGAGAAAGTATTTTGACTTTGGTGTCTTAAATGTGGCATTTGTAAGGTTTTTCCAGGTAGAATTAATTCAAAATTAGCACTCTAGCACATTTACCTTCAAACGGTGTTCCATTGCTAGAGTTATGAAGAGGATTGAAAAAGAGACAATGGTTTATCCTAAGACTAGTGGATTTGAAGAAGATATTGTAGGAATGAGAGGATGATGTCTCCATTACCTCGCCCTACCAAATACCCTCCATAGGTCCTTAGCGATCCGTGTCCGTGAGTAGTTCATCCTTCTTCTCTCCCCTACCCATCACTTCAGCCAGTAGTTTCAGTCATTTGTCCCGTCTAGCTATCGTCTCTATGATTCCTGTCTTATAGACGTGGTAGCTACTTCCCAGGCATACATCTCGGTTGAAGACCATCAGTTTGTAAAATTAGTTCTATATAAAAAAAAAGAAAAACTATAAAACGAGTACCTGCATGCATATAAACTCGAAAATGTAAGCAATACGATTTTTTTCGCACGAATTTCGCTCCAAAAGGCATCTTCCGGCGGACGGATTCTGCTGATTAACGAACTTGACCTTTCAAATTAGACAAAAGATTTTTGTCCATATTTGTATATATTTCACAAATATATACTAATTTGAACCGCCGTTATATTATTGATCTAATGTATGTCAAACATGAAATTTTCGTGTTGGCACTTCCGGATTGCGTCATGAGGTCAACCTCATAAGCGGGGATGCTCCTTTTGGAGGGAGGGAGGAACCGTGCTAAAAAGGAACGGTCTGTTAGTAGGTATATATTAGAAGATTAAAAGAAAAAAGAGAAAGCTCCCTAAAAATCATATCTCGATTGACAACTGTGAATTTGTAAATAAATAACTTATAAATAGCATGTTATTCTCGACTAGTAGATTCCAAGGAACAGTAGATATAAAGCAAAAAAAAAAAATCTTCAGGAGCTACTTGGCACTCCACTATAAAACATCTGAAGCTAATTATAGAAGTTCATTATTTATGAGATACATCCCAGTCCAGTAAAAATTATTATGTAACTCATCCAATCTTCACCAAGTTATTCATATGCACCTTAGTTTTTGTATTGTTGCAACAAAAGTTCCAGTATATCATCCCAAAATGATGAGAAACATGCATCTACGAAAACAGAAAAATTATCTGAAGTGTAAGTAGTTATTATTTTTCTTATTTCAATAATTTTGGCCGTTATTAAAACATAATATAAAACAGCAAAATATTTTATGTTTATTGCAGTCTTCCTGCGGACTATTCTAAAGAAAACCCGGTTTGATCAATGCCAGTATATATTGATCATTGAGCATTGATGAACCTGTCCCATGTGTCACGTGCGACGCCTCTAAATCTTAACCACCATCTTAATGCACTTTTTTAAAAATGAAAGCTAATAAAACTTAAAACAACTTTGTCTAGCCAGATTTTTGCTTTTTGTTCCCCTTGTTTATTATTTTACGTGTAAATAATTCAGGAACTTTTACAATTGAACATAAAATAATTGATTATTACTCATCTAACTTAATATCAGCACTCATATCGTTGAAATTAAATATTTAAATACTGATTAGATTTGGAAAAAATTAAAATCAATTTTCAAATCATTCAAAAATCATATTATTTCTATTAATCTCATTGTTGAACTAAGATAAATTTACGTTTTGAAGATGTGTCAGTCTGATTGTTTCAGAGTCTAATCAGCATTTTAATGTTTAATTTCAACGATATTAGTGCTGATATTTAGTTAGATGAAAAATAAAACATTATTTTACGTTCAATTGTAAAAGTTTGTGAATTATTTACACGTAAAATAATAAACAAGGGAAACAAAAAGCTGGCTAGGCAAAGTTATTTTAAATTTAATTAGCTTAAATTAAAAAAAAGTGCAATAAGAAAGATTTAGATCTAGAGGCTGCAGGATTTTTTGAAGCACGAAATATCGTTTGGCCCTACTGGCGTAAATAGTTCTTTATCAATCGTTTTAACATTGTTTTATAAAAGTTAAAAAGTATAATTTTTGTAGTATTGAAGTATATTTAGATAAAAATATGTTGAAATCAATCATTTGTTGTACACAGATGGCTCTCTTAAATTTGAAAGAGGGCCTGATATATAGGCTTGAGCGTATATATCACAGTTTTTCTGGCGTAAATATTTATTTTTTTAAATTTTAAGTCCATTTATAATTAACTCTATCTGGAATTTCTAGACGGGTCTGGCGTACATACATTCAGTTTATTTTTTTAGTCTTAAAAAATGGTTGAAGGATAACAAATCTATAAAGATAGTCAAGCTAGAAGATTCTTGAATGGCTTAGTTGCTTTTCTAAATCAGGTTGACAAGACTTGAGTGCATTGTTGCCAATGAACAGTCGGACGAAGTCAGCATGAATGTAGAAATGCTTTGCCTGGAACAAAATTAATGCCTGGAAAGACAGAGGACCTCTTCAATCTATCATGGGAATAGTCAAAATACTTTTGTAATGGCAAGGATCTAAGAAGGACTCCTTATAGGTACACATACCACTAAGAATATACCTGTCAAAATGGCTGATTAGGGTACTAAATCAGCCATTTTCACCAGGTATATTCTTAGTGGTATGTGTACCTATAAGGAGACCTCCTCTAAATCTCATGGTACGTTCTTTGTCAATGAGAGGTTTTAGTCTATAGATGGCTAAAGCACTTTGGAAAGACTCCTTATAGGTACATATACCTCCAAGAATATACCTGGTCAAAATGGCTGATTTAGGATCCTACTTCTCTAAACCTCACGATACATACTTCGCCAATGAGAGGTTTTAGTCTATAGTTTGCTAGAGTACTTTGGAAGGACTCATTATAGGTACATATAGCACTAAGAATATATCTGGTCAAAATGGCTGATTTAGGACCCTACTTCTCTAAACCTCACGGCACATACTTCGTCAATGATAGGTTTTAGTCTATAGTTTGCTAAAGCACTTTGGATAACGCTCAAGCTTTTTCTGAAGAGCTAAGGCAGGTCAAAGTCCCATTGTAGTATATTGTTCAATTTATATTATGTTTTTATTACAAAGGTATAAACATACGTCAATTTCCTGGCGACCCAATAGCTGTTAGTGTCTTAGTCAGCAATTCTTTTCTAACCTTAGCCCAGCTGTCTAAGAAGTGTATATGGAGGATAAGGAGAGGAGCCTTATGTTCCAGTCTATAAAAGGAGGCCGTATTCAAGGCCCAGCTCGAACTAATCCTCCATAGATTTTCTGGCTCACGATCCGCATTCGGCCGATGTGGAGGGGAGAGGACGTACACTAAGCGGTTTAGGAATGATCTGAGCAGCTGCTGAGAGGTGTTATTAGGAGAGGAGGAAGAAATGGTGATTGATCTAAGGGGATGTGGGAGATGAGCAAACGAGCGGCTCGCGTGAGATCCTCAAACCTCCCGTTTCCTCCCCAAACTTGGCCCCTCATGGTCACCGTCTACCTATGGATTCTCCCTCCATCTAAAAACCCCCTCCATTCACTCGTATGTCCTGACTACGATAGCAGAAAATCAATCCCAATCAAGATATGTCCCGTAACGTACACTAATAAACGAAATCGTCACCAGTGTCCCGTACCCAGCCTGATAAAAAAGTGAAAAAAGTGTATACGTCTTATGCAGAGTGTGAAGGGATCCGAGATACTGCCAAAATTGTTTTAATATGACCCATGAAGACCAATCGAATAATTAAGTTAGGTTTTTAAAAAAATATGTGAATTATAATCTTTTCTTTGTTTCACTTATTCGTTATGCCTTAAAAACTGAAACTAGATTTTAATTTTACTTATTTAGTTTCTAATTTATTTTTGCTTTTCTAGATGCAGAAAGTAGGTGTAGCATAAGCATGCAGGGTAACAGCTAGTATACTCGTAGTAGATTCTCCCTTCTCTGGCGTTCTCTTATCCGTCGCTCTCCCTAATCCGGCAGTCTCCGAGAGGCATGAGTGACGTATCTCGGAATTCGGAGTTAGCCCGGCTCGAGGGTTTCTAGGAAACCTTCCCTTCCTAGCTAGCCAAACATTTGTTTCGTGGTATTTCATTTGATGGAAGTCAAAGAAGGCATATATGTTTCCTTTTAAAGGCAGGAAATACATTGTGTTTCTACTAAGAAAGTAAATGCGTTTACTACGGCACCTGCGGCTGGAACACATGATGATAGCCAGTCTTGTTCGAACATAATATGTACCATTTTAAATATGCAATGTGGTACATATTATCATATCCTCAAATAATAAGGTTTCTGAAATAAATAAGTGACCGCTTCTAACTGAATTTTCTAATTCGGCGTTTTCTCTAATCCGACTGTACCCCGCTCCCGGCGACGCCGGATTAGGGAGTGTCTACTGTATATTCTGGATGGTCCCGAAGGAAATTGCCATACTACGGGGTGTGTACGCCGACTAAAGTGTTTAGTTGAATGCCACCAAGGAAACATTTTTATTTGCATTATTACCCTAGATATAGGCGTTTCCGTGTTTTTTGTTTAAATGCTAGTTTATGGCCATTTTTGTGCTATTTGTCGTTCAATCCATAGGGAAAATTAATTCTGATGAAATTTTAAAATTCTGCATCAAATTTCCTATAAGATCTCATGTGCCTATATCTAGGGTAATAATACAAATAAATAGTTCTCCTTGGTGGCATTCAACTACACTTTAGACGGCGTACACATTCCTCACAGTATGGCGAAATCCTTCGGGTCCACCCTGTATATTTAAATATGTCCTACTTGTTTTACAGCAGGATGAAGGCTTAAATTTCAAGCCGAAACGTCAGCAAACAATAAAAATAATTTCCCCATAAAAAATGTAATTTTATTAACATAATACGACAAATTCTACCTTCGCATCACCAAAGGCCAAAGATCTCATCTAAATTATTTTAATTCTCATTTCTCAAGGTTTCTTCCATCTGTGAGCATGGTCAATTATGTGTTTGGTTAATTTTTCGCATCTATCAACAATCCCTTTATGTATAGAGAAACAGGCAGGTCCCTTGGAGGAAAAGACCCGACCATCCATGTGGTCAGGGCACAGCCTGAGGCGGCGTGGTTCGGAACAGGGATGAAGAAACAGTTCTTGTGTAATTAGAAGGACAAGGGTTTATTGATTCAGTGGTCAGACAGAGGGTACGATCCTTCCTCTTGCAATCGCTTTGATTAGCAACTCCCATCAAAGCGGAGATAGCCAACCCTTCGAGGAGCTAACGTCATCGGATCTCTAGTTCTAAACCACCCCTCACAAACACCATCATCCCTTCAAAAACCTTACCTCCTCGAGCCTATTAATTAATTATTATTTTCCTCCTCCTATGCACAAAGGGGAATCACGTTAAGAAAAACAGTTCATGTAGAACTGACGCACACGACAAGCACACATATGTACATTGCGGTAAAGTGGTTCATTATTGAATAAAGTTCTTTGAACCTCATTACAAGACTACTGCCAATGACCACAATACCACTTCTAAAGACCACTACCCTAGACCACACAAAACCACCCAAAGTTAGTTTTATAGATCATCGAAGATTAATTTTTAAAAAAGTCCGACTCGCAGGAGCTGCGTGATCTTAGCGCGGCTCCGTTAATATCCCTAGTCCCATTAGGAAAGGAATAGAAGCAGTTATTCATTGGTAGGGTTGGATCTTTCGTTAAAAATATAAAATAAAATCTCAAAGCGATGGAAGTTTAAGGTGCCACAACAGTATCCTTAGCGGAAATAATTGCCACGCCTTCTCAAAGTTCTCTCTAGGAAAACAATATTGCCTTCTTTTACTAAAGTACTACTTTTACTGTTAAGCGAAATTTGAAACGAAAAAAAACAACAATTAAATAGTGAGTTTAACAAAGACCCTTTAATATATAGCATTTCCTAGTCTATTTGAACCTTTTCCAAGTCAACTGTAACCTTTTCTAAATCAAATGTCACTCTTTCCAATTCAAATGTAACCCTTTCCAATTCAAATGTAACCCTTTCCAAATCAGTTGAAACCCTTTCCAAAACAAATGTAACGCTTTACAACTCAATTGTCACCCTTTTTATTTCAATTTTAACCATTTCCATTTCAATTGTCACCCTTGAAATTTTTTGCAAATTGACCGTAATGGGGAATGGGCGAATTGAGGGCCTCAAAACTCAACGGGATAAATCATGAAAATATTTTTATTAAAAAAAAATAAAAAATCGATCTCGCTAGTGACCTAAATGTCTGTACGTCGCAAAAAAAAAAAAAATAAACGAAAAAAATCGGTCTCGCTAGTGACCTAAATGTCTGTGCGTCGTTAAAAAAAATCGTTTTTGTTTTTTTTTGGCCGACGCACAGACATTTAGGTCACTAGCGAGATCGATTTTTTTTAAAAATAAAAATATCCCGTTAAAAATATATTTTTTAAATTTTCATGATTTATCCCGTTGAGTTTTGGGGCCCCTCAATTCGCCCATTCCCCATTACGGTCAATTTGCAAAAAATTTCAAGGGTGACAATTGAAATGGAAACGGTTACAATTGAAATAAAAAGGGTGACAATTGAGTTGTAAAGCGTTACATTTGTTTTGGAAAGGGTTTCAACTGATTTGGAAAGGGTTACATTTGAATAGGAAAGGGTTACATTTGAATTGGAAAGGGTTACATTTGAATTGGAAAGGATGACATTTGATTTGGAAAAGGTTACAGTTGACTTGGAAAAGGTTCAAATAGACTTGGAAATGCTATATATTGGTTATATTGCAACGAAAATCGGTAAATGTCGTCGGTGCCTAAAAAGAAAGATGTTTTCAAAATAAACTAAACCAGTTTATTAGTTGGAGTTTAATCTTTAAAATGTTCAAATTTAATTGTCGGTAAACCGGTTGTTACTTCTAACAATGTGGACACTGTGTCCGGTTTCTCTATTGTTATTATTGTGGAATATTCTTTTTTCTGCTGGGCGCTTTTATTATTCATCAAGATTAATAAACAAAAATTTAAAGTTTTTGTGTATTTATTAAGTATTATGTTGCCTTACAACACTGTATTGATACACAACACTCGGGAAGTAAATTAATTATTTTTATTGCTATAGGTTATTTTTATTGATATACGTATTACAATTTACGTACGATTTGTGATTAATCTATTTTTTGATACGGCCTATTCGCATACATATCAAGAATGTTGAAATAGTCTAGATATGAAGACTTAAAATCTTTCGATTTCTGTGCGTTTCTTTTCAGAAAATGATAAATTGCCTCAAGTGGTTGTTGGTGGTGATGTATTCTGGGAAAAGCTAATATACAACTAAAATAATTATTTTTGTTTACAATGCACCGACATCTAATGGCCTGCGCCGGGATATCTGTAGATTGCCAACCTCCCTAAACAGCCTGGTGGAGCCGGCCCTGAAATAAAAAAACAACCTGCTGCAGTCGGGACTCCAACCCGCATCACCGCAAGTGAATCCAAGGCATGGAGCCCCTTCGGGACTTCTTATATCCGAATTCAATTGACTTCTAGTTCCAGTACTTGGAAGTATAGCTCCTCTCCCCCTATTCCTCCTAAGTTTTGGAATGTTGTAAGCCGTGAAGGGGGCCGAGATGAATTTAATTAATTCACAGGTTAATAATTGTTGCAAAACTTGCCGAGTCGTAAGTTGGACCGGCGAGACTGGATTGGGGATTGGGTAGACCGCAACATGTTAACATTATTCGACAAGATATATTCGGCGTTCCCGCAACTCGATCCCCAATGACTCCTCGCTGATTAGCAAAGCCAAAGTTCTACCTTCCCTTCACCTTATCGCCGGAAACTTGGTACCCCCCCCCCCCCCCCCCCCCCCAGGCTTTATTCAAACTAAAGGCCAACAACCGGACCGATAATTATAACATTACGGCAGGAGAACTGATCCTCAAGTAGGATGGGCCTTCCTAATATATTTATTTGATTATTGGAATTTAGTGTTTTTTACCTTCCTCTTCTTTTTCTTCTTCTTTATGATCTTCCTGTGTGGCTTTCAGCGTGGAGGTGCCTCGGTCTAAGAACTCAAAGCAATACCATCCCGAACCAGGACCTTCATGGAGTTCAGCCTTTTTTCCTTTTTCTCTCTAAGCCTGGGAATTCCTTCCATCCATAGCAATCTCAGCCTTCCTCTTGAACGACGTCCAGTATGCCGGGCGTAAACGAACTTCCCTGTGTTTAGTACCTCCCTCGGGAGAAGGAAACCCGCTTATAGCGTCGAACCGATGACCCATAACGTAATCAGAAAACGTGACGAAACAGCTCGACGTTTCATGGCTCAAAGTCACGAAATAACCGATCGTTCAAATTTATATATTTGTGTTATTTTTATTTACGTATGGGCCCATAGGACCAAGCGCAGTAAAATGGTCGCTGTTTTTAAAAGTTTAATTATTTGTGTGCTTCTTCTGTCATCAAACCAAGCTGCTCCACTCCTTTTTAGCGCCGTTCCTCCCTCCCTCCAAAGGGAGGAAACCCGCTTATGAGCTTGACCTCATGACGCAATCCGGAAGTGCCAACAAGAAAATTTCATGTTTTAGATCCCATGGTACTTACGTATTAGCGTCAAAGCAGGGTCTCAGAGAACTGGATCATCACCGGGTCAGAGAGCTGGATCAAGGAGTCAAATCAGTTTTTGCCAATATGGCGACGGGATTATCAACGATTTGAGTTAACTAGAGCATTGATTTAACCTTTAGCGAGCGAAAACGGGTAGCACTTATATTAATAGCATAATTTCTATGCGTTTCCGCTCGCTGCGCTTGCTCAAGGTTATATCGAAACTCTAGTCAATCCAACTCGTTGATAACATAGATCAAGGATGGTTTCTCGCTGGATAATGGACTGATGGACAATTTAGCATCGCTTCGAAACGGTCTCTTTCATCCTTGCTATTCTTTTGTCGCCATAGCTGAAATCGCGTAACAAGCAAAAAAAAAAAAAAAATGACAATTGCGTGGGTAAATAAAGCACAAATTACTTGCGTTATAAATACAAAGGGATAGATCAACAATATAACGGTGGTTCAAATTTGTATATATATATATATATATATATATATATATATATATATATATATATATATAGGGGAAGGTGTTGTACCTCTGACCATATTGTACCTTTGACCGCCGAGGCTGTGGCGGCATGTAGCAACATATTAGAAATTTTGGTGTAATTAGTGTTTAGCTCCTTCCATAGAGGGCTTGTGTAACCTACTTTGGATTATTCAAGTCAAAGAGGATTCTTGCAAAAAATACTTATCCATTTCTATAATAAAAATGTAAGTTATTTATTGATGACGTTTTGCCACATAATTTTGTTTGTATTGTTTCTTTTCCGATGGAAATCATTTTACAAAGTAGCTATTACAATAAGAAACATGGAGTAGCTCCTGAAATTGATTTATCTTAACCCTTAAATTTTTAGCATACTTTTTAATTTTCACTACCAGGGTGTTGTACCTCTGACCACGACTAGGTGTTGTTCCTTTGACCAGGTCAAAGGTATAACACACCTGAGTATTTTTTTTATAATTCAACTTTTATGTTCTTCTGCCACAAATTTAAAAAAAATAATTAATATTACTATTACATATTTAGTCGTAGAGATCTGTGGTATTAAATGCCCAATGTTTAAGATCCAATATTTGAAAAAAAAAAAACAAACTTAAAGTGACAAGTTAACGAGAGAAGATGAAAATTTGTATGATATTGATGTTGAAGACATTGTGGCTAAACTTCCAAACCCTAATATTGCTAGTGGATCTGCTTGACAGTTAAAACTTTTATCGGTTGAACTGGATTTATCAGCATATTAAGCATAACATAATATCAATAATAGTTTTTTTTATTATGTTTACATCCTTGTCCTGTATTTATTAAACTTACAATTAATTGCAATATTACTGAATACATTTTTTTTTTCTGGACTGCTCTATTGTTTTTACGTGGTCAGAGGTACAACACCCCGTGGTCAAAAGTACAACTACATGGTTTACCTTTGACCACTGTACGATTATTTTTTAAAAAATTAATAAAAAATATTAAATGTAAAGCTAGAACCTTGAAAAAACTAAATATAATAACCAATAGAATACTAATTAAAATGAAATAAAAAAAATGAATTTAGCCTTAATATTCAAGCTAAAAAAAACTCAATTTTGCAAAGTGGTCAAAGGTACAACACCTTCCCCTATATGTATATATTTAGGTGTAAAGCCTTCTTTTTCAAACTAATTTTCGGTTTTGGTATTCAGAAACGATTAATTGAGTTGAAAATTGTTCCATACGTTTCATATTTATCTAGTCTATGATAGATAAATTTTGGTTCCGTTTGGTGTGAAGGAAATACTAGAAATAAAATATTTCATTAACAGGCATGAAACGTTTTCGGACGAAGGTCACTAAGGATATGAACGGAACTGCGCTCTATGACGACGCAGTTCTTGCGAGTCGGAATTTTTAATCTTCCTCTAACCGAATTTCCAACCATCTGAAATGCCTGTATGCGTAATACCTACTGCTTGCTTTTCTTTTACTGCCAAAATACATTTAATTATTTTGATTAAATGGTGAAGGGTATTAACTAATAATACGACTCAAGTTGACGAATATCCCTTCTGAATTCTCTGAGAACTTTATTTCTTTGAGCCAACGTTTCGGACTACTTGTCCATCTTCAGGACTGCTAATTTCCTCACTAACCTTGTCCCATCAATAAATTCAGTCAATTTAACATTTCATAGTTAAATAATAATTTAGTCTATTTATATATTAATAAAATAAATATATTTTATTCGTGATACTTGCCTCCCTGATGGCGTTCTTATATTATTACAATTTAGTTAGTCTTGATAAAAATACTCCTCACCAGAGAAATCTTAAGCGAAATGTATTATTTGTGGGTCTTTCTGCTATCTACTGGCTACAAAAATTGCCTAAAAGAAATGAGCAGAAAAATTTGTTGTATTAAACGAACCGTCGAGCTCGTTAACCTACACTCACCCAAAAATTGTTTTTTTTTTCGCCAACATTCTGGCGTAAAAAATCGCAGGCCTTGGAGTTTTGCGTTAAAAGGATTTACAGTACACCCTCTTGAGAAGAAACACACCTATGACGTCGAACCGAAAGCGTATACTGTAAAGAAAACATTTTTTTTTGCATTTACTTTTTTTTTATATTCTATACATCTTTGATTCTTTTATCGGTATTTACTATGTACCAGTCCCAGTCCTGATCAAGACTTAAAATGTAAAAGTTCTTGGAAATCTTTGAAGTAAAAACTTTTATTAATATAAAAATGAAGTTTTATTATCTATTTCAATCTGCACGTTGATGATTTTAACTACATTTATAATTCCCTTTTGACAAGGAAATATCTTATGGCGGAGGAGTACAAATTTTGCGTCACGGATGACGCAAAAGTGTAATGGCAGTGACGTCATCGGTCACGTGAAATTCATTTTGGCGGGAACTGAAATTCCTAATTTGGCGAGAACAGATTTTTAAACATTATCAAAGGTTATTGTTGAAGACGTTGGTTACTCAACTTTGGAGGCAGTTTAGTTTGTTTCATGATGTCTAATATAGTTGTCGTTTAAATTATTTTCTTATAGAGGTAAATCACCCGAAGTATGAATGCTTGTGCCATCTCGTTTTTTAGGGAAGCCAAAAACGAGTTAGATCGTACCCAGACATGCTTGGGTCATCTTTTCATATCAACACTGATTTACCACGAGTTTCCTTGTAGCTGGTGTCCGAGGCAATAACGAAAGTATGAGGCCACTCGTAGTTCACAGCCAACGTATTAAAAATATTTTCTAATTTCTAATGAGACTCGCCTTTTCCTAGTTTTATATGAATCTGAGATATTTTTTTTGACACACAAGTATAAGTCTAATTGCTCTTCAACAATATATTCCGGAAACAACTGCGGACTACTTTCTCCTATGCGAAAGGTTAACACATATTAAGAGTTGCTATCGGTCAATCTAAAAAAAAAAGTTAGTTGGACTAACTTAACTTGTTATTAGTTTTAATTAGAGAACTAAAGTTAAAGTAGTCGTTAGAGGAGTTGAGTTGGGGTCTTGCTTTATCTCCGTGTTTACAGCACACAGCTAACACTTTCTTTTTATCATGCACACACAATTAGATTATTTTAATTTCTTCTAAAATGTATTTTTAAATGGAAGGGGGGTTCCGATTATTCCTACATGCTAGCAGATAGTAAAAAGAACATAATTGCATAAAAATGAATTGTTCGTGTTTGAAAAAGGAATATAATAGAGAATAGTTTCTATTTTACCCATTTATTTTTGAAATCTGTATTAATCTACCTCTGATTTAAGCTCTAACCATAACACACACTAATCAAATGTTATCCTTTTTTTTGTCACTTCTTCTGGATATAACATAGCTCTGATGACGGCTTGAATTTCAAGCAGGCAAAAAATGAAATTCATCTTCTTATAAAAGATGTAGCTTTATTAAGATAACACGATCGAACCCTGACAAAATATAATCTTTATATTATGTTGGGTTGTATAAAAAGGTGTCCCATGTCATGCTGTACAGCGTGAACGCATTTTCCATTCTGTATTATGGGTTTTTCCATTTCAGCCTTATTGGCTGAAATTTGGATTAAGCAGTCCACAGATATCAGCTTATTTTTATAAAATATGCAGAAGGTCAATTGATTAAATCAAAATACTTTTACATACTATGGTCCAGTCAACAGGTATGCTAAAAAGGGATTACCATGCAAAAGGTGGGTAGAAGAGTTTTCTATTTTAATATGTACATATTGGCATCAATACAAAAAAAAAAACAAAAAACAAGTTATTCAACATGGCCGACTCCGGGAGAACTTTTGATGGCCGAAATACCTACAAATTTTTCAGTTGCTGAGCAGTCAAGCGTACATTTATGTACTAATTCAATATGAGTTAAATTAGTGGGGTCATGCCTATTGGATTTTATGTATGTACCAACAATATGTATTTTTATACAGTATAAGTAGTAATTTTAACTCCTATTTTGTGTCAATTCCCCCCTCCTTTAATAAGTCGAATTATAATCTCGATAAGTCGATGTTCTATATATTTTTTTTCTTTTTACGGCGCTTCGACAGCTAGGCCATTAGCGCCGATGTTCTGTAAGTCGAACAATTTCTTTCAGATTGATACGACTGAAATTCGAGTTGGCCCTTTATAGCACGTATGGGGGGGGGGCAACCTTTGACATTTTGTGGACCAAACTTTAGTGCGAAAATACTTTCGCGGGCCGCGTAGACGTGTCAAAATAAAATTACATCAGATTTTAGAGTTGTGCTCATTATTTTTAGTGATAGATTTAAGATATGAAATAACACGACAATGTTATTGTAATAAAATTTATTAAAATAACAAAATTAAATGGAAAAAAATAGGTATAATATTATAACTGAATCGTGAAATTTGGATTGATTACAAACTACAGGGGTCTCCCGTGGTCTAGTGGCTAGCGCGCTAGATTCATAAGCGGGAGATGGTGGGTTCGATCCCCACCGGTGCCAGAAATTTTCTCATCTCAGGGCTCGCTGAGAAAATTTTTGGCTGCACCCTGGACGTCGGCATCTCACTCGATCTTCATCATTTGGAGTGAGTGTAAGTACGTATGTAGTGTAATATTTTTTTTAATTGGATTTTTCAAAAGGCCTATTTATGGTTTATAGTAACTGAATTATCTCTGGGTGCAAGATTATTGAAAGCCTTCTTCTTAGCAAGAATTTCTGTAGTAAATATGGGAGAACTTTTATTTACTATGCTTTTGCAGTTTATTGAAATAATTGTAATTATGAATTTTCAATTTGAGTATTTTAAATTTTACCTTGAATCTTTGGAATATTTGGAATCTCTTCGCCAGAAAAGCATGAACGATTGCTCTTAAAACTGAATGAGGCTGAAAGAAGAAAAGAAAAAGAGAAAGAAAGAAGTGGGACTTTTTCATAAATGATCCAGCGCGATAAATTTTCTAAAAATAATTGAGTTTAATAAGAATGAATGATTGCCGAGATAGTGTTATTCGCCGAATTTATGAGAATGATTTTTGCCACCGGCATAAGTGAATTATACTCTCTTAACGAAAAGTAACGGACGGCGAGCTTTAAAGACTCATTTGTTTCGGTAACATAAAGCAGCTCTCTCTCCCTGGCCCTACAAATTAATTAAAAAAGACTTAGAATTATTGCTTGATTATTAATGTGTTGTGAGTAGTACCTCGACAAGTTGGCAGGCTCTTTGTGGGGAAAGTGACAATCCATGAATGCCTTCAGTGGATGAGTTTTGGCACTCAATGTCAGATTTGTTTTTTTAGCGCGTTCCTCCGTTTCTCCATAGAAAGGAGCCCACTCCACAGTGGACCGATTCCCATAACTAGGTGGACAAAAGTCAAGTAAACAGAACATAACACTAATTTATAATATATGTTTATAATATTACAGATACTTTAGATAAGGCGAATTCGGAGTATTATATAGTTATTTTCGGTTTCTGGAAAGTTAGGGGCAGCTGAAGTTGGTGCAGTGCAATAATTCAGTTTTTAATTAGGTGTTTACTGTTCTTATGTATACACCAATTAGGTGTATGTTGGTACTATTTATGCACTTATTTGAGGTAGATTAATGGAATACCAAAAAATATGTCTTTGAAACAAACGTGTTTTTTTTTAAAGAGAAATAAAAAAAAAAAAAAATTTTTGTGGACAAGAACTTTATGATAGGGAGAAAAGTCCAGACTGATATTGTTTTTCATATGATAGTTCAAAATGTTTACCGTTTTATTTGCGACTCTTTGAGCTAACTCTTTTATAATTTTTTTCCTGTAGCGCAACATAGTTTTTCAAGAAAATAATTCTTCTGTAAATAGTACGTTTGCAGCAAACGAGGGCGTACCGGCCTACTGTTACAGTTTGTGATTGAAAAATTGAATAGTTGATTTTAATAAATTTAATAGTTACTAGTTATCAAATATAAAAATATATATATATTTTGTAACATATGAAAGAAAGTAAAGATAAGTTTTCCTTTGAAATTTCTGCTTTCTATTTTCTAAATTTTAATTAGTTTGTAACTCTCTCTCTCTCTCTCTCTCTCTCTCTCTCTCTCTCTATATATATATATATATATATATATATATATATATATATATATACACGTATAAAATTACAAAGTACGTAGTGGTATTGCAAAATAATGTTGTTGTTTTTTTTTTTTTGTTTAAATAGAACAAATTCCAAATTGCTTAAAATATGAAATAAAATGATTTACACGAGTCTGAAACGCTAATATTTAAAATCATCTTGTGAGCTTGTCTGCGTAGATCTACGAAACGGCCCACTGTGCGCTCGTGAGGTTTACCCAATGACGTAATCCGAAAATGCCGATCCGTTAACGTTTTCGAACAGGTGGATAACGAAAATTGCGGTGGTTCAAATTTGAATATATTGTTGAATAATAACATGAATTCGGCGCTAATGGCCAAGATTTGTCGATGCGCCGTTAAGAAAAAAAAAAAACATGAATTTTTTCTATGAAAAGTTCAAATTGTTAAAATTATGACTATATTTATATATGGCAGAAGGTCCATCTGCCAAAAATAAATATATTAGAAAAATGGGGTCTCTAGCAGGCTAAAAAAAAATGGACAGATTTTAATGGAATTTGGTATTATTCCTTTACTATTGACACTAGGGAACCACTCTAAGAACCGGACTTTCTGTAGCATGCGCTGCATAAAAATTCTCGAATATCTATTGATTATGTTTAATATATTATGTCCCAAAAAGAGCGTTTCGGCTCACTTAAATCCTAGATATAGCGAAACTGATAATTCACTAAAATGAAATTAAACAGTAGTACAAAAAGTGGCTTATTATAAATATTTCGTCGTGGAGAAGCTGCACGATTTTCTTCCAGCAAGGCGGGCAGTGTAAGTGGTATCTCTGAAGAATTTTCTCAAAATCTCTCTCTCTCTCTCTCTCTCTCTCTCTCTCTCTCTATATATATATATATATATATATATATATATATATATATCACGTGTCTGTCTGTTTATCTGTTTGTTCCTTATACAAGTCCACAGCGTTCGACCGATTTTTATGTCACTTAGTACACATGTAGGACTTGACACGGGGAATATTTCAGGCTAGGTCAAATTAGTCTAGGACTCACAGTTTGGAGGTCACGCGTTCGAAACTGTGAACTTGAACAGTTACAGATTTGTGTCATTAGATTTTAATATTACTTATTTGGTTTCTAATTTATTTTTGCATTTCTAGATGAAGAAATTATGTGTAGCATGGCACGCCGAGTAACCGTTAGTTGATAATTTTAAGTATCATTTATACATAATTCATTACTACACTTTTCTAAACGCGCGTTTTTTGCCAGCTTGTCCACTGCGTTATTACCGTACTGACTAGGAATCACAACAAGTATTACTACTTGCGTTTGATGGTTCAAGTTTCCATAATTTCCAAAGATCTCTATAATTTGTTGTATGGCCATGACTCTCGTTCTGGAGGACTTAAAAGATTTATATTTTCTAGTGTCGTATTCGAGGGTTGGATTGGGGATCTCAGACCGTCCCTGCATTAGGGAAATCAGGCGGCCAGGGAATAGTACTGACCACACCATCTCCCTCGTGTGCCACATGGTCATGAATCCGAAACCTCTTCAGTGTCTGCCACGTTTTCTTTTCCAATTCCTCTTTATACGTAGAATATAATTTTTGATCCGTGAACAAAGAATGCTTCATCTGTAGGATCAATAAAGGAATGATAGATGAGCCGAACTGGGCTTGCCCATTCCTTCTACCCGGTGACAGTATCCTCCCCACCTTGTTGCTTCACATTAACCATCCTTTATACTTATCAAAGGACACATTATTTACTCGCCTCCGTTTTTTCATTTCTGTCTTTTTTTCTTTTTTTTTTTGTGATTTAAGGCTTTGCTGATGGATTCTGTCAATTATGTTGGACTATCGACCATTCCGGTCCATCACTCACTTGTCTCTCCCTACTTCGTTCACATAACCACCGCAAAACCATTCATTTTACCCTCTCTTAATTTCGAACGTAGGCTTGAGATAAGCTTTGTCGAGTAATCATGTATGAATCTGCTTGTATATATATGATTACGTTAATGCCAGTAATTATAATAATTAAATAAATGGAGGGTAGAATAACGCGGGCACGAAAAAAAAAATAGCTGGATGGAATAACTTTTCTACGAATTTTACGACATGATAATGCTCCAGAAATGACCTCTGTCGATTTCCATCCCTAGAAGTTTTTTTGATAAATTTATTCATTTAATATAAATTAACGTCCATCTACGAAAAAGAAGACTGTATGTTATACAGTACGTTACATAGGTTTGTCAGGTGGACCTAAAGCATATATATGTTCCTGAATTTGAGCAAAAGGCTCTAAACGACATTAATTTTTTTATTAGCTTTTAAGTCACAACTTATAGCATCTCTTGTATAATATTGTTAGTTCTTATGTAAGTAAATAAAATACTTCCTTAGTGAGGTTACAAAACTTATATATTAAATAGCAAAATAAAACAATAAAACTACATTGATTATTTACTTCATGTTTTGATTAAAAAGAAGAAAGAGAAAAAAATGTATCTTGTATTTTATTTATATTAAATGTTATAATTATTTATATATGATTCTTGTTGTAGTTATTTTTTATACATTATTTTTATATTATAACACTCATTAAGTATTTGTGAGCGTAATTTTACTACCCTTAAAATAATATATGCAAGTCTGAGAAATGTTTATTTGTTTTTGCTATTCAGAACTGTAAGAAATTTATTCTCTTTATTCGGTGGAGCAATTTATAAGAAAAAATGTTAGGCGGATATTGCTATAAATGGGACAGTAGAGCAATGTATGGTATGTGGTTTCTTCGTCTGCATTATTACATAGAGTCCACAAAAGTCTGGGGTTGATAGTGTATTTGATGGATTTGGAGGAGAACTATAGGATATTTGATGGATGTTCTTAGTTGAGTAATTATTTTTAGGACAGTAAATGGTAGGTATAGCTATATAATTTTGCGGAGCACCGGAAACTATTCGAAAGTTTTTATAGAAATAACTGAAATTTGAGTTTTATTATGAGTACAGTAGAAACTCGATTATCCGGACCTCCATTATCCGGACGCTCTGTTATCCGGACGACAGGACGAAGCATTAGAGGAGCGGCTGGAGGAGATTTTACTAGCGAGGGGTGGTCGTGAGGAGGCGCGGGCCATTGACGTGGTGTTCAGGTGCCTTGAGAGACAAGAAGAGGCAGAAGCTGTGCAGCTTCTACAATTCCAGCGACTTCGAGATATGGTGGCGTCCAAGAAATGGAAGGCAAAGAAGCAACCAAAAATAATCGATTTTTTTTAAACCTTCCTAACTGTTTTAAATTAGTTTCTGTATTTAACTGTGAACATAGATTATTACATTTACATACATAAAAATATTATTAACTATTATATTGCTTTAAATTTTCAATAAAGAGTTCATAGTTTTTGAAGTTTTTTAATATTCCATTATCCGGATTTTCGATTATCCGGACTAACCTTGGTCCCAATTAGTCCGGATAATCGAGTTTCTACTGTACTCAAGTCATCAAAGCTGCTCTGTCTTGGATGGTAAAACTCTTCAGAATGGAGAAAGGCAGGATACCCCGGATGTGCTATAGTAGGCTATATTTACTCGATTAAGCACCGTCAAATAAATCTAAACAAAATTGGATACCTCAGCTTAAACAATTTTTTTTTTTATTACGCTGGCTAAACTGAAATCCTAACATTATTAAGAAAAATCTGTTAGTATGTACTAGCATAATCGGACCCAGTTTCTAGCCTTACAATGTGATTAGAAGTTGTTTTGATAAGGTCAAACATTCTTTTGTAGAAATTTATTTCTGCTCGTTCTGCTTGATCTAGGTACCTGAAACCCCATATCTCAAATCCACCTTGCCAAACTGATTTAGCCAGTGCTTGGAATATTTTCTGGGATGTACGCCAGTGATTGGATTTTGCTCTAGCCAAAGTTTTGAATTCCGCGCTACATGCCGTTTTAAATTTTGAGATAGCATACTTAGTGGAGTCTAAAAATAATCCAGAGGCTGTTATATCATTAAATATGAGTGTATGTTTTAAGTATTAACCAAACACCCGATCATAAATTTCCATCTTAATGCCCACGGTTGGCGACTTAACCTCTATAAAGGAATGGATTAAGCGAAGCCCTAAACTTCTTGACGCGGAAAGGTAAGGCGGAGCTCTAACTCTAGGTGGAAGAGTTGCCAAAGTAGAGAAGCAAGGTTTAAGGAGGAGAAGGCTAGGGTAATGCAGTTTCCAAGAAGGCCTATAGGTACTCGACTCTCCTCGCCGAGATTGAGGAGGAACTAGCCGAAGGAAGAGGTAAGGTGGCCGGAAACAAATGTGCGGCCACCGCTAAGGACTAATTGAACTGTCGGACTAAGCAACCTCTTAATTAAGGTCTAAGGGCTTGCCGCCCTTAAGTATTTTTGCCCAGGGGGGAGGGCAAGTACAAAGGGGCCCCCTAAAGGCTTGTTTATTTATGGCCGGTTTCTCCTGAAGGATGGTCCTAGGCTTTGAATTTAGTTTTGGCCGGCGTCTTAGGGCGACACGGAGCTTAATTGAACCGGCCTCTGGAGCAGATAAATAGCCTCGCTGCCACATTATTAACCTGATCTAACTGTCCCTCGTGTCCGGGCTCTGTCCTCTCTTCCTTCTCTACCACTTCTCTACTCCTCTTCCAATCCCAAGCTTCCTCATTATTTCCTAGCTAATTTCTAAGATCTTAACTCTTGAAAGGGTTGGGGAGACGGCGGGCATTCATGATCCTACATCTTAGAGAGCGACATTGCGGTTTATCCTCGTGTAACATTGATGAATGTCAACCTTACCTCAGAAATAAATGCACTACAACCATTAACTTTTGGTTAGACGTCCTATAATGTATCCACCCAAGGTCGCAACAATCGTACAGGAGCAAAGGTTAATGCACTAATATGAATGAACTTCATCGTATATAGATGAACATTGTCTCAAACAATAGTAGCACATATATTACTGTATAAGCGATTAAGATATCATTCAGTAGTAATATGTCACCAAGGGCGTATATAGGAAATAATTTCAGGGGGGGGCTGGAAGCATTTGGGAGATATGGAATACTAACAATGTAGAACTTGGAATAGTTGGCCAATTAAAAGTTAATTTTTTTTTTCTGAACCAGGTGATCTTATTTAATTTATTTTTAAGGTATTTATGACACATTTTTTCGAATGAAAATAATTTCGAGGGGGAGCCCCCTTAGCCCCCCTTATATACGCCCATGAATGTCACAGTCTTCAGTTATCATAAACTAAAGCATTATCATTCGGAAAGAAATATGAACTATTATGTCCTGTCTAAGAAAATCTTACGTGAGCTTTGCTTTCATTTATTTTATTTAATTTAAATATACACCCATAGACCCACAATCTCTCGCTTATGAATCTAAGGCGCTAGCCACTAGACCACGGGGAGACTCCCTAAATAAATAATAAATTAAAACTAAATTACAACAAATATATGAGGGGTTCGACACGGTGGGAGCAAGGCAGGGATGCCAGAAGAGAATAGGAAGATATATTTACACACATATATATATATATATATATATATATATATATATATATATATATATATATATATATATGCCAAAGTGCAGCCGAAATGTCTAATTTAGATTTTTCCTTGCAGATCTGACGTTTTCTTCTCCTTACCGAATCCCAACCATCCCTCGACTTCGCATCACCTCAACGGCTAACTCTGTCCATCTGATTAAAAAAATCTCTTATTTTTACGAAAGGGAAAAATATGTAAATAAAGAAATACCTTGCTTCAAACCAAATTAAACTGGCGATAATTTGTTATAAAACATTTTCCTGAGAGGAATGATTACCTGCAAGTGGGAAACCCGGCGGCCGATGTATAGTACAATTCAAAATGTACTTAATAGTGGAACACGAGGTAAACATTTTCTGACCTATTGTATAGGGAAACAAAGCTAAAGATAGACCGGGTAGACGGTAAGGCTAGGAAGGAGGGGCACTTGTTATGCTAACTATGCCTCGACAGGGGCATTGGGATGGGGCACTTGTTGATCTCTCTTCGAGGGCCGATTGGTTGATGGGGTAGTCGGCATTCTGTTGGTCAGCCAGTAACCACCGCTTGGGTCAAGCCCTCCCCCTCCTCGTCGCTTTTCAAGCAAGCACCCCCTTCAGGATTGAATTCCTTACTATCTTAGCGGTTCCCTTACAATCAGCATGTTTACCGCTATTCGTGTTTCTTCCACATTCCAGAAAGACATTAGTATCTTCAATTTCGAAGCTCTTGTTGAGGCGCATATCGCAGTTGTCAGTATTTCTTCAAATGGAAGCCTGATGAGCGTAAACTTTATTTACCCCTTGTGACATTTCTAAAGGAACAGTTATTAGCTGTTTTCATCTTTTGTTTCTCATTTTCTTACCCTGTTTTACTAAAATACGCATTTTAATGTTAAATGAAATTGAAAAAAAAAAACAAAAAAAAACAATAACAACCAATTAATAAGCGAGATGTGATAAAAACACATTTTAAAGTTATTACTTTTAATAATATTCTATAGATTATAATTTATTTATTTAAATTTTAACGTCCATATATTATTAACAAAGAATTTTAGGACGGGTTATCTATAGGTTACCAACCTTTTCTAGCCAGAATAGGGCTGATGCCTTTCATTTTTTGGTGAAAAAGCAACCACCCCTAGTGGGAATCGAACCCATGACCCTTGGTACGTAGTGTTAAGTGCTCACGGCCACGGGGCCGTCCTAGATTATAATTATTAATACGGCTTGTGTTTGGATATTGTATGTGTGTGAGTGTGTGTGTGCAGGCTTCTGATACTAGTCATAGATTAATATTAAGTCACTAAAATTGGTTCAGACTAAATTACTTAAACATAAGATTTCAGGTAAGCATTTGTAAGTCAATGTTCGAAAGTGAAATATATGTTCGTAATGTAATAATAAATAATTGTTATTTGTAAATAGAAGAAATGGATTGCAAAACACCATTTGTTTTATCTATGTGGGATTTGATTGAGCGGTCCGCATTTCCGCCTCCATCCTCTGGCAGCTCTAAGGGATAGGGGAGGAGAATGGAAGACCATTTGTGATCTCGGAGTGATATGTGGTGGATTGGGGATAGGGAATCCTGTTCAAACTGCTAGAAATTCCAATAGGAGCTATCTAATGAAAAAACCATAGGTTTCCGAGTTGGTGATGGATAGAGGAGAGATAAGCTGAGGGCTTTATCTTGGCCATGCCCGGCCATTGGCACACCTTTCCAAAGATTTCCCAAGGATTTATGGCACTGCCAAAGGCCCTACAGCAATTTATCCATGTCAGTAAGTTAAGGTCTAATAAAATATCATGCTCAGTCTTAGTCAACGTTATTTATTCTCAGGTTGATGTCCTTATAATTATATTACTGGTCGGAAAATGTAAAATTAATTTATGACTGGTATAGAAAAAAAAAATTACTTTTTTAAAGGAATGAGCCTTGTCTGTCGAATCATCGGAATACATTATCTTACAGCCGAGACGTTAGTTGAATAATTGAACTATGGACAAGAATTTCATCTTAAATGTTTTTAGTTTTTAAATAATATACTACTAAATAATTTCCTTATATTCTCAGGGGGTGCCCACAGACTTACGGCATCATTAGAATTTTGTGTGGCCTTAAACTGTTTTGTTCAAAGAAAAATAAAACAAATCAACAATTAGTATTTAATAAGCAAAATGTTCTAGTTTAGCTCTGTATCGTTTATCGTCGTCGGACTCGCCCATATTCATTGCACTACGAGTTCACTACTGACGAGGTGCCACTAGATCGGATCGGAAGTCGGGCCTGGTCTTTCAACAAATCGGATCGGGAAAATACCGCTTTTGTTTCGGCATTTGTTTATGGCAATGTTATAACTACTGCTAGGTGTAGTAGGAATGTGATCTTATGAGTGTTTACTGTAAGTAACCTTATAACCTTATTTCAGTGTAAATGCAGTATAGCGTACTATGTGTTATTATGACTTTCTTTTTACGGAGAGTCTAAGGGTGAACCTACATTGGTCCCGATCCGTTCCGATCCGATAGGCACCTCCTGTCGGAAAGAAAACAAACACTTGTATGTCAATGGAGGTGCCTAGAGTGTTCCCGACCCGACCCGATGCGATGACGACCGATTCCCGCCCGTTCAAATTTGTTTTTTTCTGAACCCGTTTTTGGATGACCGACGCAAAATGGCGCCAAGCGACATTTTTTATTTCAAAAAGGTCTACAGCCTCTACATCATAACGATTTCAATGCATTTTTTGAAGCAGTTAAAGATTAACTGTTACACTAAGATTTGTTCGGGACTGATATACTTCCGGAAGATTGATTAGCCTCTCAACTCCTCCTTTATACCTCCCACAAGGTAATCGAAGGTTTCTACGCTTATTAGATGGTATTTATTAAAAATGATAACACATTTTCCCTTCACTCCGAGTTCATTACTGACGAGCATTGGTCGGGACCAATGTAGGCTCTCTCGTCAGCCGCTGTCGGTCAAACGATATCGGATAGAATCGGATACGATCTGATCGGGAGAAATACGGGTCCAATGAAGGTGCAGCCTAAGGCGTTACACACTAGACCACGGGGAGACCCTTATGATTATTATTTAAAAACGTATTTTAACCACTAACTTAAACACCCCTTTAATTATCCCAAAACATTTTTTGTACCTCAACTAATAAATAAGGGAATACGTTAAAGAATGAAAAGATGTTTGGTATAGAGAATGATTAATTTGAGTTTTTTCCGAGAGGTTTTTTCTCTGTACCTCCAGCGTATCGGGGAAGGATCGGCCCTTTGAACTTGTCGATAAGGGACGGGGGTTGACGGAAAGTTTTCTTCTTCTACTAAAGAAAGTGCATATTCTCATAAAATGTAGGAGGTCTTTGTTGTGGAGTAAGGCATTGTAATGGGGGTTTTTAATTTCCCATCTACCTCTTGTGAAAGAGCTTAATACGACAATGGGCCCGGGAACAAAGCGAACAAAATGGCAACCATAATCAATTTGATGTTGATAATCATTTTTCCCCCTGGGTTGGTCCTTTCTTTGACAACTGATCGGAGATTTAGTCACATTATACTCTGCTTTGTGCCTCTCAAAGCTATTAGCATGTCTTTTTGAATCCGTCTAAACAAGGGCCCGCTGTGGAGATTTCTTTTTTCTTTTAACTCGTTTAAGGGAGAGTATCTGAAACCAATCCCCCTATCCAATCCTACAGCCCATCCAACATCCAATCCGGACTCCTGGCCCACTTTACCATTATCCCCTTTAACCCCCACAAAACACTCTTACCACACTCCTTTTACCGTAATTACTTCTTATCGCACTTTGTCTACTCAGGAAATTGTAAAACCACACAAGCATGGGATTAGTAAATGGTAACAAGGCTGGTGTCGTTAACGCGCAAACATCCGATTTTTGGGGAAAAAACTGTCGGTATTTGAATATTTCAGATTTTGTTATCATTATGGAAGTATTTTTTTGTGCCTACTCGAATGAGAACACTACCAATTCGATAGAATAATTATTTTTGAGGATAAATGGGTCTTATATTACGAAAATCCTGTAAACAGCAAGTATTTAATTTAAAAAAGGCATATTTTACTCAATTAGTAGAGATATGTATACTACTTCCAAATGTATTTTCGAGTGCTGAGTTGAATAAATAACAACCAATGTTATACTGTTAACTTTTCTCGACGTATTCCTCTTTATTACAATTTTCGCTTATAACGAATAGTTATTGACAGTTTTGACAAGGTATTAGGTGGATCTCACAGTTAATGTTCAGTCATTTGCTACCACTGACTGTAAATTTTCAACACCTCTCTGCAGAAAATAATGGTAAACTCGTTTTTAGTAATATAATCGCATCGCTATTTCGTTATTAGGCTTTGCAAACCTTGGACGTATATAGAAAATAGTCAAAGTACTAATATCGCCATTAAAAAATGGAAATTGGTAGAAGACAGACAATTTAGGGTTCGATGTATTTTTTAATGCCAAATCATAAAAAAATAAAAATTGTGTCCAAAAAATAAAAGACAATGTTAAGGGTGGACCACCCTTGTCACTTAGTGGCATGAAAAATAGTTTACGTCCTATTCTCAGACCTACATTATACACTAAAACTGTCTGTGTTTAAATATATATGTATATATATATATATATATATATATATATATATATATATATGTTAAACACTTAAAAAATGAAGAAGAAAATTCAGAATTTCATAGAAAACAGTTAATACAATATAATGAATCGATTGCAACCAACTCGTGGCTTATATATCGGCCGGAAGCTCATTAACGTTCTAAGGAAAAAAAAATTGTGGAACAAAAAGAAAGAAAATGATTTTCCTTGAAATGATAAGAAAGCTGTCCCAAAAGTGGTCAGCACACAGTTGGACATTTCTATATGACTATTCAAAAAAAAAAAAAAAAAAAAAAAAAAAAAAAAAATGGAATAAATTAAATATGGCAACCAAAAAAAGATAATAAGGCTACCAATAAACCACAGTGTACCGTCGACAACATGTACAATGAAACGTTGACATTTCTCGTTAGTATTTCTGGGTTGCTTATAAGGAGGGAGACTATCGCTAAAACGCTAATATAGGGCGATAAATAGTATGAGGTGAATTGCATTTTTATTTGTGGAATGCGCTTTTCCGCGTATTCCTGAGGAGTAAGAATAATTTTCCAATGGTTAATTGGTAATTATATTTAATGAAGTATTAGAGAAAGTTTCCTATTTAGCCGGTGATTGAAGAGATTTAAGTTTGTAGATAAGGGAGAAATCCGTGAATGTGTTAATGAAAGGTGTTAGAGCGCTGAAAGGCTCCATTAATAGAGTGAGGGGGGGGGTTGCTTATAGGACTTGCCCCATCCTCCCAAATCCAGGCTCAAACACTGATCAGGGTGCCTTGAATAATGCAGACGATTGGAGGCACTTCTCCTTTATTCATTATGAAGGAAGGAGCTGGGACCGCTGAGACTCGTCGCTCCTCATAGAAGCCAGGCCACGCATTTACATGTATTAGTTATTTGATGTAATAGTATTCCCCTTCCCGATATTCTATCAGTCCCTTGTGCCCTCTCGGCGAAATATCTTGGGCCAGAACAGTCTCGTGGAGGTTCGCTCCTAACATGGATCCTTGAGACGCGAGGCGGTGATGAGGGGGTTTTCTTTAGCCCATTGGGCATATTGGACGACTGACCCTCGTCTTGTATTTTTTAAAAAAATATATATTTATTGGAGCTCCGACATTTTTTTTATTTGTTAAATGTATTGCTATTTTCCTGACTCGCGAATCAATGTTATGATTTCTGTCTAACGCAACATTATAGACAATTTGATTACATGTCTATTGATGCCATTATAAATTTGTAATTAATTAGTACTGCTTGAATAGAAATACGAAAAAGTGGTGGAAGAGTGGGCATTGAGAGGTTTATAGGTTGGTAGCATGGATAGATTTTTTTTTTTTTTTTTTTTTTTTTTTTTTTTTTTAATGGAGGTACAGATGACAAACTATGTCCCTGCAGCGTGGCTGGTGGTTCCTAAGAAAAATCTAGGCGCTAATAACCTAGACGTTAAGCGCCTTAAAAAAAAATGTATTATCTTATCGTTAATTCGAATAAATTCATAATTTATTTGCTAATTTTATTGTGAATAAATTTGTATTCATATATTTTAATGTGAATTTTTTTGTAATCACTTGATTTTTTGTGAATATTCACATTTTTTGAGATTATTTACAATTTCTTCTGTGAATTTATTTGTATTCGCAGGAAAATTTGCGAATAAAATTTTATTTGTATTTTTATATTTAATATACGTGAATAAAAATAAATTCGTATTCACACTTATGAATACGAATTTATTTATATTCGTATTTACAAATATATGAAGTACGAAAAAATTCGTATTTTTATTTATAAATAAAATTATGCCCATCTCTGAATAACAATACGAGGTTGTAATCAATGGTAAACACTACTTGCTCTCATTACGGATGAATCACTCTTCGCTAATAGATGTATTGATTAAAGTCTATTAATCACTCCCTGCAATGGTGGGGGATTGCAGTCCGTTTCTGATTGGAATTAATGCATAATATTATGATACTCATGCAAATCGAGCAAATATACAGATCTCTTATCGGAGCCTTTAATGGTACAAAGAAAAGAATGACTGCTTTGGGAATCGTAGCTTCAGAAGAATCCACGGGCGAGAGGTACATTTTTATTAAAGTTCTACTGAAAGACACTGTATTTATTGAAATGGAGAAAAACGGGTGGCATCGGAGTATTACTCTGATTTTGATCTACAAGAAAAATCATGTGTATCTTATAGAATATAAAATAAGTCAAATTTTGTAATCTAGTGTACTAGATTGTAACAAAGACTAACAGTTATTGCAACAAAGACTAACTTTGGAAAAGAGTTATGTATCGTATGAATAACTAGAGTAGATTAGTGGTGCATGTAAATGAAGATATGAAGGAACATCTGTTGATGAGGGATCTATGCTGACAGAGTGTCACATACAGAAACCATTTCTAGACACGGAGATCACTGGAAGAGTCGCTCTCTCTGTCTCCGGCTTCTAGTTGGAAGATCTGATTCGTGCCATCTACAACTATCTCACCTCCTTTCTGTCAGTCAACCCACTCTCCTACGCCCATGGCACCAATACTTCCTTTAGCATGGGAGTGGGTGGCATGCTCGTCAATCAAAGAGTATAATGCTAACTCAATCAATGTGTATGATGCAAGAAATCCTTTCATCTACTTGCTATCCCAAAGTGGGGAGCTGACAGATGTTTAAGCCCTAATACTACCTTGTAACTTTTTCTTATACCATTTTCTTTTTTATGAGGTTTAATGCTTAACTTGTCAAAAATGATATCCTAGTGTGTTCTATGTAGCGGGACAGTTTTTAAATGTGCCAAAAATTGTATTTTTCTATTCAAGTCCCGATGCATTTCAAAATTAAAAACCATTGTTTTCAATAGATTTTCTCATAATAATGTTTTACAAATCGGGCGATAAGCTAGTGCTTTTAATTCTCACCCTATCAACTTCAAACTTTAGCTTCACCTTTCTAATAATATTTTCTAGTAAAGTACTTTTATAGTAAAGGATTTTATGACCAATTTTTGGTGGATTTTGTAACAGAAAATGAAGATTTGTTTGCCATTTTTGAAAAAAATAATTTTTCTTAAAACTCCTACGTACTTTAGCAGATTTTACCGTCTTGTCTCAAAATAACTTTAGTTTTTAGGTCTAGATTAAAAATTGCTACCTGCAGACAGCGCCGCCATGTTGTTTCGGAAGAACTGAAACCTATTTGTTTTTTGATAGCTTAGCATCCCATTTAAAACTTATGACATACACATTTGGAAGATAATGATTTATTTGTTATTCATAAATTTGAGAAAATGACTTTGAGTGTGATCACACAAGGTACGATTATCCCTTAATGCTTACTTTGTATCGTTCTTTTACTGAATTTTCGTTGCATTGCTTATTCAGTTGCCTGTAAAAAATCACTCAATCTCCTTTACACTATTCATCATAGAGGCCTAAGAATTGCAACAGGAGTTTTTGCCTAAGGAGTTTTTAGATCGAGTCCCGCCGATGGCCTGTATATTAAAGCCGGAGATCCTACTTAAGAACAACAGAAATTAGCAACTAAGAAGCATCGCTTGATACAGACAAACTACTTCTGACAACTAGTGTTCGAAATTATAACATTTAACCAATGATAATAATCTGAAAAATAATTTTTTGTTTCTTGAGTAAGTTTATAATCTATTCGTTTAATTGTAA
The DNA here is from genome assembly GCA_946811695.1 of Gonocerus acuteangulatus. Classification (NCBI taxonomy): domain Eukaryota; kingdom Metazoa; phylum Arthropoda; class Insecta; order Hemiptera; family Coreidae; genus Gonocerus; species Gonocerus acuteangulatus. The sequence goes on from OX328132.1 coordinate 54,664,880, forward strand.
CTAGATGATATTTGTATCAGGCTGTACCGTATGAAATGTCAGTTTTGTTTACTTTGCGATTTAATCCTTTCCCTTTTTCATTTCATTATTTACAAACATCATTGTTATTCATATAGAATTAAAGCTCTTCTATTCCTATTATTTAATCAGTAACTTGCGTACTGTGTTGTGAGAATCATCCTCTGAGAAAAAAATAAAACTTAAATTATGACTTCAACGGAAATCCGTATTATTTTTCGTTATGAATTTAAGCTCGGTCATAGCGCTACTTAGGCGTGTATGAACATTAACACGGCGTTCGGGGAGGGAACGGTGAATGAACGAACTGTTTACCGGTGGTTTTCCAGGTTTCGAAGTGGAAATTTTGACCTTGACAACGAGGAGCGAGGAAGGCCAGAAACCAAGCTTGACAATGACCACCTGAAAGAAAGGGTTGAAGCTTGTCCCTCAAAAAACACTAGGGAATATGCCAAAGAACTCGGAGGAGGAGCCACGACAGTTTCAAAACTTTTGAAGGACAACTGACATTTCCTACGGTACAGCCTGATAATAAGATGCTTCATGAAATCATGGACAACAAGATAATCCATTGCTCATTCCATAGCGAAACCAATACCCCCACAATTGGTCTATAAAAATTATCGAGAAGCTAATACACACCTACCATGTGCTAACTAGGCGGTACGAGTACTATTGGGTGATGGCTAGTGTTTTAGTGTTATTTGCGAGGTTTTATGTCGCGAGAAGATTTGAAGGAAGTCGGCAAGTCAAAAACTGACATTTCTTACGGTACAGCCTGATATAATCGTACTGAGGGAATCGCCACACTTGCGGATGCTCATACATCCGCAAATAAATAGTAAGCAAATCAATAGAGTGCTAACATTTTTGGGTTATTATTATTAATGTCTGGGAAATCGTTTTAAATGTGAAGCATCTCTTCGAATGTTAATTAGATTTCCTACAATTTCGTTTCCTTTGCGAATTTTGATAGAGTGATCTCATCCGGAGAAATCGGTGATTAAATGGAGTCATTTCCGCTTAGGATACTGTAAGTTTCCTGTTGGGGTTCATTTTTGAGTGATAGATTATAAGTTTTCTTAATGACACTAGAGATAGGAACGGCAACATGGTAAGGTAACACAGCTTCTTCAGAAGGAAAACATTCTCAGATCTTATGATTGTACCATTTCATATGCGGGCACCTGAGAATTGGAGGACGATTCGAGGCCAATTTTTTTATTTGCGTTCTTCTCCCAGGATGCAGAAGGTCTTCAGAAGGGGGATCGTTTCTTGATTCGAAAAGGGTTGCTGGTCCGAATTAAAAATTGATGCTGCCAAGAGGATACTCTTGATGGGAGGGGGGGGGGGGGGAGGATAGGAGTCGGTAAAAGTCAATACTGGCAAGGAATGACACTTTGCTTAATGGGCAAGCTTCCTAAATATTCTAGGCCAACGTACACGCACTCAGCGCAAAACCTTATTAAATTTTTAACCCTTTTCCTGAGCTCTTACGTGTGGGGGGGGGATTGGCTAATTTTAATACGGAGCCACCCTTCCTTTTACATATTAAACCCCACAGATCCCAAAGGAATGTCCAGAGCAGGGCTCTTTGTTTACTCCCCCCCCTGCGTTATTAATAATTTAACTTTAATATGTGCTCGTGCCGTCTCGGTATTACGAAAAATCTTTATTGGTCTGACAGAAAGAGACCGCACTCACCTTCACCGCAATATTAAATATTCACTTCGCTTTTGAGACTTGCGGCCGGGGAACTGCTCGTTCCCATTATCACTTTGAGAATTTTATTGAGGTTCCTCTTATGCTCGAATGTTGCATTGTTAACACTCGAAAAATCAAAACTTTCATAAGGCTGAGGAAAATAGAGAAAATATTTCTTGTGCCTAGGATTATTCCTAACCACAATATAGGATATTAAATAATTCCACGCAGCTCTCAGGCTTGAATCGATTCTACAGTGCAAACCTTTTTTGAACGTATATATATTCAAAGAAATATTACAATCTACAATACGATTGTGTTGTGCAATTTCATACTAGTAGCTTCCTCAACGCCCAGTGTGTTAGTTCACATATTACGCACACATATATTAAACGACTGGTTGCAACACTGGCTACAAACAAACAAAAAATTATCACAAATTAAGAACACAGTAAAAGCATGGAGTAACGAACAACATACCTTGACAAGAAGAGACCAAGTAGTACTTACCAGACTTCGCATTGGACACTCGTTGCTCACACATAATTACCTCATGGAGAAAAAAGACAAACCAATATGCAGAGTTTGTAACACAACTCTGACAATTAAACACATACTCACTGAATGTAAACGACGCGACAAACTGAACATTCCACACGACCTACAAGAACTTCTCACAGAGGGTAGTCCATACATAAACTCTATACTTCAATATTTAAAAGACATAAACATTTACCACAGAATCTGAGGAAACGAAAGATATTTTAAGATAATTTTTATTTATTTATTTATTTTTATTTTATTTATTTATTTTTTATTTTTTTTCTCTCCCTATTATGTAATTATTACTCAATTTTACTTGGTCATTAATGGAAAACCACAACATGTAGCATCCTCCATGACCTAATAAATAGTTAAATAATGGCAGTTAGTTTTAGTGATAAGTTATGTAAATACATTAACTATAGTTCAAATAGCAAGGCTCTAAATAATGTTTAGCAATTAATTCTTAACACAAACCTACTAACTTTTGTCTTATGCTCTCCTTAAACTTTTTTTTTTTTTTTGTTTGGTACTATAAGTTACTGTTAATTGTGAATACATAAATTTGTATTTTTTACTGTATCTTAAAAAAAAAATAAGAGCAAGTCGCCGTCGTTGCGAAGCTCGTAAAATAAATAAATAACTACACCCTTCCCCTAGCCAGGAGAATTGGAGACGAATAAGGCGTGGGCATTGATATTCCGAGGAAAGAAAATATCCATCGATATCACACTCAATAAATATAATCATAATTACATTGATTTTTGATCAGTCCACGACTCTTCACCGCCATAGTAGATCTCAGGGCCACATCCAGTTAGGGCGCCTTGTGGTAGAGGAAGGATGATGGTGGATAATGATCGTGCTGTTGGATTGTATACGTGATTAATAGTTCAACAACTACAAATGAAAACATTCATGAGTTTTAAATCATTTGTTAGAAGATAATTTTCTGTTTATCTAAAACTTCTTTGTTTTCAATTATAAAGGTTATTGTTTTAGCATAAATATGCTTTAGCGATGACTAAATTAGAAAAAAAAAACGTTACAAAGAAGTGCCCGCTGGCGTTCGCGCATGCGCGGTGGCCATGTACGAAAAAGAAGGTGGAAGACCCAAGAAGGTTTGGGTGGACCCAAAGCATATTTATTTTCCCGAATTTGAGCAGAAGGCTCTAATTTATTTATTTATTTATTACACGCAATGACAGCTATTCAATAGAAATTATACACATTTACAGTTATATTAATTAATACAAATAAACAGTTATATGAATATATTAATTACGCCTTATTACATATAACTCTAATTTGTTACAATTAATCTTGTGTATGTATGTATATATATATATATATATATATGTATACATATATATATAAGTACAGATGGAATGGTTGGGATTCGGCTAAATAAACCTCAATATGATTTTGTTTTAAAAAAATCTATATTTCGGACGTTTCGGCTACTCATTGGTAGCCTTCGTCAGCTAAAATGACAAAAAAAAGAAATTAATACAGAAACAATCAAGAAAAATTTTTATAATTGTGATAGGTAACAGAACTATAGATACAGTTTAACTTATAACAGATCATATCGTCTTAAAATTCTTAGAATGAGTAGAATGAAAAAGAAAATAGGTACAGTAATTGATTTTAATAGTAATTAGTAACATTAATTGATTTTACAAAGAAATAAGAGAACTATATACCAATGACAAATATAGTAGCTAATAGTAACATTAATTAATTTTACACAGAAATAAGATACTACATACCAATGGAAATGCCGAGCGGCAGAGGAAGACCAAGGTTGGCAATTAAGTAACCATTGTGAAAGTGTCTAAGGAAAAAAGGAATCTGCAAGGGGTATATGTAACTGGAAACAGCAAAAGGTGGGGGAAAACGGGCGGTAGGATCAAACAGATGTTTATGACATTTTATGACAGGAAAGGAGAAAAAGGTGTTAATGGAAGGATACCCAAGGGGCAAGGTAAAAATCTAGGTAGGTGGTCGGGCGAGTATTTGGAAAATATTAGCGTACATAGGAGAAATGCCTTGTTGGTCAGTTTTGTAATTTATATTGTTTTTGTTTAAGTTTATGTGTACACATTCCGAGATCTGTAGTCTTTTTTTGTTACGTTGTGTAGAAAGAATTTTCGTGTCGTCGAAGTTAAAAGTGTGTTTTTGTGTAATGGCGTGTTTTGCAAGTGCAGATTTATCTATTTCTTTATTAGTGATGGTTCGTTTATGTTGTGTAAGACGTGAGTGAATGTCATTTATGGTTTCTCCTATGTATACACCATTACAGGAAGGGGTTTGGCAAGGGACTTGGTAAACACATCGGGTTGTATGTTCAAAAGGGATGGGATTCAAACTCAAAGATCCCATCCCTTTTGAACATACAACCCGATGTGTTTACCAAGTCCCTTGCCAAACCCCTTCCTGTAATGGTGTATACATAGGAGAAACCATAAATGACATTCACTCACGTCTTACACAACATAAACGAACCATCACTAATAAAGAAATAGATAAATCTGCACTTGCAAAACACGCCATTACACAAAAACACACTTTTAACTTCGACGACACGAAAATTCTTTCTACACAACGTAACAAAAAAAGACTACAGATCTCGGAATGTGTACACATAAACTTAAACAAAAACAATATAAATTACAAAACTGACCAACAAGGCATTTCTCCTATGTACGCTAATATTTTCCAAATACTCGCCCGACCACCTACCTAGATTTTTACCTTGCCCCTTGGGTATCCTTCCATTAACACCTTTTTCTCCTTTCCTGTCATAAAATGTCATAAACATCTGTTTGATCCTACCGCCCGTTTTCCCCCACCTTTTGCTGTTTCCAGTTACATATACCCCTTGCAGATTCCTTTTTTCCTTAGACACTTTCACAATGGTTACTTAATTGCCAACCTTGGTCTTCCTCTGCCGCTCGGCATTTCCATTGGTATGTAGTATCTTATTTCTGTGTAAAATTAATTAATGTTACTATTAGCTACTATATTTGTCATTGGTATATAGTTCTCTTATTTCTTTGTAAAATCAATTAATGTTACTAATTACTATTAAAATCAATTACTGTACCTATTTTCTTTTTCATTCTACTCATTCTAAGAATTTTAAGACGATATGATCTGTTATAAGTTAAACTGTATCTATAGTTCTGTTACCTATCACAATTATAAAAATTTTTCTTGATTGTTTCTGTATTAATTTCTTTTTTTTGTCATTTTAGCTGACGAAGGCTACCAATGAGTAGCCGAAACGTCCGAAATATAGATTTTTTTAAAACAAAATCATATTGAGGTTTATTTAGCCGAATCCCAACCATTCCATCTGTACTTATCACCTCGACGGCTAACTATCTAATCATCATCATATATATATATATATATATATATATATATATATATATATGTTGTTCATTCGGCATCTGTCTCCAGCGGTCTTGCTCCTCCTGTCATCGCAATATTTCGCCGGATTCCTCTCCGGCTTCTTCAGGCAATCATTCATCCTTGCTGGTTGGTAAGGGAATGAGCTCGTCAGCGGTTTGGGCCCGACCAAGAGGGATAAGAAGGGCCCAAACCGCTGACGAGCTCATTCCCTTACCAACCAGCAAGGATGAATGATTGCCTGAAGAAGCCGGAGAGGAATCCGGCGAAATATTGCGATGACAGGAGGAGCAAGACCGCTGGAGACAGATGCCGAATGAACAACACATTGAATTCCCAGCGAAGTAGCTTGAAAAATAGCATATATATATATATATATATATATATATATATATATATATATATATATATATATATATATATATATATACAGGGTGTCCCGTAAATGTCTAGTCATATTGTGGGAGGTGGTAGAGGACCTTTAGGGGAACAAAAAATGTTCTATGACGATTTTCCGAATTCTCACACATAAGGGAGAAAACGTCGTTTTATTGTTTTATCGAGACAAACGTGGTTTTTAGAAGGATAATCGTTGTAGCTCCGGCCCAGGTGGTTCTACTAGACGTGAAACCAATCGAAAGCTGAGTAAATTTACTATAAGACTAGTTAATAGTAAACGTAAAAACGAATGAATGTAAGTATGTCTATCTTACCAAAAGAATGCTATTCTAAATTTCCTGACATTGTCTTGATATTTCTTACCAGCGTTACTCATCAATGGGCAGGATCTGAGATTTCCGGATTTCAGAAAAACTTTCTCATTTAACTCATGTATCACAACCCTGTGTTATTGAAGTATGTGAACGATTTAGCAACAAAAGTTTAAAAATAAACATGGATCTGTGAAAAGAAAATAATATTGTTTTGATCAGTTTATTCAAAAAGCTTAAAAGAAATATTTGTTTTTATAAATATTTACTTAAATATTAAGTAAATATTTACTTAAAACAAAAAAAAATTTACTTTTCAACCTTTCAAGACAAATGTGCCATCATCAGGTACTGGCATGCATCTCCGTTTATGTTGTTGCAGCATAATGCTGTTCCGGTAGAAAAGCTGTATACATTTTTGATGGTTGTTTAATTCAAGAAAGTATAACTAAATATTCGATCTCCTTTTCGGTTATTTTGTCTATTATTCTAGTAAAACGCAAAAAAGGTGGTATTTTCCAAAGACACCATACATATATTCTCATGTATTTCAACACACTGAATCCGAATCCGGAGTCCTTTTCACCCCAGCACGTAAGGTTGAACAGCATTAGAAGGTGAAATTTCGAATGTAGTCTTTCAAGAAAAAATAACTAGAGCTTCCATGATATGAGGGTCGTTGAATTAGAATCCGGGATCTGTTTCACCCCACCGGCGCAAAATCAAGGACAAATATGTTTATTTTGCAAAAAAATGAATTTTTGAATACTACATTAATAAGTTCTGGGGGTCGCTGACTTTGAATCCGGGGTCAGGTTGAAGGTCATTTAAAGGTCAAATTTGTTTGTTTGCGAAAAGTGAATTTCAGAGGGCAGATCCTGAATGAACGGAAAATATGTATTTTACATTTTTTTTATCGACACACCAAATGTCACTTCTTGAAACTAGAGGATATGCAACAACGCACTGTCTATTATGGAAAAAAGTACAAGCAAAAAGAAGAAAATATAAAAACGAGAAAATGTATGCATTAGAGAATAACCTAATCAAATAAAGTAATAAAAACATAAATAGTTCCTGATCCATAAAGATTGCGGAAGAGTTAAATCTGCTCCAGTCTCTAGAAGGTATATTTTTTTAGTTTGCAATTGTGATATAAATTCTCTTATATAACAACATAAAGTGATATTGAAGCAACATTTGGGTGTAGATAAAAACACATCAAATATAAAAGACAAATTTTCCGTTCATTCAGGATCTGCACAAATTTGATCTTGAAATGACCTTCAACCTGACCCAAGATTAAAAATCAGCGACCCTCAGAACTTATTAATGTAGTATTCTAGTTCTATGAAGCATCATAATCCATGGGCGTATATAAGGGGTGGGGGGCTGCAGTCCCCGATTTGATTGGTAAAAATTAATGTGATGAGATCACTTAGTTCATAACGATTATTTTATTTTGGGTGTAATAGCGTTGGTTAAAACTATTCCAAGTTCTAAATTGTTAGTATTTCATACCCCGGAAATGGTCCCAGCCCCCCCCCCCCTCGAAATTATTTTCACGCCCATGACATAATCGTATTTTTGCATTTGGTATTGGAACAAGGAAGTGACCTTGAACTAACCTAAAAAAAAAAAAAAAATATATACGTAAAATGTTGCGTTTTTTCAGAATCTGCAGTAAAAAATACATTTTTTTTTCAAAATAAACATATTTTCCTTGAAATTACCTTGATTTTACGCCAATGGGGTAAAATAGACCCCGGATTCAATTCAGCGGCCCTCAAAACCATGGAAGCTCTAGTTATTTCTTCTTAAACGCCATTATTCAAAATTTGACCTTCAAATGCCCTTAAACTTGCCGTGCTGGGGTGAAATGGACTCCGGATTCGGATTCAGCGTGTCGAAATACCAAAGGACATATGTATGGTGTCTTCGGAAAATACCACTTTTTTATTTGTGTGCCTGTATATTAGAAGTCCATATTAGTTTTCCCTACGTCTTTACTTTAGGCTCCCGAAGAGGCGTCAGATGATGCGAAACATGTTAGCCAATTTAATAAATTATTAAACACTATTTTAATTCGTAAAATGGCAAATCAATTGTATACCGATGCTCAAGACAGAATGATAATAATAACGAGAAAGATATAAAAATTTCAGCTGTAGAGTGAGGACAGGTTTTACGAAAGGGTGAAGGTCATTTTAAAAAATGCATCCACCTGTTGAATGTGGCTGGAAGGACTGACCCCTCCAACATCGATCCACTCAGGGCTCTATAGTTTTATGAAAGCCAGGAACACCAAGTGGGACAAGAGGCTCGCTCGTGTGCCGTGTGAAATTCAACTACAAGCAAAGATAAAAAAAAAATGCATTTTCTATTTGCAAACAAAAGGGAGTTGGCTGCCAATCTATATATATATATATATATATATATATATATATATATATATATATAAATCACGTGTCTGTTTATGTGTTTGACCCTTATACAAATCCACACCGTTTGACCGATTTTGAACAAACTTGGTACACATGTAGATCTTGATACGGGGAGTGTCATAGGCTAGGTCAAAAATTTCTACCTGCTGTCAATCTGTATGTTTGTTGCTTATGCAAATCGACACCGTTTGACCGACTTATACATAACTTGGTACACAGGTAGATCTTGATAGGCTAAGGCAAAATTGTCTATCAGCTGTCAGTCTGTTTGTCTATTATTTATGAACAGCTGAATAAATTATTATGTTTGTATTCATTTTTTTTTTTGGAGTAAACTCCAACATCTAATGGACCGATTTTTGTTTTCTAAGAAATATTATGTCAGATTTCATTCTAGCATCGTAATAAAACTACATTGTTTATAATGTATGATATGTAGGATGAAAATAGCCTTACCAATGAGAAGAAGGAGAACTATGCCTCACGGATGTGGAATCATTTCTGAATCTGGTCGCAGCAAGTTTGAGGAAATGAGCAGGAGTGAGGGGGAGGGGTAGTTTAGACCACCCATTAGGGTAAGGGAGGTCGAAAATGACAGAGGTGTGGAGGGAGGTGTGATAAAAGTGAGGTTGTAATGATAATGGAAGGAAGGCACGTACGAAAGGTTTTACTTTTTGATGAAGTGACATGGGTTTTAAGTGGGATTTTTTTAATAAATGGAAAATATTGGAATAGGTAGAGGAGATGACTTCTCGATCTATTTTTTGGGTATTTTTGCGAAGTCCAAATCTAGTTACTTTGAAGTATCTGTCGTGATTTTAAACAGTGATATTGTAATGAAAGTATTTCAAATCACTGCAATCACTACTAAAAGTAACTTTTGTTCACTACTATATTTATATAATATGGTTTCTAACTAACCCTTAGATAACTTGTATTTGTAAGTAATACTTTAATGCTTGTAAAACATAAATGAAAATGAGCAGAATATATTTCAGCAAGCAATATTTATTAATAAAAGGGTTAATATTATAAAAATCAATGGTAATTGTGAAGTTTAGGGTCCTCCTCACGGATTTTTTTGTCCTGTGGTTCTATAACATATTTATATATTATATTTATTTCGCATTATGGGCGTACGTGCTATGTGTTTCCGCTCGTACGCTCGCTCAGGAAGGTATCAAAACTCTAGTCAATCCAACTCGCTACATTTAATAGAATCTATTAATTTTTGCGAGTTGGATTGACATGAGTGTTAAACCAACAACCAACAGAATTGCCCATAGGAATAGGCAATAGAAAATCTAATGAGTTATGCGCATGCACTGAATCACTCTTATAATCACTACAAATACTTCACAAGTAACTGGATGTGCTCTTTGCAATAATACCCTATTTTTTCACTAACCGGGGTTTTTTCTAGATTAGATAAATATTGATTTTTTAAATATTTCGTTTAACACGTTACTTGGACACAATCTACCGAGTTTTCTTGGAAGAAAGGAAACTTAAGGCCGATAATGTTAAATCCATAATTTGGTTCCAGTGTAAGCCTCCATTCCTTATGGATGTATTTTACTTATTTTTACGAAAATCATCTGTTTTTGGTTGAGTAGGATGTATACCAAGTTTTGTTGTAAAATAACTCAAATGTGGCTACTACTGTGTGTGTGTGAATATATATATATATATATATATATATATATATATATATATATATATATATACACAAACAAAAGGCCGTAGATACTCCTACTACTTCATTGAGGAGGAGGAGAATAGCTCAAAACCAGTCAGGGTGATAAAATATATGAAGTAGAGAAGATATTGGTTTATTTATGGCCTATTTTGCCTACAGCACAGTATGCGGGTCTGTTGGGAACATTCTGGGTTTTCGGAGTTTTGGGCAAAATTGACTACGATCAAAAATACCTAAATTTTTAGTAAACTTTCTAAAAAGATAAAATCCATCTATAAAATAGTTTTTATCTGCATCAACAAACTTGATCATTGTACTGTTAACAATTTGTACAGATTTCAAATAAATAAATGAAGAAATAAATAAAATAGTTTTAGTTAAACATTTTTCAGTCCAACTATTTTATAGATGGATTCTTTTTTTTTATTGATTTTATCTTTTAAGAATATTTATTAAAAATCTGGGTATTTTTGATCGTAAGCAATATTGCCAAAAATCCGAAACCCAGAGTGCACCCCACAGACGTTCTTACGACAGTAAAGATTACAAGAATTTTCCGAAAATATCAATTTCGGACGCCCCCCGGGATGTCTTCTCTTGTTGAGGTCTTCTTCCTCGAAGAACCTGATACTTTTTTAACGATTGAAAAGGCAGTTGGATAAATTTCCACGGAGCGGTGGGTTTTACGCGGTTACACCCCGTCATTACCTCGTCCCCGGGGAGACAGGCAAAGATGACGGCGGGGGAAGGGAGAGAAAAAGCGAGGAGCTTTGCCAATCTAATTCAACCCTCTGGACCTGGGAGGACGAGGAGATATTCAGCTTAAAAATTATTAATGAGTCGAGATAAATTCAGCAGGTTATAGGAGGGGGGGGGGGCAATAGGGGGCGGGAAGACAATGCCCCACCGACCTCGGTAAAAACATAAATAATAGCGGTGAAGGAAGGGGGAGTTTCCGCCGGTAAAATATCTAGGGACCGCCCCTCAACCATCCGATATCCAGGCAAAAAATATCACCGCAGGTTTTTGATTATTCCGACGCATAAAAAGGGTTGAAACAAAGATAACGGATGTCATATATAGGGAGGAAGGGTATAACTGAGAGGGAGAGAGGGAGAAGAAGGATATGAGGGAGAGAGTGGGGAGGGGGGTACGAGCTTCGCCCCTACTCAAGACAAAGGGAATTAAAGAGATATTTGTTGAAGTTGCGTAAAGCTCTTTCTTACTGCTATTTCTCAAGGTATCCAACTCCCAAACCCTAACTCATTATGCACCTCCAGCTCTTACTACCAGTGTACAATTACATTACCAAAAAATGTCCGACACGCAGGAGCTGCATACTCAGAATTTGGGTAGTGAAGCACTTTCCTCAGAATTTGGGTAGTGAAGACTGCATTCGTGAATAATTTGCTTAAAATAACCTATATAAATAAAATAAAAACATGAATAGTTCTGCTGTTTTACATTTGTAATGAGCAACTCAATCAAATTATTGTAATTATTAATTTCTTAAATGATTTCCTTGCAAAGTTTTGTGTATGCTTGGTACTTAATAAATACACGAAAACTTTACATTTTTGTCTGAGGCTGGAATTAGACACACCACCGCCTAGCGGTAGACGTGAGAAGTCAGGAAAGAAGGCACCTAGCGGCAGCTTAGCCAACTAACCTTTCACTGGAAAATTTTATTCAAACATATTACAAAGTTTCCTCCCACCTTACGATTCAGTTCATTTTTACAACAATTCTTTCTAATTAGATAACCAAGACGGATTTCTTAATGAACGGATTTAGTCGTTTTCGTTGAAATATAACTGGAACTACGGCTGGCATTGTCAGATTAGTTTTTTTGGGTCCAGGTTGAACCCCGGTGGACCGATTTGGTGGTCAACGAACTCGTTCAATCGTTAGCAATGTGAACGCTACATATAAAGTTTGGCTCTCCCTCCTATCCTCCCTTTCTTCACCATTGACTCCAGTCCTATTCAATATGTCTCCTCTTCCAAGAACCTGGGCCTTGTTTTTGACCAAAACCTATACTGGAAAAATCACTTATCCCTAATCACTCGTCGTTCCATAGCCATCCTTAAACTATTTAACCGTTCCCGTCACCTCCTCCCTACTCCTACACGTCAGCTTCTTGTATCTTCTCTTGTGTTCCCCCACTTCGACTACGGTTCCCTAGTGCATGGAGGGCTCACTGGGGAGCTCGATGATCGTCTTAAGCGATTAATGATCAGTTTTCTCAGATTTATCCTCAATACCCCCAGGGATTCCCATATTTCTCACCGGTATTCCGAGTTGAAGTGACTATTTCCATCAATTCGACGACAATATTTCCTAGGTTCCTTCCTTTACCAAACCATTTCTTCCAAATCCCCTTCCTATATCTACAACCTCCTTCAGTTTAAATCCTCTGTCCATTCCCGTGGTACCCGCTCCCGTCCTTCACTCATAAAACAGCCTTCTACGACCGTTCCTTCATCTCCCGAGCCTCCTCCTTCTGGAACTCTATCCCTCTTCGATTCGACACTCTCCTTCCTTACCTGTATTTAAATTCCGCCTCTTTGCTTTTCTCCTATCCTCCCAGGAAGACGCTTCTTTGACTACCAGACAAAACCAGTTTAGCTATGTAAATTATGTTGTTGTTTTTTTCTCTTGTTTATGCATTTATTTTTATTCATATCCTTTTATAGCCCCCATTTCTTTAATATTTATTTAATTTTTTAATATTTATTTAATTATTTATTTTAAACGATTTAATTATATTCTCATACACCTCTGAATATTGTATCATCACTGCTCCAATCCAATTATAATTTATGTACATATTTACTTATGTTTTATTTTATTATCTAAGACTTCACTAATAATATTTGTATTTGTGTTTTTTCTGCTTTTGTTGGTTCTTTATAGTCATATTGTTAGGTTAAATTTGTATATTTAACTACATATATTTATTTTTATTCTTATGGGACAAAGTCCCAGAATAAAGTATTTTTTCCTTCATTCAAGTTTCTTATACATAGTGACATTATTAAAGGAATTTGGGAGTTTTGATCTTTCGTGAAAAATCCTTCTCATCAATTTTCTAAAAAATATGGGTCAATGATTTTTTTAAAGATTTTTCTCGTACTCAGTGACTTCAAAAATATTGAAGAACACAAAAAAATAATTTTTCCCGCCTAAAAATGGATTTTGGCCCACTGTGCGGCCGTTATTTGTACTTACTTGCAACGAAAGTCGGTAGACTAGATACCCTACCAATGAGGACCATTTTTTGTAAATAAAAAATTATAAGTGTGTACAACATTAGTATGTTGGATTTACTAAAGAATAAGGGTCAACGAATTTTTTAAAGATTTTTCCCTTACTCAGTAACTTCAAAAAAATTGAAAAACATAAAAAAATAATTTTGTCTGCCTAAAAATGGATTTTCGCCCACTGTACTTCCTTACAATGAAACTCGGTACACAAGATGCCCTACCAATGAGGAACGTGTTTTGTAAATAAAAAATCAAAATAGGTACATTAAAAGTTAGAACTTACATTGGAAAAATATCAAAAATAATAATTGGGTCAGCTGTTCATTACAAATATCTATTTATATAGGTTACTTTAAACAAATTATACACAAATGTAGCCAACACTAAGCACATTCTGAGGAATGTGCTTAGTTATGCAGCTCCCGCGTGACGGACGTTTTGAGATAAGCAGCCACTAAATAGATAACATATTCTTTACGTTTTTTTTAATACGTTTATATTTATTGAACTGGCTAATAGTAGTACCAACAGCAATAAAACTTATTACAGCCCGAGTCCGCGGAGGCTGTTGGGAATCATAAAGCCGACCTGTCGGAGGGTGCTTTAACGATCCGCTCCGACAATGGGACAGAATTAAGTGCTCTTACCTTATGTCGGAAATTCTGCCGAAGGGGGGGGGGGTCTCCTCTCTCTCCGAAAGGGACCAGACGTTTATTTATTTATCAGAGCGGCTTTAGGCTGTCGATGCTAGAGATCAAAGCTGCCGCTGAGGGAAGTAGTGGCAAAACTTGGAGCCTTCCTCTTCAATTATACACCCTACCTTGAGGGACTCAAGACAGCTTTCCTTCAGGCCAGTTATTGGAGTCTCTTACATTTACCCCTTCAGCAGGAAGCACAACGTTCCTCGACTAGCCATAATGTTCAGAAATAATATGAATAGGCTTTATAGTAATATCCAAGCCGAAAAATGCTCAGTTTGTAAGCAACAGTATTTTACTCTCCAAAAGCAATTGAAACAAAAATATTACTGAATATTGGGGTCTCCCGTGCTAACGCCTTAGATTCTCATGCGGGAGATGGTGGGTTCGAGCCCCAGCGGCGGCAGGAGTTTTCTCATCTCACGGCTCGTTGAGAAGATTCCTCGCTGCACCCAGGATGTCGGCGCTAATGGCCCAGATGTCGGTGCGACGTAAAAAAAAAAAAAAAAAAAAAAAATACTGAACATCTTGACAGCTAACATGACATTATTACATGGACTTAAAAAATATAATATTCATTGAAAAAGAATAGGAGAAACATGCTAAGTTTAAGTGGGAGAGACACGAAATTCAGTATAGATTGGGTTAAAAGCTATTCATGGATGGAGGGAAATGACAAGACCTATTAATTAGCAAAAGTGCAGCTCATAACGCCACGTCACCGATAAGCCACGAGAAATTATCTTTAAGTTGGGTTGTTACAATTAAAATAAATAATATTTCAACATGGGACAATAGGTGGACAATAAGCATCATATTCTCTGTTAGTCTTATTCGAAATAAAGGAAAAATTTCATGATATTCTTAAGAGTCGGAATTACAAACTTACGCAATTCTAACAGAACATTGACAAAACACTACTTAATTAGATAACTTATGACGACAAATGAACGATAGACGGACAGATACAAACGTTTACTCATATACTCAGTGATTGTAAGACATATGATTGACAAAGACCAAGACCAATAAAAAAGATAATGTTACAGTTGATAATATTAGCTGGCCTGAGTCTGATAAATAATTGTTCAAAGATCACATGGAGGAACTGATGACATTGGCTTTATCCATAAATTAGCACAGTGCTATCTATAGGTTGCCACCCATCCTAAACAGCCCTGGTGCAGCAGGGAACTTTATCAACGGGCCCTGAAATGAGAAAACTTACCTACTGCAGGCAGGACTAGAGCCCTCATCTCCCGCATGAGAATCCAAGGCGTTAGCCACAGAATTACGGGGAAACCCTGTTCTTTGTTGTTTTATATCTTTCGCGCTTTCCGGTCTAGTCCAGTCGGAAGTCTGTACGCAGAGGCAGTGGAGCCCCCTCTATCTTATAGGAGAGTGTTATTATCAGCTTCTTATATCTACAAGCTTAAATCTCACTCTGTCCAATCTTGTATTACTAACATAATGCTGAACCATTTTATGGAAAAATATGAGCAAAGGCTTAGACATGTCCAACCCTTTGTTGTAAGATTTCGTCAAACAGAAGAGCTGTTTGGCCTAGGTTCTTGGAACATCAGTACACACAAACTCGCATCGACTGCACCCTGGACGACACGAAACTTCAATATAGACCTTACACTTACAAAGTACAAAAAATCAGACCCACTATCGACACTCCAGTATACACATTACTTCACAGAGTACCTGAACAAACACTCAGACTGTCTTACAATATATACAGACGGATCAAAAACACAAAATGAAGTTGGGTGTGCAGCTGTCATAGAGAGAAATGTATATGCCGAGAAGCTCCCGCCTTCTTTAAGCATTTTAGATGCGGAATTATATGCCATCCTTTTAGCTCTGAAGAACATCCCACCAACCCACAAAACGCATGTTATCATTTGCAGCGACTCTTTGGGTTCACTGCAGGATCTTCAGAACATCTACGCTACACATCCCATATGCACTGAAATACACGACTTACAAGCAAGAGGAAAACACGTAACACTGTTTTGGCTGCCAGGACACAAAAACCTTGGACAGAGTGACACTGCTGACAGACACGCCAAGGATATTACAGAAAAACAAACTTACACACAGACTGAAATCTACTATAAGAACGTTATTAGACAAACCCGACAGACAATACTCGAAAAATGGAAACAGGAATGGACTCACAAAACAGACAATAAATTAAGAAATATCAAACATTACATTCTAAATTGGGAATCATCCAACCGGGACAATCGTCGTGAAGAAGTTGTACTTGCAAGATTGAGGATCGGGCACACTCGGCTAACTCATGAATACCTGGTGACCAAAACTGAAAAACCAACCTGTACAATATGTAACAGTGACCTAACCGTACAATATATCTTAACTGACTGTCAATCACGACTTAATTTGGACATTCCTCACGACATGACAGAACTCCTTGGAGATGACAGCCCTCATATTGACAAGATACTCTCACACCTAAAAGACACCAACATATTTGACAAAATATAAAATAAAATAGAAAGAATATGGACCAAACAGCTCTTCCAAAAGAAGACCTTTTTTTTCCCCTCCTCCCGACTGATTGCACCATTTCTAAATCCAGCTTAATTTTTTGAATCGGCATTGCTTTGATGATGCACAACTAACCTTGCATTAGACCAGTTGGCTGTATAATTAGATTTATACGTAGAATTGAAATTCCTAGGATTGTATATATGCACTAATTAACATAACTGTATATGTATATAGTATTTATTCTATAATTGTAATAATAATTGTATTAGGCCTTAGTTATATAGAATGTACATATATAGACAATGACGTAATATACTGCAGTAATATATATATATATACATGATGTAAGTATAGACAATTATGTAATTTAATATAATGTAATAATGTATAAACGATATAAATATATAGACAATAATGTAATATAATATAATGTAAGAATATATACTTAATGTTAACATGCAGAAAACAATGTAATACATGTATATAAAAAATGTAAGGTGTACATCGCTATAAAGCGTTAACACAAAAATAATAATAAAAAGAAAAAAAATATCTTTCGCTCTCCATGTTTTGTGCCTTTTATCACCTCTTGAGGAGCTATTTTAAAATAACATATTTTTTAAATCTAAAAGAAAAATACATTTCTTCTTATAATTTTGTTATTTAATATATTTCTATAATTAATTTTCTTAATTAGAAGTAAATAGTAGAATAAAATTACTTGAAGTCATAATTAGGAAGTCCTGTTCTCGTATTAAGACTGTCCTACCGATAGCTCATCTACATCTTTTCAGACTCCGACTAATTAAAACTTAATTTTGTGGACAAATATTCCATCTGCAACAAGGGCCACGTCAAAACTGACATCATATTAGTTTTGATTAATTTGTTTTTATATATTTTAAGTTCACATTTTTTTTTTTTTTAAGATTTTGTATTATTTATGATTTTTGTCTATGCATTTATTTTTTATTCTCTTATTTTTTCTGTCACATTTTTTTTATTCGTGTTTTATATTGAAGTATTTGCTATATTTTTATATTCATATCCCCCCCCCCCCCCGCTGTCTATAGTTTCATCATTGTTCCTGTCCTTGCTCCCGTATCCCAAAATCCCCCTATATTCACTCCCTTCTTTGTTTTAATATGTAGAGATATATTATTATTATTTTTTTTTATCGGCGTATCAACTATTTGGCTATTATCGCCGTATTATTTTATTATTATGATATCATAAATAATGTTATTTTATTATTTATGATTTTGTCAATAGCGTTTGATTTTGTGGTAAATTAGACTTAAGCATTTATTTTTTAATTTTCTATTATGTAAATTTAATAGTTATTCTTATGGAGCAATGTCCCGGAATAAAGTGTTTTTTTTCTAACATTTTATTTCATTTACTCTATCAGCTGTTTTGTGTCAGCTATTATTATCGCTAGTGTCAGCTTATTAGTTTTATTAGAATTTAATATAAATAAACGTATGGTGGCCCCTTGTCTGGACCTTTCGTTGATAAATATAGTAATATAAAAACCCACATAAAACCATGGATGAAATCACGCGGTCAGTATAGTGACTACCTGACTTGACACGGAAGCCGAAATGCCAGTAATTAAAAACTCCCAGCTATAAAACTTTTGTCAGAATATAAATAAATTAGTTTTGAAATCCCTGTTAAAAATGATTCCTACTTGCTTACACCTGCAACTTGCGCCGAAGATGAAATGAAATGAAAAGTTTATTCTTATTCCGGGACACAAGTCCCAAGATCTGAAGGAGTGGAGGTAGGAAGATGACACGGCTTATTTGAGACAGAAGGAAGCGACCACTCGAGAAGGGGAACTCCTCCCCAATCCTAGACCCCACACCGATTAGGGATGTAAAACAGGAGGGGGGGGGGGGGGGGGAAGCATTGGGGGGAAAGAGGCACCCATTTCCTGAAAATATGCCAAATGTTTCGGAAGATTCCCAAACCGCTTGGTTATGTGAAAACAAAGCCCAATGGTTTATAAGAATCGAGCCCCCCCCCCCGCCCGCCTCCGTCCAACTCGGTTTCGAATATATCAACTTTCCACTCCCCTGAACTTTTACGAGTCTCCTTAAATGTTTTTTACTACGGCGGGGAGGCCGGTAAATCCGTTCTGATTTATCGGAATATCCCCTGCGATAAATATAAAAATTTAACAAGTCTGTAATTACTCCGTTTGCTTTATGGAGGTTGGATTTGGTTTATCGTTAACCGGCCTGCTGAGCACGTTTCTTTCGCCGCTTCCACTCCAAACAACCGCCATTTACTTAATAGCTTTTCTTTAGTTTTCCTCGGAGGGAAAATCAATAATTTCGAGAGAACTAAAACATCTTCCAGCAAAAATATCCTCAAAGATCAAGGTAACATGTCTTTTAGCTGATTCCTCCCTCTCTTCTTAGGGAGCAAATGTACACATTTCAGAGCCCAAAGATCACGAAATCATCAACGTAAACCATTAATATTATTATTTTGAGTTAGATTTGCCGGGTATAATTAATAAATAAGAAAACCTACTCACCTTAGATATTAGGCACCTAGAGACGGTAAGATATAGCCCTATGCTATTATACAGGGTGGCCCAGATAAGCGGGCCACAAGAGAAATAACTACTTAACGGTTTAAGATAGCAACATTTTTCATATAGACAAAGTTGTAGTTCTCGTTGAGGTCTATAAAATGGTGCCCTTGGAAATGAGAAAATAACACTTCTAAAGGCTCAAATAGGCCTTTGAAGGAAAGGGTTCCCTTTTTACCTATATTTTGGATTATATTTTTAAAATGTACGAACAAAACAAGGATGAACCGTGCAATGGGGGTTTCGATGCGTCAAGTAGTTCTCTGTAAAAATACTTTTTCATTTCCATGTATTCCTCATCTGAAAATCCAAAAAAAGGCACTCGAATTTATTTAAATAGTATTTTTGTTAAGGGAGATGTAATTCAGCATAGGATAATGTGTTCAGCACTCAAAAAAACGATTTCCATTAGTGTAAACTAAAAAATAAAATACATAAAAATTGGAGCTTTAGGCAAAAGAGTTATTACAACGAAAATTAAAGATCACAAATAATGAATGTTTTTTTTTTGTTGCAATAAATACAATTTTTAATGCTGAGCTCATTCTCCTAAGCTGAATTAGCTTTTCCTTAACAAAAATACTATTTAAATAAATTCAAGTGCCTTTTTTTGGAATTTTATAGCCCAATGAAGAATCAGTAGTAACTATAATATAAAATTCACTTTTATAATAATTACTTTTAGAGTCAAATATATACTTTTAACGATTTTTATACATGTCTCATGTAAAAAATCTTTAAAAGTAAACGATTTTTACTTGATTTTTTGCTGCCTTTTTATAATTTGTTTGCATTCTTTTCGAAAAAGAACCACAACGAGATATATATTATGTTTTTTTATTTATTAATTATAGGTGCTCCGTCTGCCAGGGTCATTAGCACCTGAGATATATAAGGACTTTTTCTTTTTTTAACCTGCATCGATTCCCGAAGTTTGGCCGTTTATTTTGGGGATCTGTAGAGGAGGGTATAAAATGATATGGGTACTGCAAATGCTGATGATATATCTCAGATGGAAGACATACTTGTTTCGTGCTCTGTTTATGAAAAAAAAGTATATATCTCACCTATATTAACGCATTTCTACAAGTTCCGATCAAATATCATGAAACATATAAGGAACTACGAGTTCGCTCGTACTTTGTGTTATTGCCTCGGATTCCAACTATGAGATTCCAATATGAAAAGATGGCCTCAAGGGAGAGAACTAAAAATGTAGCGATGCAGTAACATAACAGCAGGTCGAAGCGTGAGTACGAACTAACTGTGCAGGAAACAAATTTGATATGCTTTGTGGTGATCGTTACGTACTGAAATTATTGTTGTCAATAAGGAAAATGATTAAATGAAATTGGCATTCTAGACCAGAATCTTAAAAATTACTGCGGCAATGAATGCGTTAATCACAACACATTTAGAGTCACATCAACATACCATAGCACTTCTATTTCATTTACCTTTATGCAGAATTATATTACAATTGGAGCATTTGCAAATATTTATATTGAAGTTCTAAAAAAACAAATATCAACTATTTGTGATATTATATTTCTCCTATATCCAATTAATAGCCTCAAGAATAACAATGAGTTAATAAATAACCAATTTTATAGGAGTGATGTGCTAAAAAGACACCTTTGGAAGCAGTGAAATATATAATATCATTTTTTTGAGTACTCCTTCCAAAGGGTCGGTGAACATTCCTGGACGCAGAAAAGGTCCCGATTACTGTCGGACGACTACTTCATAGACCAGCTGTACCCTTTCCATCTAGCAAACAAACCTGCTGATAATTATTCAAAATTCATCAGAAAAATGGGCAGACCCCCTACTGCTCAAGGCATTCACCACCTACACATCGAAGGTCCCAGGAAGACGGCAAATCGGAAGAACGGGTCGGTTTGGGCACTGCGGATAAAGTGAGAACTTTATGAAGAAGGGCTCGTGATTAATGACAAGTACTTGTTATCTCTAGAGTACTCTGTAGCTGCGGAAAGAAAAGTCATATTTAGCCTGAGAAGTTGTAGCCGGCGAGTGGGGCCTGGAAAAAACTAGATGGGACAGTATTTCAAACAGTTGGCTCCCTTTATCTTTTCACTACGGTCATTTTCACTAATTCCTCAGCGGAAATTATCGCCTCCAAGCCCACCCCTCGGCGCTCCATAACCCTTTAAGAATTCTTCGGCTAATGTTTAACTTGAAAAGAAGCCATTTATATAAAATATTCGGTGTCCACATTGGCTTTCAGAAGCCCTCTTCCTTAGGTCTGGTCTTTTGTTAAAGCTTGTCCTTAATAAACCGTTAATTTAGGGAAAGAAGGAGTATTTCCAAAGTAGTCACGTAAATTCGGCATATTCCTCATTTGGAGAAAAAAATATATGTAACCGTTTTCCAGAAAAGCGGATAACACTAGTTTCTCTAATTAATTGAATACCGTAATTTTCGGTCTGGGATTTCAGAAGCGCTCGATTCAATTAAAAACTGTTCCAGTCGTTTGACATTCATTCAAACTATCTATGAGATATATATTTGGTTACAATTAGAGTTGGTACCTAAAATTCTGCTCCTCTGTTTTACATGCTTCAAAGTGTTAACATTTTTCACAAATGATCAAAACAAGACATTAACTGTTTCTGTTCTACGCTTTCCAAACGGCACTAGGGGTACGAATGGAAACGGGTTAATCTATCTACAGATCACTTCACATATATGAGGATTCAATGATTATTTTTTTGTATAATTAAAATGCTAGGGTACCTGGGCGTTTAGCATGTCACCAAGTCACATGAGTCCTTCCTTTTTATTTTACTTGTTTGACTATAATATTTATTTTGTTTAACATAAATGGGTTTTAAGTAATCAATACTTATTCATAAAAAAACACATGATCGAAATTTAAAAAAAAAATACGAAATTTGAAGTTACTCTTTCTGTTGTTTCTGTTGGGAATTGAACAATACTTAATATCAGCTTGATTGTTGCACTTGAGGTCTACTATCTACTATATACTATACTATCTCTCTCTCTCTCTCTCTCTCTCTCTATATATATATATATATATATATATATATATATATAAATATAATACTTAGTATATACTTATATTATTTTACGTTTTACAATTAAATATAGTATAATAGGTATAAAGAAATGCGGAGCTTAGGTAATTGTAACTTTTTTATAATTCCTTATGGGTGAGAACATAATTCAGTCAGTTTCAGCCAATTATTCATTTAGTTAGTGGGTGTTGATGAAAAGATTTCGTTCATGCCGATTTACTGTTGGTTTTATTAGTAGGAATTATTTCAGTTCAGAAGTCACGTTTGAAATTTCTTGTAGTGTCTTTAAAATAAAATAAATCTAGAGGATTTTTTATATTTGTTAAACGGTCTGTCTTTACAATAGCTTAGGAATCCCTCGAGTAATTTTTACAAGAAGAAAAACAGTTAGAAAAGAAATTAATGAAGGCCCGTGATTAATTCCTTTAGTTTAGTGACTCGGGCCCCCGCTGTGTCCATTCTTAATGGAAAAATGGGAAAGTAAAGATAAAGACTGTATAAAATAAGGGAACGTAAAAGGAAAAATATGAGACAGCATGATAAAAATTAAAAGAGAAAAGTATAATGGGAAGGGGCATTAATAAGGAAAAGAGAGAGCATTAGTTGGTGAAATAATATAGTAGAGGGAGGGGAGGGGGGAATGAGGAGGATGAGGGGGGGAGGTGGCCGAGAAGTGGGGATGAAGGGAGGGGTGGGGGAACCGGATTCTGGAAAACCTATAAGGTATGGAAGAGGAGTGCTCCCGAGGACCCTGGTCTCCGACCATTAGCCACCTCATAATAACTAATTAAGAAATGTCATTTGTTTTAATTGTTGCCTCCTGTGCGTGGTGCCTTAATTTATGAGGGAGTTTAGTGACTGCAGTATATCTCAATTGTGTTTGTATTAAAGGTCCCCCACCCCCCCCAGGGCCGAAAGGTACAATTAGAAGTGTTAAGTTAATTTTAAGATTTATTTTTCCATGGCCTTGTTCGGGCTTAATTAGGCGCCTTTTTGCTGTGAGGCCAGACCTCGGCGGAGTAATGGAAGAACCGTGTGGCTGGTCCTCATTACATTAGGTTCCCCTTCAATCCACCAACCCACACGGCACCCACAAACACCCCAAGGATTAGCCTGCTCTTTGTGACAGCAACACTATCTATCTTACTTCTATGTTTAGCTAGTTTCTATAA
Source organism: Gonocerus acuteangulatus (assembly GCA_946811695.1). NCBI lineage: Eukaryota > Metazoa > Arthropoda > Insecta > Hemiptera > Coreidae > Gonocerus > Gonocerus acuteangulatus. The sequence goes on from OX328132.1 coordinate 54,688,738, forward strand.
ATGCCACCTCGTATTGTCGGAATGGGACAGTGTATCATTCCATACTGCATATCAGGACCTTGGAAGAGTAAGGGCGAATCAGAAAAATCGATATTTCATTTTCTGATTCAGAAAGATGTAGGTAACATGAAGCTTCACTTAGTTTCTATGGTTCGCCATTAGTTCTCTCACAGTTTCAAGTTAAAGTGAATAGCGCCATCATCAATGAAAAATTCAATGTCCGATTTCAAGGGCAAATCCCGGGCCTGAAACGTCCCTCCTGGCATTTACCCATAAATCACTCGTAAAAATTAAAATTAAAACATTGAATTTCAATTGCATACTTTTTCAGTCAGATTTATGAATGAGCATTCCATAGAGAAAACATTCGCTCTTGCTATCCTGAAGCGCTTCTAGAACTTTAACTTCGATTTCCCAATATCCGGAATTCTTGATTTGCTCTTACTCTTCCAAGGTCCTGATATATGGTTAGACAGTTTACATAAGATAAATACATTTCACATAGATAAGCCTGCATGGTCTCTCCTTTGGTAGCAGTATCCCTTTCTATGTGGCATATATGGAGGGTTCAGTGCACAACTAGACCAAGTCCATTTTTGGTATTTTATGTTGTTATGGCATTGAAGAGTATTACTAAAATGGCCCATTTTAGTGCTTCATGAGACTAAGTCGTAACTTCATTATTTTGCCACTTGTAGCAGTTCTTGCTAAACATCTGGAAGTCATTCTCATTTGTTTTCAGAGCCAAGTCAAAGTTATAACTATTTCATGAACAAGGCTGTACATAAATAATGTCAGTGTTTAGGTTCCAATCTTTTTAAGACTTATACTCGTAAATAGGATTTATACAACGTATCTGCAATTAAAACAAATAATACACATTTTCTGAAAACTGTAGTAAATGGACTTGGTCTAGTTGTTCTCTGAACCCTCCATATGGTGAGATAGTTTCTATAAATACCACATTGAATAGCCTGCATAGTATTTTCTTTTTTAGCAATATCTATCTGAATGACGTACGGATAGTTAGATTGTTTCTATTACAATGCGGAGACAGCATGCTCTGTCTCCGCCTTCCAACCGCATGTTTTTATCTGTTTTTGTTTCGGAGCTATGTTAATGTAAAGGTTATTGAGAAAAAATCTGTATTTTACGTAGAAAAGATCGAATTGTCTCTTCTTGTAAAATTATTTTTCAACGTTATCTCTTTTTTGAAATCAGCATTAAATTTTCTTTAAGTTTATATCACTTTTAATGTTCACAAGTATCTTTTTCAAACCGCAAATACTGTTCAAAAAGTTGATAATTGTAAAAAAAGTCTAGTTCGCGAAGCACTACTCTTCCAAAAATATTCCGCAAACTGCCGAGTCTCACAAAAGTTGTAAAATTTAATTACTTTTCCAACGGTATACTCAGAACTGAGATTATCTCTGAATTGTATGATTTAATTGAAAATTTAGGAGGAAAAAAGCTGATAATTAAAACTAATATGATTTTTGTGATCTTATCAGAAATAAATGAAAATTATTCTTAATGGAATTTATATTTTATGATTTCGGTAAGTCTTACATTAAAGTTGAATAAAAAAAGAAAATAATTGCTTCGAAAATTATAGGAGTTGCTACAATTGGCGCCTCCTTTTAGAACTGACGATATCTGGTTATCACTGGTGTTATCCCTCCAATCTTATCATGGTTAGCTCTCATTTACACAAATGATTCGCATGTTTATGTACATTTACATAAACATCAAGTGACGTCAAATCGGGGTTCTGGCCGGCCAATGCACAGGACCAAATCTCTCAATCTATTTTCCTGGATAATGTTGGTTGAGCCTGTCGTTATGGCTTGTCCTTTGTAAGCTGTCCATGTCTTATGCTCCCGAAAGATATAATACTATATGACCAGACAGTTCAGTCAACGAATAGTTATAGATGGAAATGTATGGAACACAATTTTTAACTTCCTAACTTTGTTTCGGCTAGTAAGGAGGTCAGCATATCAAAAGTCCTCGCCCGTAGCCTTTGTGCCGGGGGGGGTGGGAGGGGGGTTTAGAAGGTCCCATTTTTCGGGTTTTCACTTATATCTCGGAAACCCTACGTCCTAGCGACATGAATATTTAATAAAAAATGAAAACTGATTAAATATCCTACAAGTTCTATCCAATAACGTTTTTCGAGATATCTTCAGTTTTCGAAATATCCGCTTTTGAAAGTCTGTCATTTTGGGAAAAAACTCACTTTCTTCTATTCTCGACCGGATATCTCTTCAACGATGAACGCAAAAAATAAATTTCGGCTATAATATATATAACTTCACTATTTTATGTATTTTCTTTCAAACGTTATATAAGCACTCACATGGTCTTAGCAAAACCATTGCCAATATAATACACAATATCTTATCTAATTGAGTGTGAATAACTGGTCAGTGGGCCCAAAATTATATATTTTGTGCTATTTATACGGCCAGTGCTCACTATATTTACATAATGGAGTATATTTTGGACAATACATTGACTGGAAATGTTGAGAAATTGAAAGGTTCATTAGTCGACAGTTGTGGCCAGATATCTCTATGAACACTAAAACTGTTTTCACGTTTGAAGGAAAATACATAAAATAGTAAAGTTATATATATTCTTGAAGGGAATGTAATGCTCTACAACCCTATAAACGACATTTATTTTTTGGGTTTATTGTTAAAGAGTTATCCGGTCAAAAAGAGCAAACAGTGTGTTTTTTTCCCAAAATGACAGACATTCAAGAGCGGATATTTCGAAAACTAAAGATATCTCGAAAAACTTTATAGAATAGAACTTGTAGGATATTTAATCAGCTTTCATTTGTTATAGAATGGTCATGTCGCTTGGACGCAGGGTTTCCGAGATATAAGTGAAAACCCGAGAAATAGGACCTTCTAAACCCCCCCTCCCCCCGGCACAAAGGCTACGGGTGAGGAATTTTGATATGTTGACTTCTAACTAGCCGAAACAAATTTATGAAGTTAAAAATTGTGTTCCAAACATTTCGATCTATAATTCTTAGTTTTTTGGACTATCAACATTTCTAAGATTTGGCAGCTTGCAGAATTTCGCTTGAAAGAGTAGTGATACTCGAAACTTTGTGGAACTAGACCTTTTTTATTAATATAAACTTTTTGAATATTTATTGTGGTTTGCAAATGACAATTGAAGGGCTCAGTGCCAATTGTGACTAACCCAAAATTAGAACAAACTTAGAAAATTGGAGTTAAAGTTAAGGAGAATCTGAAAACAATTAATGTTGGTGACAAAAATAATTTTAGTTGGACCAATTAAAATTTTTTTTGTCACGAAGACTAATTTTTTTCAGATTCTCCTTAACTTTAACTATAATTTTCTTAGTTTTATCTAATGCCTTTGGCACTGAGCCCTTCAATTGTGAACGTTGAAAGTGCATTATCTTGAAACCAAATTTAATGTTGAATTCAATAAATTAATTTAGCTTGAAAAATAATGCCTACAAGCAGAGAATTTTTTTTTTTACAAAAAAGCACGGTTTATTCTTATTAACCTTTAAAACAGCATATGTCTAGAACAAGAAAAGATAGAAACGAGCGGTTGGCAGGTTTTTGGTCTAGTTTCATCCTCTTGAGTATTGTCATCTAACGCAAAACTAAATTAGGAACTGTCAAAAAATCAGTACTGCTCGCCTCTTTTCTAGGTTAGGCTCCTTGTTGAGACTTTATTCCTTGGAAGAAGCTCCTTATATTTGAAAGTATTTTAATCGGCTCTAATTAATATATTTTGGTTTTGCGGCGCGGTTCAATATAACGAAGATGCCAGCCAGCTCCCCCCTTCGGACGAGGTGATGAAAGTTTGTCGAGGGTTATCCGATCGACTGGAGGCCCAAGCTAAAGGATTGCAGACCCAAGGGCGGAATATTAATTGCTCATCAGAGACTGAAAGGGCCAGAGCCTTCAGTCAGAGAGAATCTTTGAAAACGTTTCACTGACAAGGGTTCCCCGTCCAACACAAAAGCAGTTCCCCTTAACAAAAGCTCCTACAAGTGACAACTTCAAACTCCCCTTTAAAAATTAATTGTATCAGGCGCTGAGAAAGATGTACTTTAAATAGAATACTAAATGGTTGTTTAGTCAGTCATTTTCTTCCGGCGTAAGTGAATTTTATAAGATAAAAGCCAGTGGCCGACCGGATAAGGATTTCGTTCCTAGTAGTTGTCCAGGGTGCATCTGTTTTGAATTGGATGTTGATAGAGGACAAGCTAGTTTTTGCGGGAATATCTTCAGGACAATTCAAATAACAGTAATTAAGGTATGTGTAAAACAAAAATTTATCGGAACATTTATTTTTTTCTATTTCACGTGTTTCTGACCAATCAAGTATATTCACGTTTTTGGATATATATGGCGTAGGTCAAACATAGTACTTCATTTTCTTTTCTACCACTTTGTTGTATATTTGCCCTACATGTTTCGTGGCCTTAATCCCACCTCCTCAGGGGCCATTACATCCCTGCATGTGGTCAGCTCGCCACCCATATTAGGACAATAGCGTCCCTGAGGAGGTGGTATTAAGGCCACGAAACATGTAGTGTAAATATACAATGAAGAGTTACAAAAGAAAATGAAGTACTATGTGTGACCTATGCCATATATATATATATATATATACAAAAACGTGAATATATTTTTTTAGTTGTAAAACAAAATCGAAATCAATCACGTTTTTTTGTACTTCTTTCACTCATATCTCTGAAAGTATTCATTCATTTGAGAGACCTTTCCTTCAGGCTTAAAAAGATTTGTAATAAAATTTTCTAAAGTTTTACATTATACATCAATTCAATATAAGCAAAATAGCAATACGTATGAAAAGTAGGAGGGACAACATTTTTATATAATTTTTTGGCGACATAAAATGCATTTAGTTCCTTCATATTCTAGGGAAGGAATGTTGATTTTATAATAAACCATTATTAACCCTGCATTTTGTTTGAATCAGTTGGATAGTTTTTGCATAATAATATCGCAATTAAGGCTTTTACGATAAAATAGCATTTTTCTCATTTTTGCAAAATCCAAAAGAAATTCTTTACATATTTGAAATGGATTTTTACAACACTACGGCATTCAAACTTTCAGAAACATTATTCAGATTGAAAATCGGTCAATTAGGAATGCTTCAGTATTTTTTTTAAAATTTATTAACACATTGAAATTTCCACGAATATTCTCCGAAATTAAATTCAGCAGGTGGCGTTGGAAAAATCGTACAATTTTGGGAAAATATATTTCTTTCTCGTAATTGGAAATGCTAGTATTTATTCGCTGCTTTGCAAAATAATAATAAGTATGAAGAATTGGTAAAAAATAGACATTTTTTTTTATTTTTTTTAGGAACCTTAGGAAAATCTCTAGGGTGAGTACTTATTCAGTTATGAGAAATACAAGTACAAAACAAACGTAATTATTTAAAAAAATGTAACGGGAATTTTTGGATTTACGCACACATCAATTATGAGTTTTTCTGAAGAACTACGTTTTTACTTAGGCTCCTTGGACTGTAGTCATGAGTGTGAGATGAATATGCTTAAGAAAATTCAACGTTTATAAATAATTATTAAATTAAACTTCAAAAATGGGTAATTAAATACATACCTAAGCTCATTCTGGAGTAAGGTGATTTGCTAATGTTACCTCACAGAAGATAAACAGCTGACAATCATTTTGTTGAGTACTATCTATATAGACTTTCGTTGCAATATGTTAAAAAGTTCTACTATTAGGAGCATAGGGTCTCCCCCGTGTTCTAGTGTTTAACGGGTTCGAGTCTCACCAGCAACAGGTTGACCTGTTTAGGTGTTAAGGAAAGGCTGCAACCTATATATAGTCCGGTGCTAATGGTCTGGATGCAGATGTGCCGTAAAAATATGCATAACACTATGTGAGGCGTCTAGAATCAAAACAAGACATATCACTCAAGCCAAATTGTTCAGGAAACACCAAAAACAGAACACGTCTGAGGTTTAATTTTATAAATGTGTATAATTTTCTTAAGAATCACAGACGATTGTTTTTGAGGAATTTGAGAACGTTATCTGTTATATTATCTATTTTGAAGGCATTATTATTTTTGATGTGTATTACTTAGGGTGGGTTTACAGTTGCTAGTTATTGCAGGATATTTATATCAGAGAGAAATTGCCACTATTGAAACCCCATATAAATAAATGTATGTCTGCAATAAATTGCTCATGGTAGAATTTATTGCTGACATACATTTTACATAGGTTTTCATTAGTGGCAATTTCTCTCTGATAGAAATATCCTGCAATAACTAGCAAGTGTAAACCCACCCTTAGTTTTAAACTTCACTTATGTATGTCTTATTTTGGAACCACCTTACCACTTCAACATTAAAAAAACAGCATGGTCAATTGTGTTTTGAAAATCGTTTTCTTTGCCAGTATATAAAGGTAAAGAAAACGATTTAAGAAATAAATTTTGAACTCGTAAAATCAACTGTTATCTCCAAATTGTAAAAATAGTGATGTGTCTTGTTTTGATTCTAGACGCATCATGTAGTCATGCAATAGTTATCCGTAAAAAAAATAAATCTTCCAACGGTAGCTGCAAAAAAAAAAAAAATAAGGAGAAAAAAAGCTAGAAAAACGTCTACCGTAGTCCTGAATTATCAAAACGAACTCATTTATTACGGGAACACTATATAGCACTTTTCGTTATTATTGAGTACAAATAAATAATAATAATAAACATCAGGAAGAGAATAAAATAATTAAATAAAACATCTAAATAAAATATTTTTTAATTTAGTTGACATTTATGGCCACAGCTAAATCAAAGTTTTTATTTTATTCATTAGACTATACTTATTTTAGGTATCGATGTTTGGTGATGGTTTTTATCGATTAAAATCAGCTGGCTGGTTGGCAGATTGTTCTTAGCTTTAGTTCTGACGTGGCCCGGATAGTGGAAGATTACCGTGCTTACTGTTAATATTGTAAATATTAGCTCATGATGAGCTACTGAAGCTGTGAAACATGTCGAGCAGGAATTAATTCACGTCATTTTATTTGTTCACCTTCCGCCTTATATATGAATATTGAGTTTACTTATATTTCATTGAAAAAATAAACTGTCTATTTGTAGCTGTTTAACATTCCATCTTTTCAATATGCTAATGTTCTCGGGTTCGTTATTTTTCCGTATATGTGGAGTAGTGAATAATTGTTTTGGAGCAGAAATAACCGTGTGTCTTTATTATTGATCTTCTGCCAAATTTATGTAATTCAGTAATATTAAAGGTCACAATAAAGTAGAAAGCTCATACAAAATTACTAATTAATTAAATTCTTTAATTCAATTTTTTTTTTTTTAGAAGAGTTTAGTATCTTCTTGAACTAAGCAAACGGAGCTTCGATCGTAAAACCTCCCGGGTAAAAGAAAACTCTTGAATACTTATGAAAAAGAATTATTAATATCCTCTTTTTTAATTAAGATCAGGTAATTGCTAAGAGCTTGATATAGATGGGGCTGTAGAGAAGCGAAAGGGCCTCCCCCAACTGGAAATGTTTCGGTTTTTTTAATTAAATCCATCCGTAACGACCTACGGGCGCTAGGTGTTTTGACAAAAATTATACTCTATTTAGATGTAGGCCTTGTCCTAATTAAAAGAGTAAAATAAAAAAGAGGGAGGTTTCCCTTAAAGGCTGAAGCAGCCCTTCTAACGTGTATGGATTTATAAAGGGAAAGTCCCCCCAAAAGGCTAATAACAAGCGAAATATTTCCGCCTTTAAATGAATATCCGCTGGAAGCAGTTTAAAAGAACGTGACCCGTGATGAGAACATGGAAATTAAATGATACAAGAACAATAACGGTTCTGGAATATCTTCCGTTTACTGCCTCTTTAGTATATATTTTTTTTATTTCTTATTTCTTCCTTCAAAAAAACTAAGATTCTTTGAATTTCAAGAATTATTAGCATTCTCTTGTTTTATTCTTTCTGTGTAATTTTTTTCTTAAAGCGTAAAGCCTTTTAGGATATTAACGCCGCAGATGTTAGATTTTTTTTTTTTTTTTTTTTTTTTTTTTTTTTTTTGTAATACGTTTATTTAACATCTGTACATGTGGAGAGTACATTAGATAAGTTTGCTCTCAAATATAAATAAGAATTATATACAGAAATGATTAATACAAGTTAAAAGACAAAATAAATAAAAAACAAATAAGTAAAAAAAAGAAAGAAAAAAGTATGTAAAAAAACAAACAAAGAAAAACAATTGAATAGGAAATAATAATAATGATAATAATGGTTTTGGAAGGAGGCAACCAATAATGGCACTTCCTACTTAGAATAATATTTTGTCCTTAGTCAGTTAATTGATCACGAGGCCAATGTCTCTCGAGTCTTCTAGGCGGGTTTTCTGGGTGTGTTTGGGAGGAAAGTGTCTGTTCTCTGGTATTGGGATGGAAGGACAGTTTGGAATGAAAGGTTAGGAAGCGGGATTTTGCCAATTCTAGAACGAAAGGGAAAAGATGTTAGATAAAGTTGGTACTTTCATTTTATAAATGTATGCTTGTAATAACCGTTATTAAGCCTTTATGTGATAAATTATTGTATTCAAAATGGTATATTATTGAATATTGGAATTTTTAAACTTATGTTACTTAATTTATATATTATTTGGTAGTTAATTTAACTCCCTTGAGCAATGTTTTCTGTTTGTTGCACATAACCATAGGTTTTGGTTTACTTACACCTCGGGCCATGTGCCACAACCAGGGACCGAAAATAACTATTAATTTTTATTTCAAATGAGTTTCAATTAACCTGTAATTTTTATTTTTTGGAAATAAAAATAAAAATTTCATCGTAATTTATATATTTTATTATTTAAAAAAAAAAATTCTAATAATTTTTATTTCAAAAACTTAAAAATAAATTTATTTGAATAAAGTTATTTCAAAATTTTTTTTTATAAAAAATTTTAATAACAATTTTTTATTATTTTAACTTTAAACATTATTTTAAATAAAAAAAAAACAATATTAGTGCCATAATGAATAGATTTATTGATTTTAAGAGCTCGCACACATAGCGACTAATAATGAATAGAAACAAAAACAAAAAAAAAAGTAATGCCCAAAAACAAATTCTAGAATATACAATATATAGTCATACAAATCAATTGGATTTAGACGAACTTTGATTCACTCACATAAACAAATAACTTCTAATAAACAAAAGGTTCCAAATCAAGCATTTCTTATTTGTTCCGAGGATAAGAGATATTTAATAAATGAGTTTCACTTACCCTTTAATTTTTATTATTGGGAAATAAAAATAAAAAATTCCATCGTAATTGATATATTTCATTATTTTTTTTTTTAAAAAAAATCTAATAATTTTTATTTTAAAAACTTAAAAATAAAAATGATTTCATAACAGTTATTCATTAATTTTAAAAATATAAATTATGAAGTAATTTTTTTGTCATAATTTTTAGGAAACATTTAATTTTTATTTCGGTCCTTGGTCACAACAATCAGAGTTTATTTAGGAGTTGTCTGTATTCTAAAAAATTAAATACGTTTGTGTAAACATTAATCACTAGTAAGTTGAAGGTGAGGGTTGGGAAGGATGAATGGAATCTTCAAGTATCTGACAGGAGTTGCTCCCCAAAATTGTTTAAAACCTTAACTTATATTTGCGACGTTTCGGTTCATCATCAGGCATCTTATATTATGTCGTGTTAATTCAACAAACTATGAACGAATTAAGAAGATTCTTACGCAGATTTAACGTTCACTCTCAAAAGTCATAATATAAGGATCTTAACATGAAATTTCAGAATTATAATAGATCTGAAACTTAATACAAGATGCCTGATGATGTACCTTAATAGGTTCGAAACGTCGCAAACATAACAATGTTCTAAACAATTTTGAGGAGGAACTCCGGCCAGTTACTTGAAGAATTAATCACTAGACAAGACTCATTTATTGTCTGTTTATTGGCTGCATTACTGGCTAAGAACAGTCAAAATAAATTATTACAAATGATTATTATTAATAAGTGATCGCTACTACGGCGGCTTCACTCATTCAAGATGGTACCTCTGGGGTCTTATGAACCAGCGTGATAAGAATTTTGATTTTTGATTCACTTTTCCACTTAAACAGAGGGTATGGAAATATCTGTAATTTGCCAGAAAGCCACTAGTCATTCAGCAGATGTCTTCAAATGAGATTGTATGGTTTATTGTTGTGTTATATTGTGTTTATGTACTGGCTGCTGTCCCTCAACAATTCGTTCATGTCAAATGGAATATTTAGTTTGTTATTACAAATAAAAAAAGAAACACACAAGAAGAGACCAATTAGTACTGAACAGATTTCGCATTGGACACGTGATAGTCACACATACATTTATATATAATGGGGCTAGAATCCCACTTGTAGCAGGTTGATTTTTTTTTCATTAATGAGGTCACTGAATAAATTCTCTGCACATGGATGTTTAGAATGGCTAGCAGCCTGTAGATTGCCCGGCGTTCAAGACCTAGATGAAAATACACCGTTTTTTTGTCAAACAATATGCCCCATTCTCACAGTACGCTATATGCCGCTGTAGCCGATGAGCAAAAGGCAAAGACTTATATAGGTTTATTTTTGGTCAAAGTGTCTAAAAGATGGCTGACAGCCCACACGAGATTCTTGTGGTCGAGGGTCAAGATTAATATTCTAAACAGAGTTTGGTTCCGAAAAAAAGAAAGAAAAAGAAATGAAAGAGGATAAAGGGGAAATATGAAAAAAAAGAAAGTTGAGACTGAGTAGAGGATAAAGGAGAGAGACAGGGTAGTGGTGAATAGGGGGTAGCGTAGGATAGGGGGCAGCGTAGGATAGGGGGCAGCGAAGGATAGGGGGCAGCGTGGGTTAGGAAGTGGAATGGAGGGGGGGGGGGGGTATGATCTCAGCTGCCCGATTTACATTCCTTCTGAGGCAGAAAGAGCTTTTGTCGCCGGACACTGGCTTCGGTACAAAGACACCCAAGGAATAAAGTTCTGGGGCCTTAACCCTTTGCTCCACAGTCCATGTCTCCCCCCGTTCCACAGCTGTCATGTCCTTTCTTTCGATTTCTCTTATAAAACTTTTTTTTTTTTTTTTTTTTTTTTTTTTTTTTTTTTTTTTTTTCTTTTTTTTTTAGCATGGAAATAAGGCTTTTTCCTCCCAGTGGCCTTTAAGTATGCTTCCTCCAAAAAGAACGAAACTCAGCAGAGAATTCAACACTGATGTCCAGAGATTGGAATTTGAAATTTTGACAGACAAAAATAATCAACCCTTTGTTCTTTCCGTGAGGGGATATATTTGTGGTTTTTTTATTATTGATTTTAATATTTTAGAAACATACATTGGTAAACTATTTTTTTTTCTTTACTTACTTATTTTAAGAGCTGCGCACCTATAGCGATGAGCCCTAATTCAGATTATAAAATGTATGCTTCATTTACATAGATTTAACATTGTTTTTTGTTAAGTAAACTTATTTTCAGACGAATAAAAATAAAATGTTATGGCATTAATGGCGTGAACTATTGTCATGACATGGCATTCAAAAAAGTAAATAATACGTTACTGTAATGAAATCAGAGTCAAATTAAACAGCTAAAATTGAAAGCACAAAAAAAGATTGAAGAGGCTGGATTTTTGGGTTTTAGGTCGTGGGTTCGATTCCCACAATGGGTAGTAGCTTTTCTTTCGAAAAAAGGAAAGGCATCATTCCTCTCCTGGCTAGAAAGTCAGGAATCTCGTCCTAAAATTCGTTGTTAATTATAAAGGGACGTTAAAATTGAAATAAATAGTGAAATTTTATGGCCTATAATAAATATTTATTATATTCATAAATATTCGAGTATTTTTTTTTCTTTTTTTTTTTACGGCGCATCTACATCTAGGTCATTAGCGCCGACATCCAGGGTGCAGCGAGGAATTTTACCAGCGAACCGTGGGATGATAAAATTCCTGCCGGAGGTTGGGAATCGAACCCACCATCTCCCGCTTATGAATCCAAGGCGCTAGCCATTAGACCACGGGAGACCCCTCGAGTATTTGTTCTTGAAAACATTGTTGTTTTTGTGCTTTACAGTGCTAAATCTTTTAAGCTATATCTGTAGGTAATAAACATGGTGTAAACAAATTGGATATTTTGGCATACTTAATTTAAATGCGTTCATTAAGAATTTTATGTCAACGATTAATCACATTTTTGAAATCAACATTAAATTTACTTTAAAGCTAATGTATATTTAATGTTCAGAAGTATCTCATTCAGACCGCCATATCATTTTAAAAAAATAGAAATTAATAAAAGCTCCAGGTTAGCGAAAAGTCTTGCGGACTGCCGAATCCCACAAAAGTTGTACAATTTAATCATCTTTCCAACTTAAAACTCAAAATTGAGTTTATCTCTCAATTTCATATTGTAATGGAAGTTCTAGAGTAAAAAAATATCAAATAAATAAAAGTAATATTATTTTTATTTTCGTGATATTATCAGAAATAAATGAAAATTATTCTTGATGAAATCGATATTTAATTATTATAGTAAGTCTTGCATTAAAGTTGAATAAAAAAAGAGGGATAAAATACATCGAACATTATAAACGTTCATACAACTGGCCTCCTTGCGGAATACACTGGCGCCACGTAGTCAACCCGCTCCAGTCCTTGCAATCTCATCATGGTTAGCTCTCATTTCCACAAATGATTCGCAAATCCTTGTGATCAGGTGGTTTACGTCCTACATGGATACTTTGTTCACATTCGACTTAAGCCAACACCATGACTAAAAATCACATTATAAACGTTCTTACAACTGGCCTCCTTGCAGAACACACTGACGACACATGGTGTTGAACTACCAGGCGAAAAGAATTATTGGTATTTTTGATACTGCATTCTCCAGAGGTATCAAAAAACCGCAGGAGAATGCCGTATAATAATATATATGCCGTAAATATATGTATATATATATATATACACAGTGAAAATGGCAATAAAGTTGCCACCAAAATGTTGAGAGCTTCCGTACAATAGGTCCGAAATCTCCCTAAGATGACAAATTTCCTGTCGGACCATTTTTTGTGACTGCGTATGAGAAGAAATTCCGGTTGAATGATATTGCTGCTAGGGTGAAGAGCTTGCTAAGGCCTGGGCAACCGATCTATGGCCCTATCAGCTATGCTATAAATGTTAGAATAGTTCCATTTAGAACTACCTGTCAGCACATTAATAAGAGAGGATTTCTAAACCTATTTAATAGACTTGAATAACTTGGACATGAAGAAATAAGTGTTGATGGTCTTATTTAAAATATGCACTACGTTCTTATGTGCGTTATAAGTGCGCTATACGGGCTGTAGCAGAATCGGCACACGACGCCATCGAAGTACACCTCAAGTGCAAGAATAATGTTCGTATTCACAATGGTCCAATGGCGCACAGCGTGTGCCCCTGATTCTACAAACACAGAGGCAAGTGTGCCTCCAGTGCTACTTACTCAGATCTGTTATTCTGAACAGCAGCTGGTCACATATTTTTCTTTCCCAGAACCGGCATCTAGCTGTAATTTAATGAACTTGTACGCTCTTAAAATTGCCAGTAGATTGTGGCGGCTGTAGAATTTATCAGGTGGAGCTTGTATGCAGAAGAAGTCAATCTTATCTACAGGGGAATTTGGTCTTGTCTTTTGGGTAGTCCAATCTCATTTACTGTGGAAGTCGAATTCGTCTTTAGGGAAAATCGACCCTGCCTACAGTGCTAGACGATCTTATCTTCAAGGAATTCAGTGCTATGAAAAGGAAATGTCTACGAGGTTGTAAATCTTATCTATCGAGGAAGTCGATTTTGTCTACGACGAACGCCTTTCCTATCTACAAGTGTAGGGATCTCGTCTAAAGGGAAAGTCAATCTTGTCTAAAGGGGACGACGGATTCGTCTGTTGGGGTCTTCAATATCATTCACAGGGAAATTAATTTTGTCTAGAAGGAAAGTCTATTTTGTCTACAGGAGAAGTCAATCTTATATACATGGGGATTCGGTCTTCTCATTTGGGGAATTCAATCTAATTCACAGTGGAGATTAATTTTGATTCCAGAGGGAGTCGATTTCGTCTACAGGAAAAATCGTTCGTGCCTACAGTGGCAGACGATCTTGTCTGAAAGGAAATCAAATGCTGTCAAAAGGGAAATCCTTTGTCCACAAGGTTTGTCAATCTAATAATCAACAGAGGAAATCTTTCTTGTCTACAAGTCTAGACAATCTTGTCTACAGGAAAGGTGAATCATATCTACAGGGGAATTCGGCCTTGTCTTTTGGGCAGGCCAATCTAATTTACTGTGGAAGTCGATTTAGTTTTCAGGGGAAGTCAATTTCGTCTTCAGGATAAGCCGATCGTTCCTAAAGGGGTTGACGATCTTATCTTCATGGAAATCCAATGCTGCCAAAAGGGAAAGATTATTTCGTCCACGGGGATTGTCAGAGGAAGTCGATCTCGTCTACAAGTCATTCCTTTCTACAAGTGTAGACGATTTTGTCGAAAGGAAAATTCAATTTTGCCTTAATCGGATGACGTTCTGGTCTAGATGGGGTCCTCAATTTCATTCACTGTGAAATTAATTTTATATAGAAGGAAAGTTAATCTTGCCTATAGGAGTAGACAACCATGTATACAAGGAAAGTCAATCCTGTCAAAAACGAAAGTCAATTTTGTCCATAGGGGAAGTCAATCCTGCGTGTTGACAAAGCCAATCTCGTATACAGGCCAAACCCACTCTACTGTTTTTTCTAAGCTCGTCGTTTAATACGTATAAAGTATTAGTATTGAATTGTACTAAGGAGAAAAAGAAGTGAGAGTAGGTAAGCTTGGAAACATTAGAGGACTTTAAAGGGTAGCAGATGTTCGGGGTGGCAAATAATTCCTCTGCGTCAAACCGATACAAAAAAAAAGTCGAATTACTGGAGGAAACACGCGATTTTATTCTAAATAGCGGGTGGTTCTTAGGAAGGGGTTCGCATGCGATGCAGCATTATTGAAAATGTTTCTTCTATGTAAATGAGGCTATAGATTAGGTGTGTTCGAGGACTAAAGATAATAGGGTTGCCGTTGTAGAAGGGAAGGGGTTAGAGGAAAGGGTGGCCTGGGGCTGGGAGTTTTTAATATCCCAAGCTAAGGGATGTTATTAAAGACTCAATGCAAATTAAAGCAGCCCTACACACCCTTTACCTTTAGGATAATACTAACGACACTTTCAGCTCAGCCCCTTGATTAAAAATACAAGATAAATTGCTTGGTTTGGCCGATATCGGCTTATCTTATTGTCTCAGATCCCTGGCCCTATAAGCTTAGAGGAATCCATTTTTGCTGATAATTTGGCCTTGCTTATAATTAGCCGAATATTAAGAGGAAGTGAGAGAGAAGGAAAGAAAGTGAAATGAGAGAGAGATCCCTGGTTATAATCTTAAGAAGGGATAGGCTTGCAACTTCTCCGTCCTATCCGATCTCTTTTTCCCAACCCAGAGAATTAGCTTAGTTGTATATTTTCAGTTTATTTTAGAACTTAGTAATTTTCGATTAATTCATTATGTTAATTCTTTAATACTGTTTTCAGGTGGTGCTTACTGATATATAATGGAAAAATGAAGATCCTCTGAATATTCCAAAGGAATGTTGCTAGATTATGGTCTACGGGTATTGGCCGTATCACCATGCTCTTCGACAACGTTTCGCAATTCACGCTGGTAGCTTCCTCAGGGGTAAATCTGAGAACATGAAGCATTCTCAGATTGAACACTGAGAAAGCTAGCAGCTGCACTAGCAAAGCTTCGGTGAAGAAGTTACACGGGCAATAACTGAAGACCACAATCTTTGTAATGACTTGGACTGTGAATGTTAAGCGTTTAGTCTGATCAGCTACCATAGTCAAATTTTGTTTTGCACCTCTTTTACATCACGTTTTGGCTCAAGCTAATATCACGTGAAGAGAAATGAAGTCTTCATTATCGTATAAAATCACTAACTTTTCCTTTACATTATCTAAAAGCTCTTTGTCCAAAAAATTATCATGAAGTCATAATACTTTATTTACTATTTGTAGAATCGACTGGCATTCAGCATCTACTTATTCTTTGCCCTAAAATTAATTGAATAAAATGCATTAATTATTAATTGCAACAGCTAATCCCCATAGCTGTGGAGAGCATGGATGGCTGAACGAGGGGGGACCCTCTACTGAAGCAAGTTCAAAGATAATGCTGTCACTCACAAATATATTTTTTTTATTATAAAGACTCTCATAACGCAGATGATTCGCTCGATAATTATAAATCTGTTCTTATTATTAAACAGTTATTACAAATTCTTATCGATATTTCATATAAAGTAAAAACACTACAAACACAAAAAAGTCCGACCCGCAGGAACTGCAGCATCTTAGCGCGGTTCCGTTCTTATCCCTAGACTCATTTAGAATGATTAAAATAGAAGCTGTTATTATTTTGGGTCCACTTTTCTAGAAAGGTCTTGATTTACGATCTTACCTGGATGTGTCGGCCAACCCTCCCTAGGAAGGATCCCGCTAGGCAGTTGAAAAGCTATATCATGGAAATCCATATCTTTAACATTTTATATATATATATATATATATATATATATATATATATATATATATATATATCTTTATTCGAAAATTACACAATACATCCAGTATTTTTTATAATTATTTTGTTCTTGATTACATGTCTTGAAAGACCGATAGGGAAAAAGGCCCATTGGCCAAAACCTATTGTCTTGACCTTTTAAAACAAGTTACATTTACTCTTAAAGTAGCTATTTACAATCTCTCTAGCATTAAATTGTTTCTATTATTTTTCTTAACCTGATTTATTATCAAATAGATTATCCAACTATAAGCAATTAAAAAATAACAAGGAATAAAAACAAACAAAAAGAACAGTTCGAATAAGCGAAATCAATTACTTTAAAGTTTTAAGCACTTATTTCTCCGATTGACATCGCCTAATCAAAACTTTTATCGGATCCTTTTTTTTAGAGCATTTAGTAAGCTTTCTAATGGTATTCTTCCGTTTACCAAGATTCTCAATCTTTCTCGAGATATTAAGGAAAGTATACAAAGTTACCAAAACTTTTTATGTCTGTTAATAAAATATTTTATTCTAACCCTTCCTTAACTCCAGACGTAACCAAAATTTCAACATATTAGTTTTAATGAAAGCAGAACATGCAGAAAATGTTTCAACTGAATCCCATGATTCTAAGTACCCAAAACAAAAACGGTATTCAAAAACTATTTTTCCAATTTTCTCGAAAACGGTTAAAGCTATCGCCTTGAAAATGGTTTCAATCGTTTTCCTTTGCCAAGAAGCTTATAAAACGAGTACTTACAAGCATATGAACTCAAAAACGTAAGCGTTACGAATTTCGCCCCAAACGCCATCTTCCAGTCGGCGGATTTTTCTGGTTAACGAACTTGACCTTTCAAATTGGACGACGGATTTTTGTGCCAAATTTCATCAAAATCGGACCATTAGGGAAGCCAGAAATGAGCCAACAGTCATATATATATATATATATATATATATATATATATATATATATACACACACACAAATTTGAGCCACCTTTTTCGGATCTCTAGGGGTTCTGAAACGCAAAATTTTCTAGTCTGCATTTCCGATTTGTTTCATGAGATCATCTTTATAAGCGGGGTTCCTCCCTATGAAGGGAGGGAGGAACCGCGCTAAAACACTACACACAACACGTAAAAACTGCACACTCACTAATCAGGAACAGAGACTCCACCACCTTACCAAACCTTAAATCATATCAAGGTAGCCGTGTCCTATAGGTCAGATGACAGGTCCCTCCCTCTATGTAGTCCGCTCAATCATGAAAGCTAGGGCAGAGATACTGCACCTTAAGAGTAGGCCATGGTGTACAGGCGAGCGTGCTCCATGGCCTACACTGCTCCAGGTGCAATCTCAAGGTAGAAGCTGCGTTTTATTGCTAGGTATCCTGTAATGAAAACGTTTAGGAGAACAGACTACAGCAAGGATATCCTCGAAAGAAATTAAGATGATCCCGGACGGAAGTAACTAGGGCGCCTTGTATAAATATTGAAACAATTTAAACAAATAGAGACAATTTCTAATTAATCAGTTCAATTGTTAATTTAATAAATTGTAGTTCATATTTTGTTTTTAGATGGTTTAATAATAACGTTTTGTTTACTATTTAATTATTAGTTTATTTATCTATTTTCATTATTATTTTTAGCGCGGTTCCTCCCTCCCCCATAGGGAGGAACCCCGCTTATAAGGTTGTTACAATGAAACAATCCGGAAGTGCCGACTAGAAAATTTCGCGTTTCAGAACCCCTAGAGACCGAAAATAACGGTGGTTAAAATTGGTATATATATATATATATATATATGTATATATTTATTTATATATATGTATATATATATATATATATATATATATATATATATATTTGTCTGTTCGCGGATTTCTGGCTTCCCTGATGGTCCGATTTTGATGAAATTTGGTACAAAAATCTGTCGTCCAATTTGAAAGGTCAGGTTCGTTAACCAGCAAAATCCGCCCACTGGAAGATGGCGTTTGGGGCGAAATGTGCGCAAAAAAAATCGTAACGCTTACGTTTTTGAGTTCATAAGCTTGTAAGTACTCGTTTTATATGCTTCCTGGGCTATGAAAACGAATGAAACCATTTTCATTCGTTTTCATAGACCAGGAAGCATATAAAACGAATGAAAATGGTTTCATTCGTTTTCATAGCCCAGGAAGCATATAAAACGAGTACTTACAAGCTTATGAACTCAAAATCGTAACGCTTACGTTTTTGAGTTCATAAGCTTGTAAGTACTCGTTTTATATGCTTCCTGGGCTATGAAAACGAATGAAACCATTTTCATTCGTTTTATATGCTTCCTGGGCTATGAAAAGGAATGAAACCATTTTCAAGGCGATAGCTTTAACCGTTTTCGAGAAAATTGGAAAAATTGTTTTAGAATACCGTTTTTGGTTTGGGTTCTTAGAATCATGGGATTCAGTTGAAACATTTTCTGCATGTTCTACATTCATCAAAACTAATATGTTGAAATTTTGGTTACGTTTGGAGTTAAGGAAGGGTTAGAATAATATATGTTATTAACAGACATAAAAAGTTTTAATAACTTTGTTTACTTTCGTTAGTTTTTTTTTTTTTTTTTTTTTTTTTTTTTTTTTTTTTTTTTTTTTTTTTTTTTTTTTTTTTTTTTTTTTTTTTTTACGGCGCATCTACAACTTGGCCATTAGCGCCACTTTCGTTAGTATCTGGAAAACCGTTGACAATCGTGTGAAGCGGAAGATTACCATTCGAAAGCTTACTAAATGCTCTACAAAAAAGGTTCTGAAGAAAGTTTTAATTAGGCGATGTCAATCGGAGAAATAAGTGCTTAAAACTTTAAAGTAATTGATTTCGCTCATTCGACTGTTCTTTTTGTCTTTGATTTTGGTACTTAGAATCATGGGATTCAGTTGAAACATTTTCTGCATGTTTGAATTTTATCAGAACTAATATTTAGGTAATATTTAGGAAAATTTGGTTACGTTTGGAGTAAAGGAAGGATTAAAATAAAATATTTCATTTTTAGACATGAAATGTTTTGGGAACTTCGTATATTTTCATTAATATCACGAAAACGGTTTGGAATCTTGGCAAGCAAAAGATTACCATTCGAAAGGTTACTAAATTTTCTACAAAAAATGTTTTGAAGACATTTGCGATGGGATGGTCATATTTGGAGAAATAAGTGGTTAAAACAAAGGTAATTTCGTTCATTTGAACGAATCTTTTTGTGTGTTTCCTACAGTTTTTTTCACTGCTCGTTATTTTTGTGATTGCTTATAGTAGTCAAATGTATTAGTCAATAAAACAGGATACGTATAAATAGAAACAATATTTTGTTTCAACGGCATCTTGGAATTCGAAGATGCCCTATGAATATCTAGATTACTGTACTGGTGTTGATTTCGTTTTTTAGAATTGTTTTTGGTATTCCCTATTTTCAGAAGTTTTTATCTATTTATTATTATTTTTTTTTTTTAAATTCATTGAACAAAATCATATGAATTCGAAGGTGAGGAGCTAGGAGGCTTAGGGTGGAGGGCATTCCGAGTACAGGTATCGCCCAGTGTACCCTCGTCATCTGTAAGTTCCTTTCTAGGGTCATAAAGATAAGCCTCCAAACAACTGTAGGAAAGTAGGATTTCTAATTTTTGCCAGTATCAGAACAACCGCTCTTTACATACCGCAGTGGTACTGACGTACCGGTCTATACTAGTTGCACTCCACACGGTGGTAGTACTTGGTGTATGCCACAGCGGATTGCTCATTATAATCTTATTTTATACGTATAGGTAAATAGGTACCTAAAAAAAGTTTATTTGTGTATAAGTGTTGCGTTATTGGGATTAGAATAAAATATTTTATTAACAGACATGAAATGGTTCGGAATCTTCGTATATTGTCCTTAATTTTTTTTTCTTTTATGGTATTGTCTGTTTTATTCCTTGTTATTTTTTAATTGCTTATAGTTGGATAATGTATTTGACAATAAAACTGGTTAAGTAAAATAACAAAAACAATTCATTGTTAGAAATATAGATTTCCAGGATTCCAAGACCTTGTCACTAGCGGGTCCGTTTTTAGTGTTAGCCGACCCTTCCAGGTAAGATTGTAAATCATGACCTTTCAAGACTTTATTACACACAGGAATGGCGTTAGTGACCTTAAGGGTTGACACGCCATTAAAATAATTAATTAAAAAAAAAAAAGTCTGGTGGAACCAAAATAAGAACTGCTTCTATTTTAATCTTTCCAAATTAGAGTAGGGATATGAACGGAACCGCGCTAAGATGATGCAGATCCTGCGAGACGGACTTTTATTTTGTTTTAGAGCGGTTCCTCCCTCCCTTCATAGGGAGGAACCCCGCTTATAAGGTTGATCTCATGAAACAATCCGGAAGTGCCGATTAGAAAATTTCGCGTTTCAGAACCCCTAGAGACCGAAAATAACGGTGGTTCAAATTTTATATATATATATATATATATATATATATATATATATATATATATATTTGTCTGTTCGCGGTTTTCCGGCCCCCCTAATGGTCCGATTTTGATGAAATTTGGTACAAAAATCCGTCGTCCAATTTGAAAGGTCAAGTTCGTTAACCAGCACTATCCGCCCCCTGAAAGATGGCGTTTGGGGCGAAATTCGCGCAAAAAAAATCGTAACGCTTACGTTTTTGAGTTCATATGCTTGTAGGTACTTGTTTTATAGGCTTCTTGGGCTAGTAAAACGAATGAAGCAATTTTTAAGGCGACAGCTTTAACCGTTTCCGAGAAAATCGGAAAAATATTTGTTAAATCAAGTTTTTGGTTTGGTTTCTTAGAATGTGCTTAGAATGGGATTCGGTTAAAATATTTTCTGCATGTTTAAATTCCATACATTCAAAGATGTGTAAATTTTGGTTACGTTTGGAGTTAAGGAAGAATTAGAATAAAATATTTTATTCAGAGACATGAAAAGTTTTGGGAACTTCGCATATTTTCCTTAATATCTCGAAAACAGTTGGGAAATCGTCATAAGTAGATAGAAACTATTCAAAAGCTTACTAAATTCTCTATAATTAATAATCTGAGAAGATTTTCGATTAGTCGATCTCAATCGGAGAAAACGGTGATGAAAACTTTGAATGTGTTCTTTTGAACGGGTTTTCGTAGTTGTTTAGCTCGCTTTTTAATTGTTTGTTTTAAATTGTATTTATTTTATGAATCATTTAGAAATTATAAACATTTTGATAGTTTTGAATACATTGAACAATGAAATAAAAATTTCATGTCTGTAGCAGTGGAGCCTGGCCAAGCCAGGCTCTAGGGTGTTCCAGGTATAAGGGTACGCTGCTGGCCCTTTGTCACCGGTCCGTCTATTTTTTTCTTTTCCCAAGTTCTTGTTAAATTAATGTATATAAGTGTCTAATTGTATATTTGAAATGGTTGATTAATTAATGTTTGTACGCACTCTGGCTGATGAACACTGCGAAGTTTATGTAAATTGTTCTGTTTAAAATGATTTTGTTAAGCGTTTTTATAAAAGAAATTTACATTTAGTCATTCATCAATTAATTTTTATATGACAATACATACCTGATTATACTTAACGCATTAACTGCCACAGGTTTTTTTAAGATTCCGGTCTAGAAAGGCCATTTAATTGAATCATTTATCTAAATGAAAATTATAATCCCGCCCAAAAAAACAAAAGTTGAAAGAAGAGGCTAAGTTCCAGGTTCCTCCCAAAAACAGTTTGCCGATTAAAGTTGTGATATTATAGTATTGGACGGAGTTTTAGGCTCTTAAGAATCTAATAATACCCTCTTACTTATTTGTTCATATCCAACTTGGCCAGTTATCGTTGTATGATGAACGCTAAGACGATCGGATGTATTATAAAATTTTGGGCATTTACAAATTCAGACCCTTACGGTAACGATTTAGGGTTTTTATAAACTCCCTAGTGACCTAAAACGATTGGATTTTTATGTATGTTAAAACGGTCATCCTTGAACGAAAAGTAAGTGTCACTCTTTTCTGTGAAACATTCAATGTAGAATTACGAAACTTTTCAATTTTACACACATCTATTAGTATAATAGCAGTGTTAAATTTCATAAGTTTTTGTTTATCTTGTTCAAAGTTATGAGATGGTAAACATCGGCTATAATATTTTGTGTAATATAAGCAAAGGCCTAAACTTGGCCTTGCGTACTGCCGTACGCCCAGACTAAAGTACGTAATGATCACCATAAAGCATATAAAATTTGTGTACCATCTCCAAGTTGGTTTATGTAAGAGAAGGTTTTTCACGGAGTTAGTTCCTACCCAGACATGCTCTCACCTGTTGCTATGTTATTGCATCGCTACATTTTTTTTCTCTATACTGAGGCCTTTCATATCAAATAGATTTACTACGAGTTATTTCATAGCTGGTGTCCGAAGTAAAAATGCAAAGAAAGAGATAACTTGTAGTTGGCCGTCAGCGTTTTAAATTTTCTATGATATAACAGATCAAGAAAAATGTTGATTTAAGAAAATATTTCATGTTCAGACATTGATTTATTTAGTATTTTGACGAGTAATGTATAGTTCTCTCACTCGTGAATAGTTCGAATCAAGGACCGAAATAAAAATTAAATATTTCCTAAAAATTATGGGAAAAAAATTACTTCATAATTTACATTTTTTAAATTAATGAATAACTCTTATGAAATAATTTTTATATAAAAATGTTTTTTTTTTTTTTTTTTTTTTTTTTTTTTTTTTTTTTTTTTTTTTTTTTTTTTTTTTTTTTTTTTACGGCGCATCTACATCTAGGTCATTAGCGCCGACATCCAGGGTGCAGCGAGGAATTTTACCAGCGAGCCGTGGGATGATAAAATTCCTGCCGGAGGTTGGGAATCGAACCCACGATCTCACGCTTATGAATCCAAGGCGCTAGCCATTAGACCACGGGAGACCCCTTATATATAAAAATGTTTTCGATAAAAATTGTTGGGAAAATTTTTATATTAAAATTTTGCGAAAAAAAAATTTAGTTTAATTTTAACATTTTAAAAAAAAAAAAAAGAAAAGATTTTGTATTGTGAAAGTAAAAACATGGATATATTTTTAATGTAGTTTAAGAAATAATGATATGCATTTCATTTATTTCATAATTAAAGTTTAAGTAATTACTTATCACGAGATCTAAAATTAATGTATTTTATGTATAAGAATAAATTAAGAAATACTTGATTTGGAACCTTTTGTTTATTTGAAGATATTTGTTTATGTCAGTGAATCAAAGTTTCTATTCATTATGGCACTAATATTGTTTTTTATTTTAAATAATGTTTAAAAGTTGAAATAATATAAAAATTGTTATTAAGACTTTTATACAAAAACATTTTGGAATAATGATATTCAAATAATTTTTATTTTTAAGTTTTTAAAATAAAAATTATTAGAAAACTGTTTTAAAATAATAATAAAATATATCAATTATGATTAAATCTTTATTTTTATTTCCCAATAATAAAAATTAAAAGAAAAGGGAAACTCATTTGGCATAAAAATAAATAGTTATTTTCGGTCCCTGGTTCGAATCCTTATATTACCTAGTGTCTTGTAATTCTTCCCTTCCCCGTCGATGGTTCTTGGAGATAAATATCATCTGACTGAGAGACTGCTGCCTATGACTAGCTTTGATATATTTTACTGTTCCTGATAGATTTATCTATTCGGCTAGTACTTGAAGCTGTATCTAATAACCATCTCTTGCTAGAATCCTCACACTACTCCACCCAGCACAGACTCCCTTCTCCTGGAGTGGGCTGTCGGGAGCAGCTTACGCTCTCCTTCTCTTCAACCACTCAAACTTATTCTTACTATACACTAGTTTGATCAATCATTATATATATATATATATATATATATATATATATATATATATATATATATATATACAGGGTTACTGGTAAGTAGACCCACATCATCACTCATCGCGAGGTGATAGTTTTGATCAAAACAAACAATTTTAAGCCCACATGGCCTAATCCTAAAGTTACCCGTTTCCAAGATATCAATCACTGTTGCTTAAGTTTTAGGTATTTTGTTTTTTATTTCTAGCTGAAAGTTGTTATTGTTTTTGTATTTTTGCCATTCAGAATCAACTATAAATTAAATAAAAATATTAAATTGTTACAGGACAAAGTATGGTATGACCCAATTACTACAAATTTACAATAAAAATTTACTTCAACTCAATCTCTTTAATATATATATATATATATATATATATATATATATATTTATGAGTAGCTATTCCAGCTATTTACACCAAAAACATCTCAGTCTATTAAGCTACTAAAAAAGGTGTAATAGTCAGGTAAAATGTTTATAATTCTCAGAAAAATGCATTTTAAAAAAATTAAAGAAATAAATATGTATAAATATATATTTTTCTGACACAGCTTTCTTCGGCGATCGGTTCATTTACGTAATATTTCGCAGAAATCTCATTTGGCTTCATCGAGCAATCAATGTTTTTGTTGATAAATTTAATTACAAAAATTTGAAGAAGTTATCAACAAAAATGTAATGTCTGATAAAGCAGAATGGGCTACCTGCGAAATATTACGTAAATGAAATGACGGCTGGATAAAGCTGTGTCGAATACAATAATTCTCCCAAGTCAAGAGTTTAATTAATGCTCCCTAGATTTTCTTTTATAATCTAACCGGTATACCGAGTCAAGAAAAATAAACAAGTTCGTTATTCAAAAAAATCAAGTGCATTTGTCACGTTATTGTAGAGATCATTAATCGTTTAGAGTCTGAAATACTTAGATGAGAATGGAGCTTAGATGAGAACTGTGCTGGCATCTAAGAACTTTTTTTTTTTTTTACGGCATATCTGCATCTATGCCATATTGAGAGTTGAGACTTCCTAAATATCACCCTAAATATAATTTCCTGCTCCACCATGGATACTTGGAGGGAATTATCAACACTATAATAGGCAAATTTAAAATAAATTATAGAAAATAATGAAGCGTTTCTTCCCAGTTATTTTGATCCTTTGTTATATTTTTTAAAATTTTTTCCCCCGTAAAGGTTGGGGGGGGGGTTGAGATACGTGGTGACAGAGATGGGCATAATTTTATTTACAAATAAAAATACGAATTTATTCGTAGTTCATATATTTGTAAATACGAATATAAATAAATTCGTATTCATAAATGTGAATACGAATTTATTTTTATTAACGTATATTAAATATAAAAATACAAATAAAATTTTATTCCCAAATTTTCCTACGAATACAAATAAATTCACAGAAAAAATTTTAAATACTCACAAAAAATGTGAATATTTATAAAAAATCAAGTGATTAAAAAAAATCACATTAAAATATACGAATATAAATTTATTCACAGTATAATTTGTGAATACAAATTTATTCACAATAAAATTCGCAAATAAATTATGAATTTATTCGTATTAAGATGATATAACGAAATTTATTGAAGGTGATTTTTCTTTAAGGCGCTTAACGTCTAGGTAGTCAGCGCCTAGATTCCAGTTGTTAGTTTTTTTTTTTTTTTTTTTTTTTTTTTTTTTTTTTTTTTTTTTTTTTTAATGGACGCACAGATCACAAACTATGTCCCTGCAGCATGGCTGGAGGTTCCGCGGCGGAGTCGGGGTAAAAAAAAATCTAGGCGCTAATAACCTAGACGTTAAGCGCCTTAAAGAAAAATAAATAAAACATCACCTTTAATAACTTTCGTAATATCATCTTAATACGAATAAATTCATAATTTGTTTGCGAATTTTATTGTGAATAAATTTGTAATCACAAATTATAATGTGAATAAATTTGTATTCGTATTTTTTAATGTGATTTTTTTTGTAAATATTCACATTTTTTGTGATTATTTACAATTTTTTCTTTGAAGTTATTTGTATTCGCAGGAAAATTTGCGAATAAAATTGTATTTGTATTTTTATATTTAATATACGTGAATAAAAATAAATTCGTATTCACACTTATGAATACGAATTTATTTATATTCGTATTTACAAATATATGAAGTAAGAATAAATTCGTATTTTTATTTATAAATAAAATAATGCCCATCTCTGCGTGGTGATAGGATAGTAGCGGTTAGCCAGGAGACTTGTTGCAGTACAAGGCTCAAGCATTGGTGGCTAGTTGTTATAGTCCTACTGTAATACTTTAGGGGAGAGGGGGGTGAGATACCTGGTGATAGGATAATAGCGGCTAGCCAGGAGACTTGTTGCAGTACAAGGCTCAAGCATTGGTGGCTAGTTGTTATAGTCCTACTGTAATACTTTAGGGGAGAGGGGGGTGAGATACCTGGTGATAGGATAATAGCGGCTAGCCAGGAGACTTGTTGCGGTACAAGGCTCAAGCATTGGTGACTAGTTGTTATAGTCCTACTTTAATAATTTAGGGGAAAGGGGGGGCAATTGAACCAGTCGACTTAAAAAATCGAATTATATTTTAAAACATTAAAACCTGACCTGCTCAAAATTTAAAATTGTCGTGACAAATAAATGCTGATAAACTCAGATTTTTGCATTTTTAGGTGTCCCAATTTTGTTTTTTTGACTGGTAACAAATATTTTAATAATATTTAAATTTTTAAATAAAATCATAAAATCACAGATTTTATAGTTTTATATAATCATACTTTATAAGTCCAAACATCATTAATATTAAAATAATATTTTATTAATTTATCGTTCATATTTAATTCGAATAAATTCAGGTGGAATCCCAGTAGCAATTAAGCCACGGAGCGCATGAGAAATGTACGCGCATCTTCCCTTTAAGTAAAAAAATACTTTAGAAAATAAAAAATGCAGCCTTTGTAACAACAAAGTGCTGAATACAAAGCAATGTACACAATAGAATCCACCGCCTGAGATGAGCAATCACATACAACTAAGTAAATATCCATACTCCCTTACAAACACGTCCCATATCGCAGGTTGCAGAAGCGAACAAGGGTTAGAAGGATCATGTAGGACGCAAAAACTGCCATTTAATCGGATGCATCTCAAAAAATAGAAATAGAAGGTAAATAAAAACATCAAAACACGTAAAACCCCTAAAAACAATGCAACTAGACGTAAAAATGGTTAAAATTAAGAAGAAGAATCCAACAAAATTAATGTGAAATAATAAACTAAAAAAAAAGTATTGCAGTAAAGAAAGAAAAAATCTCTAAAGTTTTATTTTTGCGACTATGGTTATGATCAAAATTTATATAATAATATATACTATAGGGTCTCCCCCTAGATTATCATGCGGGAGATGGTGGGTTCAAGTCCCACCAGCGGAAGAAATTTTCTCATTTCACGGCTCGTTGAGAAAATTCCTTGCTTCACCAGGGACTTCGGCGCTAATGTCCTAGAAGTCGATGCGCCGTAAAAAAAAGAAAAAAAAATAATAATAATACTACATTATATAATGTTTGTGTATTATAATGTGCAATGTTGTTATTTTTAAGTAATAAATAATAAGTAAGTCTTTATATTTGCCTTTATACATAGGGATGGTAGAAAAATAATAACAGTATATGATATTATTTCAAAAATTATAATTTATAATATACATTATAAATATATAATTTAAAATAAAATTAATTAACAAATAGATGATAGGTTTGGGTATTAGAAAATAAATATTTTGTAATAGCACATGTTCAAATTTTGTATATTTTTGGAGAAATTGTAGTTTTAATTAACTTCCATTGAACAACGTCGTTTCATTCATGAGGAAAATTGTCGAAATTTCATTCATGGGTGGAACCTAAAACAAATTTTCTTAAAGAAAAATGAGTTTTTCCCGCCCATTTCAATATCCGGAGCCTTTAAGAAAATACAAAGACACTAAGGATTACAAATGGAGCATAATCGCACAGAGCCCTGAACTTATGAATATTCCGAGGTGGAGTAGGGAAGTGAGGTTATAAGCAATTAATAAAACAACATTCTGGCTTAGGCTAGTCGGGAGAGAAGAGACACTTTTCATAGGGAACCTTTATAAAAGGGTATATGGCGAGGATCTAATTTGAATAAAGATAATTATATGAAAGGGAAGTGATGCTCTGTTTGAGGCGGCATTGTTTTCTATTGGCCCGGGTCGGATCTCTGGGATACGGGCCTATTCTAATTCTCAGCGAGGATAAGGCAACGGGGGGGGGGGGGTGTTTGGGGTGTTGGGGGGGGGGGGGGGGGGGGGGGGGGTAAACCCCCACCCCCGTCTACTCTCCCTATCTACCCCCTTCCTCTCGCCCTTCTACCCATCCTCTACTCGTACCAGGACAAACAATAAAAGTAGTCAATTTATTACAAATAACATCCTTTCCCAGATTGTTACTAAAACTTACTCCCTCCTTTCTCGGGCCAAATCGTACCTACCTTTATCCGTTTGCTGCTTTATCCCGTACCTTCCTATTGGTCCAATATACTCTTGACCCAAATAGTCCAGACGTTCTTCTGGAAGGGCGCTGTGGTGTTTTTTTGGGAGAACTGGGGAATAACTTCCTTTTATTAGGATATTCTTTGTTGACTGCTTAAAATTATATGTACAGATCCTCTGTGGATCCTATAGGCTATAAAACAACCTTTCAGAAAAAGACAAAGTACACTTCAAAATGGAGCTACTGGAATTATTTTTGAAAGATAAGTAAATATCTTTATAACCTGTTCTACTATTTAATCCTATCAAAACAACTCCTAATCACATTGTAAGGCTGGAAAGTGGGTCCGATTACAAAGGTTAACATTCGTCAAGATCTTTTGGACGACCTGTTCGAGGCTCGTCTTCAAGCTTGCGGTTTCCCGCTCGAAATCGTTCAAACCACCGCTGCGCATGTCGTTCACTCATGACCTTTTGACCATAAATTTCTACAAGTTTTCGATAAGTTGAAGCAGCATTTTCTCCATTATCGAATTCCCAAAGCATAACATCCCTATGTCTTGGAAGGTCCATTTCAGATGAAATTTCAGACCAGAATAAATAAGTTTCACCAAAAATGACATGATGTATAGAAGTAGTGATCGTAAGTAGATATATATACGAAAATGATAGTAAAGTTAATTTGTTTTAACAAAAATCAGTATTTAAATTGGTTTTCAATAGATTGGATATAACAATCTTCAAAGTAATCGTAATTACATGTATACAATACTGATAGTATAGTAAATTTATTTTGATAAAAATCAGTATTTAAACTGCTTTTAAATGGATTGGATATAACAATCTTCAAAGTAATCGTAATTACATACATGTATACAATACTGATAGTACAGTAAATTTATATTGATAAAAATCAGTACTTAAACTGCTTTTCAATGGATTGAATATAACAATCCTCAAAGTAATCGTAATCCCATGTATACAATCCTGATAGTGTAGTAAATTTATTTTGATAAAAATCAGTACTTAAACTGCTTTTCAATAGATTGGATATAACCATCTTCCAAGTGATAGTAAGTACATATCGCACTAGTATTTCTAAAGTGAAATGATTCAAAATAAAACTCAACTCTTGCTTAAGTGGGGGCCTTAGGATTAAGGCAGGAAGGGTGACACAAGTGCCCCCTGGTGTACAAGCTCTGAAGCTAGGTACATACACTTTTGATGGTTGATGAAGATATATTTACCATGTCTTTCACAGTCATAACTATGAAGGTGTGAATAAAACCGATTTTTGAGTTGTGTCACTTTAGAAATACTAGAGCGATATATTTAATACTGTTTGCAAAATTAATTTCCTTTGACAAAAGTAGTTGTATTTTGATTTGTTGTTAAATGTGATATTATTGGAGGCTTTGTATGAGCCCTTGAAATATCTGAAGAAGATCAGGGCTGATAACCTTCCTTTATACTCGGTGACGGACTAAAGATACTGGGAGAACATCGGGTGCTATGCCGTGTATGGTTATTAACTATTGATGGGAACTAATGAAGGAATTTTTTTACGATGGTTAGGCAGTCGGTTAATTCCGTGAGGTAGAGGCGAGGCCCGGGGCCGGCTTCATCCTCCCCCTCCCCCCATCCCCTCACATCAAATATAAAGAGCCACCGAAAGTTTGTTAACTTTCCTCCAGCCCTGTTCATTGGGATTAATAATCATAAAAGATATACATTCGGGCTTGGGGGGGTCGGGCGGAATTAGAAAAGAGAACGGCTCTTTATTTTTTCATACCTCCATTTCGGCGGATAGGCGACTTTCATCTGTATTAATGTATTTTATCAATGGCTCCCAAGTTTATCATTTTCCTTGAAGCTGTTCCCCCCCCCCTCCTCATCTCCTCTTACTGCACAGCAACCAACTTTTTTGACCGATAGCTGTTTCCCTTCAACCCCAACCATACTTTCCTCTCTGTGTTCTTGTTTATTTTACACTTCAATGTATCCTTTTAATGGCCATCTTTTCCGCTTTGCTGATCCGGTGCAAAAAGAACAAGAAAACTTAAAAGATATTTTTTGTAATCTGCAGTATACCCATTTAAGTATATTTAATTTTTTTGGTATTATACCAGTTTATTTTTGAAACGCTCAACACGTTTCGTGGTCTCTATCCTACATCTTCAGTAGCCATTTGGACCTCAAAAATTGTTCTATTCATGTTTTTAGTTAATCATATGAAATATTCATATTTAATATATTTTTGGCATAAATATGCTTTAGCGATGAACAAACTGAAAAAAAAAACGTTACAAAAAAGTTTCTGTTGGCGTTCGCGCTGGCGGGGATGCCATGTACGAAAAAGAAGACAGTATATTATACAGTACATTACAAAGGTTTGTCGGGTGGAGCTAAAGCATACTTATGTCTCTGAATTTGAGCAGAAGGCTCTAAACGAAGTGTGTTTTTTAATAATATAAACTTTTTCCTGACTTGTTGAGGGCTTATTGACCCCAGATATGTGGAAGGTAATTAATTTAAAACTAGTATGGGATTCGCATTATAATATGGTAAGAGAATTCTTTTCAACTTTATATCTTCAATTTATCTGATGCATAGGTAGGAATCCCGTGAATGATGTATTGAACAGATGAATTGAAGCCTTCCATTTTAAATAGAAGCATCTTAACACTATAAAAACTTTTAAATAAATAGTTATCACCTCCAATTTTTTTTATTTTATTTTTCTTGTGCATCGACAGCTATCGTCATTAGCATCATTGAAAATATTATTACCGTGTTCACGAAGAATAGGTTGGTAAGTCGAAAATGGGCAACATGAATTAAGTGCACAATGATTACTTCATAAAACCCATGCACAGTTTATAGAAGTCACGAACCCACGACCTCGATTGTTCCCAACTTATAAGGCTGTGGGTTTCCTGGCATCTCGTAAATTCGACAGGTTTCTCTGAATGAAATGTTAAGATTCTGAACATTCCAAGTTATTCCCTGTGACAATTTACTAATAGTCAACTTTAATATTCACATCCTGAAATTCTTGTTCGCTCGCCAGTTATATTCAGTTTGAGGCTATACAAAAGATATTTTGGGTCATAGAATTCTGCTTATCATCATATGTTTCATAATATTTATATTACTATTTTAAAATATATTTTCCCTGGTTTTAGATATTATTAGAGAAAATAATTTACGTAAAAATGGTGGAGCAGGGAATTCCTTCAAGGGCCCTGTTTTGAAGAAACTCAACCTGCCGCAGGCGGTATTCAAACCCGCATTTTTTTTTCTTTTTCTTTTTTTTACGCCGTTTACTACTTATTAATTTTAAATGACTCACATGTTTCCTGCTCTACATGCCATATCTTCAGGGACCTTATATAAATAGAACAGCACTAACAGCAAAGTAACCTTGTGTGATCAAAATCAATGTAATTTACGTATTTTATGGATAACAAATAATTCAATATTTTTCAATTATTTTCGTCATAAGTTTTATATGGGATGTTAGAGTATCAAAAATTCGTGGCGCTGCGTCTAACGAACGGAAACCCTCTTTTTTAACGGGCGATAGTCTGTAGGTGGCAATTTTTAATCTAGAAAAAAAAAATTAAAATTATTTTGAAAGAAGAACGTAAAGTATTACAGTAGGTAGGATTTTTAAGAAATATTAATTTTTTCGAAAATGGTGAAGAATTCTTAATGTTATATTAAATAATCCTTCGAAATCGGTCATAAAATTCTTATAATTCAATTAATCAAAAAATCCTACTTTCTTTTCTAGCATTTATCATAAGAAAGCTTCAGTTAAAATTTGAAGTTGATTGAGTGAATATTAAAGGTGCTAACGTATTGCCCATTTGGGAAACATAGTTACGAATTTACTTTAACGTTTAATGTAGTGAATTGTTCATTTTTTATTTTATTTATTTTTCATAATTTGTTCCAATAAAGGTAAAAAAAATTAATTTTGAAATTTATAGGGGCTTTAGTTGAAAAATCGAATTTTTGGCATATTTAAAAACTGTTGCGCCACATAAACACTCTTGGAAAATGGAATAGAAAAGTTACAAGGTAGTATTTCCCCATAAAATGGGTTTCAATGGATTGTATATAACCATTTTCCAAGTGTTGCTTGTGAACGGTATGGTTACAAAACTAATGCAGACAGTCTCGATATTTCAATACTGGACAGAAGTTGATAGGTTTAACGACACAGATATCCTTCATGGGCTGTTTTCGGGGCGAAGTTTTATTGAAGTGCAAAGGACGGAACAGAACGGTGGTTGAAGCTTCTGCAATTCCTTATTTGTATATCGATCGAGAGCTAATGAAGAAGGTTTGGTAGTTTGACGGGTTCCCCCCTCAGGAGAAACAGTGTTAGGGGAAAGAAAGGGTGCTGCTTTCGACTACATTCTCTCTCATCTCTACTTTATACCATTCCTTCCTATGTACTGGCTCTATTCTGTTGTAATGCCCACGAATAGAATCCTTTATTTAGCACTATCTTATTTTGGAGGTAGGATGTTAGCGTATGAAGCATTTATTATGATATGAGATCATCTAGCTCATGATCGGTAGCCTTGTCGAATACATTTTTTTTATTCCGGTTGTTTGTCCTTGGCTAAGGGGTAATGCTACTTTGGAAATTTTTTTAACATTTTCTTTTTTATAGGCCTAAATGCTTCCTTAACTTATCAAAAATGATATCTAAGAGCGTTCATGCGCCGGAACAGTTTTTAAATGTGCCAATAATTAGAGTTTTCAACTAGAGTTTCGATACATTTCAAAATTAAAAGCCGAGGGTTACACTAGCGTTTCAAGTTTTACCCGATCAACTTCAAATTTTAACTGCAGATTCCTAATGATATTTGCTAGTAAAGTCGTAATGCGTTATTACGAAGTTATGACCAATTTTAGACTGAATTTTTATTTTTATTATTTATTATTTAGATTTACCTCATTTTTTCAAAATATTTTTATTTTTATAGTTTTTTGTTCTAGATTAAAAATTGCCACCTGCAGACTATCGCCCGTGAAAAAGAGGGTTTCCGTTCGTTAGAAACAGCGACGATACATTAACATCCCATATAAAACTTTAGATATAAAGAATTGAAAAATATTGATTTATTGGTTATTTATAAATTTAAGAAAATGACTTTGATTTTTATCGCACAAGATTGTATTATCCTTTAATCAATGAAAAAGCCTTCATTACAATCTAAACATTTTGCACTGCTTTCATATTATATATAATGTCATATATATTTAGTTTACTTTCTAAAAATAAATTTACATAACGGATTGCAGACCGTTGGATTTCGAGTTTTAAGGCACTCCTATTAAATTTTTTTGTTGTTGTTTATTTAAAATCTGTACAATTATAAGTACAATAATTAATAGTGCTGGCCTAAGTATACATGTCAATGAACAGTATATGGAAGGAGCCAAATATTATCGGCACTTCCTAATATATCTAAACAATTTGTGCTGTTTTTAACTGCTGTTATGGTAGCTGGTCACGGGGCCAAAGTCTCTTAAGCCTCCTGGGAAGGTTTTTAGGGTGGGTCTGAGTGGAAAGGGATTGACCTCTAGGATTTGGGTGGGATGACAATTTGGAATGAAACGTTAGGAATCGGGATTTGGCGAGATCGTTTACGAAGGGAATGTTGAGGTCGTTGTGTAGGGTTTTGTTGGAGACATAAAAGGGAGCATTGACTATTCTACGAAGAACAGAGCTAAACAGGACTCCTACGACGACTACTTGGCCCTACCTCAAAGTTTACGACACAAAACAAACTCACTATTTACAAAACCATAATCAGACCTATTAAAGTAGAGCCAGAATTCCGAAAGTCCTCCTTTCTGAGCAGGTGAATGTAGCGACCAGAAATCTAATGGAATATAGATGAGATTCCCTTATTATCTATTGACGGTGTCTAATGAAGACCATTTTTCAAGGAGGCAATACAGGGCAACAAGCTCACACGGGGGGATTAGACCTTCCTCCAACCATTAAATATGTGGGAACAACAAACACCCCACGGGAGCCTTTCCAGTTTTCAATGAATTGAATAGAACCATTTTCCAAGTGTTGCTTGTGAACGGTATGGTTACAAAAGGAATGCAGACAGTCTCGTTCTTTTCAATACTGGACAGAAGTTAATAGGTTTGACGACACAGATATCCTTCATGGGCTGTTTTCGGAGGCGACGCTTTATTGAAGAGCGAAAGAACGGAACAGAACGGTGGTTGAAGCTTCTGTAATTCCTTTTTTGTGTATCGATCATGAGCTAATGAAGAAGGTTTGGTAGTTCTGAGGGACTCGGCCTTCTTTCAACCATGAAATATGTGGGCCAACAACCAACGCGTTGGTTGTTGGCCCACATATTTGGGGCGTTGCAACGCCCCTTACTTGCATCAGAGGAGCCTTTCTAATTTTCAAGCCATCTTTGGGGCTAACCAAAACTTCATGAAAAATTCCTTACGTCGTCAGCTGGTTATATGTGTATTATTTTTAGCGTGTTTCCTTCCTCCTTCCATAGGGTCATGACGCAATCCGGAAGTGACGACTAAAACATTTCACGTCCCAGAACCCATAGATTAAGGAAATAACGGTGATTCAAATTTGTATATATACACAGAGTTGTCTGTTCGCTTTCATTTCAAATGGCACTTCATGTTTTGCAACTTGGATGCCTCTTCAGGAACCTAAAATTTATGTACAGCCTAATAGAACCTACCCTATAATGGACTCGTAATTAGTTATGACATGACCATTCTTCGAAGGGTCCTACGTTATATTAGGCTGCAACTGTGTTGTGAAAATTTGAATTAAAATGTAATTCAAATGGTATTTGAATTGTGAATTATATTTTTTTATTGTAATTGAAAAGGGTGGAAATATCAACTACGGCAATTGAAACAAATAATTCAATTTGGATTAGCTGTATTTAAATTAAATGTAATTCAAAGATTTGAATTATGTAGTCATTTGAAATCATTGTTGAGTAAATTTGAATTAAAATGTAATTCAAATGGTATTTGAATTATCAATTATATGTTTTTATTGTAATTGAAAAGGCTAAAAATATCAATTACAGCTGCTAATGATCCTAAGAGTCGAAGCACCCAAAAAAAGAAAAAGAAAAAATCAATATCAATTACAGTAATTGAACCGAGTATCTGAATTGTGATTGAATTACAAGTGTAATTGAATTACAAGTGTAATTGAATTACAATTGTAATTGAATTACAAATCTTGGTAAAATTGATTGACTGATAACTACACTTATAATTGAATTAAAATTTAATTAAATTACAATCCTTGGTAATTGATATTTGAATTACATAATTTGTGCTTTAATTACATACAGGATTATAATGTTATTATAAATCTCGTTTTAATTGAAGTATTATTCTTGGTGTAATTCTTATTCATGAACTACAAATACAATGTAATCGTAATTCGTAATTCTTGATTTAATTACAATAAGCCATACAGGGGGTCTCCCGTGGTCTAATGGTTAGCGCCTTGGATTCATAAGCGGGAGATGGTAGGTTCGATCCCCACCTCCGGCAGGAATTTTCTCATCTCAGGGCTCGTTGGGAAAATTCCTCGCTGTACCCTGGATGTCGGCGCTAATGACCTAGAAGTAGATGCGCCGTAAAAAAAAAAAAAAAAAAAAAAAAAAAAAAAAAAAAAAAAAAAAAAAAAAAAAAAAAAAAAAAAAAAAAAAAAAAAAAAAAAAATAAATAAGCCATACACTGGGCTGCACTCAGTTAAGCTTCTGAAGAGTTATCTAAGGATGCAAAATATGTAGAGCCATTTTTAATAAATTGATGATTGTCTTAATTTGGAATTTTAACCTTCTGCCTACACAAGGAAAAATGAGAAATTTACACAAATTTGAATCGGCTGTATCTCTACAGAGAAACGGCTGTTTCTAATTTACTTTAGGCTCTTAAAGTCATTTTGTTAAAACTTTTTTTTTTT
Source organism: Gonocerus acuteangulatus (assembly GCA_946811695.1). Taxonomy (NCBI): domain Eukaryota; kingdom Metazoa; phylum Arthropoda; class Insecta; order Hemiptera; family Coreidae; genus Gonocerus; species Gonocerus acuteangulatus. Next base: position 54,725,902 of record OX328132.1, read on the forward strand.
TTTCACTTCATTGTTTTTATTTTTAGGATCATGGTGTTGTGATATGAAGCCATGTAACCTATTTGGTGTCGTCGCCTGATCGGAGAACTGGGGAAGTGGGTTCAAATCCTTACATGGCATGACAATTTTTCCAAATTTAAATTATTTCCAAATATCTAGTAAAAATTGGTTGGCTTAAAATGAAAAATGAAGAATTTTCGAAGCATGGGATTCAATACGAGAGCTGTCGCCAGGGGGAAGAAAATAGGAGGATAATTTTTGTTTTTGCCGCATTGAAACAGCAATTTGTGATGAATCGGAAAGAAAACTTATCATCAATCTTTGATGATGGGACAGAGAGCCTTTGGGATCTGAATACGGCCCTTAACGAAGGAAGCAGGCACTCGGAGACGAAGCCAATTGAAGCTATTGAGGGACGAGTGAATTACCAAGTAAAGACTGACTGCACCCCGCCCTCTTGGCACCCCATTGCCTTCTTCTTGAAATGGTCTCCTTTTTCTATACTTCCCGAAGTACAATAAGGAAGTCATAAGAAAAATGTTACACATCCGCTCTCCATCTTTGTCCCACTTTGTGGTCCAATATTAGCTCCAGGAACTTCGAAGATTACTTACCAATGATAAGAAAGAATCTAAGATCGGGTAGTTCCAAACCCCTTGCAGATGTGTTGACCTGGACAAATATCGGTTGCTGAGATGCTAAGGATGGGCGACAGTCCATAGTTGAGCACTATCGGTAGGCCGATAATATCGGTTAAAATATATCGATTCTATCGATAGTGGCTTTCCCTATTCCTATATAGCGATTCATCTGCGTTATGAGAGCCTTGATAATAAATAAATAAATAAATATTCCTATATGTAGGAATTGGGGAGGTATTTTCCTGTCCAATGAAGAATTTAATGTTATTGAATAGAATTATCTATTACATTCACATTAGGTATATTTATAAGATTACACCAAGGTTTAAAACGAAAAACTAATTTATTTAAATTTATAAAAAGCATTTCCAAAGAATAACATATCAAGAGATACAACAAAGTGCAATTATTTCAAACTGTTTTAGATGTACTTCTTGAGCCACATATTTCCAGAAAGTAAAACCAACATTTCCGCTTTTCTACGGCTCATTCTGGTCCGCTGCTCAGAAATGATTTTTCCAGCGGCTGAAAATACACTTTCTGAGAGTAAAGACGAGCCTGTAACACAAAGGTATTTCCTGGCTACATTATGTAGTTGGTTGTATTCACCAGACTGTTATTTTTCAGTATTTAATTCACCAGACGTGTCAGTATTTAATACCACAACCCTCCAGATGAAGAGAACTAATAGGTAGAAAAATAGTAAAAAATCTATCGATAGTTCAGGACTATCGATAGCTACTATTGATAGTCATGAACTATAGATATATCGATAGTAACTATCGACTATCGACCATCACTATGAGATGCTATATGAGGAGCAAAATCTATCCAATACGGCGCACGATTATTATTCTAAATTATTTCCAAGTTCCACTAAAATAATGAGTTATTACTAAAATCTTAGAGGAAATTACACACAATTAGCATTTTTTTGCGACTTCTTTCTCCAGTGGTGTCTTTGGCCAGATGACTCGGTGATGTCTGCTGCATTCCAGCGAGCCCTTGCAGCCAATTTTGATTGCACGATATTTCACGGGGATAAACTTCACATGCAGTGACGTTTTACATTATTTACTAACAAAAACGTTAATTTGTTTGTGGGCCCGCAAAATAGCCCACCTTGTAGGCCAAAGGGACCGCCTGGGGCTGTTGATTTGCTAGGCCTTCCCTAAGTCCATCTCTGGAATAGGTTCATAAGTGCCGGATGGATGAGCTTCTGGAACAAAGGAAAATGGACTAGAACTCTTATGGTCATAGAAAAATCTTGGAGTGTAGATATTTATTGGACGCAGATAGAATGCGTCTTTACTCCGATTTGTACCTTCAGATTGGGTAAACTGCACTATAGGAATTAATATGAATATATTATAGTAAAACATATTGTTCCCTGTAGAGATTCAAGAATACCAGTCCTGCCCAGAAGGCCAAAAGTCTGTCTTGACCTTAGGGGATTTTTTAAACAGGGTGTTTCAAGTGGCCAAACTGAAAATTTGAACTAGGGGCCTTAAAACAAGAAAGAAAATACCTCTGAGGATATGTCCGCAAACGCTTAGTTTAGGAGATATTCGTGAACCTGATTGGATTGGATTGGATTTGGGTTTCAGGGCAAACAACTTTGTGGTTCTCATTGCCCGATTTTTTTTCTCTTTAGATTACATTTAGTGTTCAGTATACGTGACCCTGAAACAGCCTATATATAAAGTTCCGTGTGTTTATACATCGCGTTTAACACAAGAAAATGCTGCAACTGTTCATGCCATAAAATCTAAAGCATTCATCTGCTTGTACTGTCAATGGGCCGGGTGAATAAAAACAAGTAGGACGAGTAAATACTCGTGGAGTCTCGAAAAACAAGTAAATACTTAAATTGAAGTGAATAAAACAAGTATCTACTATTACTTGCAAGTAAATACTTGTACGGAAAATATATACTACGTAAACCTGAATTGGTGTGAATAAGCGAAAGTAAATACTTCCGTGGCGAGTAAATACTTGTAGATTTGCAAGTTCGCCTGACCCCAGACTCGCCAGCCCGTACTTGCGTTTCGAGATGGCTGCATAGTTAAGGAAACGACCTCCAATTACGTATCCAGGGGTTTTTGGGGTCGCTGATTACGAATTCATTGTCAGAATTAAAAAAAATCAAATGGCGGATCTAATATTGCGTCTTTTTATACAACAAAAAAACGTGAACAAAATGAAAAAAATTAGCGATTGGTCTAAAACTTATTTTTTTTGTGGTTATTAGAGTCTGTGATTACAAATTTATCGAAAGTGACAAAAATTCAAAACTGCGGAATGCAATATGGCGAAGAGCTATACGAAAAAACTTGCTAAAAATTAAATAAAAATTTATCCATTGACCATAAACTTACTTTTTTGTGATTATCAGGGACTTTGATTACAAATTTATCAAAAATCAAAAACATCAAAATAGCGGAATGCAATATGGCGTCGTGTTTACGAAAACACTTCGTAAAAATGAAATAAAAATTTAGCCATTGATCTTAAACTTACTGTTTTGTGATTATTAGGGTCTGTGATTACAAATTTATCAAAAATGCCAACTCAATGATGAAAAAACCCTAACTAACCCCCCTTAAAAACCCCTCTTTTTTATAGAAACTTTTTTTTCGACTTTTGGCCGCATTTTAGGCATTCCGTCCCACTGTGCTACGTGGTGTCAAACATCACAGAAACCGGTGAAATATAAGTCCCGATCTATCTAACATGAAACTAGTAGGGTTCGAGAGCGAGAGTGTCAATTTTATTAGAAGCTACTATCTCGATGAAAACACCTAAGCTCGAGGCGCGTTGTTAGCGGCAACAACAAAAAAATGGAATTTTTTCTCAGATATAGCAGTGATTCAGGACATCAAAGTGGCATAGGGTATCAAAAATTGATCGGCTAAACATGCCCAAGCCATTTCTTTATCCGATGTAATTTTCGGCAATATTGGTTTAGTTAATACACTACAGTCTTACAATAACGCTACAAAAATAGCCCTACTGTTACAACCAGCAATCGTATCGCTTTCATTCATAGCTGCAAAATGACAAACACAATCAGGCACAACTGCTGACTACTAAGAAAAAAGGATATGAGTCGAGTTGGCAATAAGTTAAAAAAGAACTTCAAGGATAATAGGATAAAATGGACAGAAAGATACAACAGGAAAGATGTGTTGTGATGGGCCACTACGAGTATTTACTCGCATTTCTAGTGAACTCGTTCGACTCGCGAGTAAATACTTGCAAGTATACTCTCGAAATGACAAGTAAACGGTCACGAGTAAACTCTTCGCTTTATTCACATCGGTTTACTTGCCCTCTAAATACTTGTCACACTTTACTTGTTAGTAAATACTTGTCCTACTCGTTTTTATTCACCCGGCACAATGTCTTAAACATTCATCCACTCTTGCTGTAAAAATCTGAAGCATTCATCTTCTCTTTTCTGTGAATATCTAAAGCTTTCACCTCCTCGTGTCCTAAATATCTAAAGTATTTAACTTTTCATGTCGTAAATATCTATAGAATTCTTCTCCACGTGCTGTAAATATCTGATCCATTCATCTCCTCAAAGTGTAAATATTTAAAGCTTTCGCCTTCTCTTGCTGTAAAAATCTGAAGTATTCATCGTCTCTTTCTGTAAACACCTAAGGAATTCATCTCCTTGTAGCGCAAATATTTAAAACTTCATCTCCTCGTGTCGTAGTTGCTTAAAGCATTCATCTCTTCGAGCCGTTAATATGTAAAGCATTCATCTCCTCCTGCTGTAAAAAATCTGTAGCATTCATCTTCTCTGTCTGTGAATAGCGAAAGCTTTCTTCTTCCAGTTCCATAAATATCGTAATAATTTATCCCTTTGTGGTTATATAACTATGTCGTGAATTCGAATGTATAATTCGTGAAAATTGCTTGAAGTAAATTAAGATTCTTTCATGGAGGGTCTACTTTATGCACAAACAACATCAACGTGTGTTATTTGCAATAACACTTTTTCTTAAAACACCTACAAAGGTAACTTGAGCCGTGTTTACATTGAACATTAAATCTGTTCCACTAACTGGTCGTGGAGAGGTGATTGGTGAATGGAGCGAGGGTGGGTATGGATGGAGGGTAATGGCGAATGTGGCTCTGCAAACATGTGCCCTCTTTCTCGACGTCGCTTTGAAGTTTTTTCTGATTAAGCGTAGAACTCGTCGGGAGCCGGTGGCTCGAATCATGGGCTCGCCTCTTATGTGTGTTCCTTCAATATTTAATTAGCTTGGAGTGCTATTTGGCAGGGAAGGCCCTCCAATCAGGACTTGCCTTCACACCACCTGCTTCGGTGCTCCAGGATTTTTTACCACCTTTTTTGCCTGTGTTAAATTCACTTACGTTCACTTGCCTACTGGGTGTAGAAGAATGTAATCTGGGGTACTTAGGCATATGAAGTAAAATAAGTGTTAAATTGTGGCGGAACAGAACATGATTTATTTTGTTGGATTCTTATATTTGTTGGACTTAAATTGTTGTCTTTTTTTTTTAACGGCGCTTCGACAACTAGGCCATTAGTACCGACATCCAGGGAGCAGCGAGGAATACCCCAACGAGCCGTGGGATGAGAAAATTCCTGCATCCGGTGGGGATCGAACCCACCATCTCCCGCTTATGAAACTAAAGCGCTAGCCACTAGACCACTGGAGACCCCATTTCTGTCCTATAAAGATCTTTGTCAAATTCCTCTTAACAACCTGAAGTAATCCATGACACTGACTTGCTATATTCTTGTATGTAGCTAATTCCATAATGCTTGAGTATTTTTTTTTTACTGGTGATCCGGCGGTAACGTTTTCACTTTACGTGGGGAATATCACAGACATACCATTCTGCATACTGTCAAAAATATTTAAAAAAAAAATGTAATGCTTCCAGTTCATTTATTTTTATAACTATAACTTTTCTGGTGATATTTTTAACAAAATGAATTATTGATGGGTTTTAATAAATTTTGTTACGAGCACTTAATTTTACTGTTTATAGGAAGAGTAATCATTAAAGTGCAAGTGATCAGGGTAAAATCGTAGCGAAATGAAAAAGTAAATAGGTTTTGGTTGGTAGAAATAATTTCAGTAATGAAATTGTTTAGGATAACATTTGAAGAGGGCGTAGGCGACATCCCTCTACCAGAAAGATTTTTTCCCCCTTCTTCTTTAACCATTCCATTAAAGATAAATTGTTGCTGGTTGGGTCGCCGGGGGGGGGGGGGAGAGGATGTAGCGGCGTTCATTGGGAAAAAACAAGAGATAATAAGAAATAAGAGGGTCTCTGATAACTAGGTTAGCCTTAGGGGTGGTATTGGTAATCAGGGATCCTTCTTCTCTTCCTTTTCATTTTCTCCTTCCTGCTTTCTGCTCTTCCCCTTGGCTATAAATCCCTCCTCCTAAACGCAAAACCTGCTTCGGGGCCTTTTTAATTTCTCCCTCCCGCCACCCTTCCTGCTCGGAGGAGCAATTTTTTCAAGTAACAAGTCTTGAAGGAAATATTTCCTCATTTCGAGGCGGATGGGGAGACGGGAGTAGAAAAAGTATTTAGAAACGACAGAAGGGGCTCGGTAATAAAATTAAACACTTGATTAGCCCGAAGGAATATCGCCATCACCTCATCACCTTCCCTCCAGCTCAACGCCCACTCCAAGCTCCAATAACCTCTCGAACATTTCTCCACCAATACGCCCAACAAGCTTCTTTATTCCTTTCAAAACCCCCAAAATAACAAAATCATTGATTCTTTAATTTTTTGCGCGCACAATAATCTGGCAGTACTAATAATAATAAAAAATTATATCCAACTGACAATGAGATGGTTGTTGGTAGTTGGGATATGGTAAGGGTTCACCTACATAGGATAAAAATGTCGGGGGGGGGGGGGCTGGTAGCATCCGTGGGAGTAGGGAAACTTTTAACACTTTAGTGCAAAAGGGTGAGTTTTGAATTTCTCTGGACACATTGTAACCTGGGGTAAATATTGAAGTCATTTTTCGTTTTTATAGACATTCTTTGTTTAAAGGAAGTGTTCTCATCAATACAATTTCGAGAGGGGCTGCAGCCCCCTCAATAAGTATAGGAACACAAAAATAATAGTGTCAAAAATTAACTACAAATGAGTTTGAAGTTACAAGAATTATGAATAATTATTTCCATTTAATAGAATATTACCTCACCATTTAATTGATTGGTGTTTTTAACTCGTTTCCTCCTTCTCTCCATTGATAGGAAACCCGCTTCTGCCGTCGAACCAATGACGTAATCCGAAAGTGCCGACTAAAAGATTTCATGTTTTAGAACTCTTAGATAACGAAAATAGCGGTGGTTAAAATTGAAATATATTGTTGAGTAATTAAATGAATTTTTGTATGAAAAGTCCAATAGTTAACTTTAACTATTAATAGATATTGGAAAATATGTATTTAATAGAGCTTATTCAACCTGTTACGGAGATTTCTATTATACAATTTCTTAAAGAAAAGAATAACAGATTATTTATTTATTTTATTTTAAGGGTTTTACGTCTATGGCGATAAGCTCTTGGATAGCAGATTACCCCAGGAGTAGGATATACAACAGGAAGTTTGATTTGCTGGAAAGGCCGGTGTTGTTAGACAGAAGATTCACGTGCTAGCATGATTTATGACATGCCCGACCTTCCATACTTGCACTTCCAAAGTGCAGTCTAAACGTCCGATATAGATTTTTGCTTGAAGATCTGAAGTTTTTTTTTCTCCTAGCCGAGTCCCAACCATCCCTTGACTTCGCGTCTCCACAACGGCTAACCATCTTCATCTTATTTAGTTATTTTTTTTTATTTATTGATCTTTTAAGGTGCGTCGATTGCTGGAATCTTTAGCAGCGACGTCTCATATTTTAGTGTTTCTGTTCGCTCTCTAGCAGGCTAAAAAATCGACAGATTTTAATGAAAGGTATTATTGCTTTACTAATGTCACTCGGGAACCGCGCTAAGATGACGCAGTTCCTGCGAGTCGGACTTTTGTGTGTTAAGTAAATTTGTCTTGTGGAGGTTGTTCAGTATGTTATCTATACATTAGCTTCCTTCAGGGAGTAATTGAGTCATATTTTAACGTACGTCGATTTGTTTCCTCTGTAAACATTCAGTCAATATGTGCTTAATAGCATAGGTCTTTCAGACTGTGTATCATTCATGAATAGCTAATCATTATCATTGGTAATTTAAAATAAAATGTTTTCTCAATGGAAAAATATATTCATCTTTCTTTAGTGCTTTAAAGACTATAATAAATAAATACTTTATATCTGTTTTATATACAGGGTGTATTGCAAGTTAATAACAAAACTCCAGGGGGTGTAACTCGATAAAATAATTAGTTCAACACCGCGAATCAAATATTTCACTCTGTTCCAGAAATACTCCGTTCTAATGGTTCTTCTGCTTGTACACATGTTTTTCAACATTTCTGAAATCAACATTAAGTTTGCTTTAAGGTCAATTCACATCTATTGTTCACAAATATCTCATTCAACCCACAATATAAATTCAAAAAGTAGAAATTAATAAAAGCTGCGTTTCAGAATTTAATTGGAATTCTAGAGTGAAAAATCATCAAATAAATAAAAGTAATTTTATCTTTATTTTCGTGATTATATATATATATATATATACACACACACACATATATATATATATATATTATATATTATCAGAGAGAGATAGAGATAGAGAAAGGTAGTTTGCTAGATAAAAAGTGTTTAAGGATATTTTCAAAACGGCTGAACGAGAACTTGGACAGACAGATTCATCATGTCGGCTGAAAACCAAAATGTTATCAAGAATTTATCTGGGCCTTCATCAAGAGCTGTTCCTTCTGATTGATAACCTCCCCTCCGGGAAATTGAGAAAAAATTGATCTCGCCCAATTTAGCCTGGATATATTAATAAGGAGATTAAAGTGAGCGGATCTATCAATTAAGGTTGGAATTCGATCCTGGTGGGGGGGGGGGGCTGTGTAATGTGTTTACACGCCGAAAAGGGGCAATATCCTTAGGAAATTCAAAAGAGCTGCCCTTCTGGGGGATTAAGTGCTATCGGGTAGGTAATGTGAGAAATACCTTACCTAAATTACCATACCTCATCTCCCTTGATCTTATTAATGAGAATATTCCATTTATCCAATAATAATCAAAAATTGACAGGTTCCTATTAGAGTAAGTAATATTTATTTGTTTGATATATACTGCCTCTACCCAAGTGAGTCATTGGCAGTTCTCTAGTGAGTAAGTAATAATAAGAGCATAAAAATAGCGAATTGTCGAAAAACATTTATATAGACGTTTATAATATTTATTTTACTTCTCTACATGTTCGATCCGTTTCGGTGCCTCTTCAAAGCACGGTTCTTGTTTTAAATACAAGAGCTTCAGTCGGGGGTCTCCCGTGGTCTAATGGCTAGCGCCTTGGATTCATAAGCGGGAGATGGTGGGTTCAATTCCCAACCTCCGGCAGGAATTTTATCATCCCACGGCTCGCTGGTAAAATTCCTCGCTGCACCCTGGATGTCGGCGCTAATGACCTAGATGTAGATGCGCCGTAAAAAAAAAAAAAAAAAAAAAAAAACCGAACGATTTTATTTAAAATATATTTCCATGAAGAGGCACCAACACGTTGCGATTTAATTTGTGTAAGTATTGCTTACATTCAGATTTAGTTAATGTTTGAAGTTAGTTTGTGAGATGTTAGTCAACTCAATGATAATTGTTTTCTATAATACAAAACTCAAGCTTCAGTTGTTTCTATAATAACCTTTCAATAGTTCCCGGTGTTCCTCAAAACTATTTACTACCATTTTCCATTCTCAAAATAATTACATAATTCAGAACATCCAGCAAATATGCCATCAGATTCTCCTCCAAGTCCATCAAATACACCATCAACCCTAGACTCTTGTGCACCTACAGTTGAAGAAACCATATACCACATCCTACTCTACTGTCCTGCTTATGACAACATCCGACAAACATTATTCCCATCCACCATTCCATCAACTGAAGAGAATACATTTCTTGCAATTCTCAATAGTAATAGGAGAGAAACGTTTGTCAGATTTGTCAGCTTTATTTTGAAAATATTAAAACTAAGATGAGAAATACTGAATGATTAGAACATAAATAAAGAATAATATACTAATAATGAAATATAATCAATAAAAACCTTTTACTATTAAATATTATTTAATTTAAGTCAGAGGTAAGCATTTTATACTTTATTTTTATTGCTTTATTTATAATTTTATTTCTTCATCAATATATGAAGTAAAGAATTTACATAGTGTTATTGTTTTATAGTACTGTTTTATGTTTAATTTTGAAACCTCACCTATGAATTACTTAATATTACTAACGTAACAACTAACGAAATTATATAAGTGCCATGAGTTGTAACTTAAAAGCAAATAAATTGAATTGAATTGTTAGTCAAATCATGTACGTATGTGTTCAGTAGAATATGGGTGTATTTTTCTTAATGATAAATCAGCTTTTCTTATTTATGTGAATGACCTATTCTTATGCGGCATAATAGTGAAGAGACAGTCGACCGTTGCTATTAATAAGGTGTAGATGATCTGGGTTCGGTCATTTGTTTAAATAAAACTACATTTTATAAATAAAATGTGTCATATTTATTGCCAACGTTTCGGCTTGAGTTACAAGCCATCTTCAGGGCTATGGGGAAGAGAGGGAACAGCTCCGTACTGACTTTGAAATGTAGTCTCCAAAGGTACGGATCTGTTCCCTCTCTTCTCTGAAGAACCGAGCTGAGTGGAGCTTCATTGAGTTATACAATGAGCAAAAGCAATTAAAAATCAAGAGGAGACATACCTATGAGCAGAGCAAGAACTGGCCTGTTTGGAAATAGCTACTTCACTGTTTGTACATGTGCGAGGAAATCAGGATGTAGGGAAGTACAGAGTATTAGACAGGATCCAGGGGAATGACCGCGAATGAAGATAGACCGGAAATGACAAGGTCCGAGGAATGACGGCGTCACGTGAAGGGCCTGCGTTGGACAACAGACAGTGTGTGAAATTCTCAAATATTGTGTTTCTTGGCTCTGAAAATGGTTGTAGTTGGTGGAAGAGATTACTTCTCTGCCAATCTTATTGTCGACGTGATTTTTTTCAGGTTGAATATAAAGGCAGAATAAAACTGCCAACAACTGCAAACCTTGGCCTAGTGGCTAACGCTTTGGATTCTCATGCGGGAGATGGGAGATCGAGTCCCTCCTTAAGCAGGGAGTTTCCTCATTTTGGGGCCCGTTTAGAAAATTCACAGCTGCACCATGGATGTTTAGGAAAGGTGGTAACCAGTCGACTAATGGCCTAGATGTTAGTGCGCCGTAAAAAAACAAAAACAAAACTGGAATACAGGGTGTATCGGAACTAGATGACAAAACCCATGGGGTGGCGAAACTAGTTCAAAAACGTAGTCCGCTACCCTACGTTTCTATCTCGTTTTGTTCCAGATATATACCGTTCTAAAGGTTGAATCGAGCGGCACAAAATGAAGGGTTTGGGCTAGCCAATGCACAGGGCTAAATCTCCCAATCCATCTTCCCGGATAATGTTGCTTGAGCCAGTTCCTCCATTAGAGCTGGACACCTGTTCATTTGCCACCATAGTTCTTTGTCTTCTGGCATTGCTTCGCGGAGTGCCATACTTATATCATTCAGAATAAGGTCTTAAAAGCATTTCAGCATCTAGGTAAAAACGCGCTGCGTCGTTTTCGTCTTTCGCCCACAGAAAGATTAACATATGAGCAGAGGTGAGAGATGCGCGAGTTTTGGAAGGAGGAGGCCAGTTCCAGCAACTTCTATCATTTTCGAAGTAATTCGTCTTTTTAGTATTGCATTAAACTTAACATTAATGGAACGGCACTAATGGCCCAGATTTGCATTATTTGCCATTGCCTTATTTGCAATATTACATGTTGTGATTATGTTATTTAGTTACATACATATGTTTTTTTTCGACGCACTGCCGTTTACTTCTGTTTATTATTATTGAATAAAAGAGAATATTTTCTTTACTTAAAATATATTTTTAATTTTGTGTAAATAGAAAGTGTATTTTATTAATAAATAGTTCATTTAAGTACACCTATAGCAAATAATAAGAGTCCTCTTAATTACTATATTCTTAAAGCTTATGAAATAAGAACATTTTCCTAAAAGTGGGAAAACTGCATAATTATAGACCTTGACAAAAATAAATGTAAATAACCCATTATTTACCCCCCAAAAAATCAAGTTTGTAAATTGTAAATTAAAACCGCCTTTTAGTCCCCTTTGACTGGTTTTATAATTGACGAAGTCCACTTGTTCTTCTAAAGTAAATTTTGTCTAGTTTACGATGCTGCAATTGGGAATTACATGTCTTAAACAGTTATTTAGTTATTGTTTACCCTTGAACGAAAAACGTGGTGAACCTAAAAAAAAAAAAAAAAAAACTTTAAATATCCTCCTTCCCTTCTGGGAATTGACCCTTCGCCCAAGGGACCATTTGTGTTCCATTTGGTGTCTACTATCCTTATGTATTCGTCAACACTTAAGTTACACCCTATATATATATATATATATATATATATATATATATATATATATATATATATACGAAACCTCTACATATCTTGTTAGCTATTTCGAATTGCGTCAAGGAGTCGATTTAATGAGCGTGCTTGCCCTTTATGGAGTGGGAAGAAACACGCTAATGAACGAAGACATCAAATCGTCTATAGCTATGATACCCCGAGATAGGATCGGCCGGGTGTAAATGCCCACCGGAGGATAATAGAATCCCGGAGGCCTGTATTGATTCAGGAAATTGGACAGTGATAAATGTCGGGGCGAAGAGGGAGTGAGAAGTGTACAACACGTGATATCATGTTAGAAGAAGAACATCATATTTCTCGAGAGATATTTCACCAAGCACCAACTCACGACTCATCCTCCTATCCATTTGGGCTATTGGAAATAATCATTCATTACAAGGTAATTGGTGTCATTTATTTACTAATAAACCAAAAACTTATTTGTCTTCTTCAAAACTTCTTCCCCTTTCCCCTGTGAAGTTGTCGCCCTAGATTGATGATCCCCAGAGGGAAGTATTTTCCGAAAAGGGTTTCCCGCCCAATCAAACCATACTTTCTGTCATGACAGTTTTAATTAAGTGGTTTGACATAGACGTCTGAATCTAGACTATCAAATGTAAAGTCTTCATAATTCAACCACGTGGGTCATTGTTACCCATTTAAATTTGCTGAATGTAATAGACCAATTTGTTAAGGGAAATAAATTAAAAAGTACTTAAAGAAAACAAAAAGTAAAAAGTCAAATAATATATATTTAATAATAGCAATACAGCAATAGATAGAAAAAATATTTTTTTTTGTTATCAATCAAATTTCTCTTTTATTGATAATTTACAATGTGTATAAATATGTACAATAAGTATATTTGTTTGTTAACAATGGCAACACACTGGATGAGATGAGGGGAGATGGCAGACATTACTGCTACTCCCAATGACAGTTCTGGTCTTAGCTCTTAATGCAAACTTGGTTTAACTATATACATTATTTACATAATTTCTTGTAATAAGTTGTCGTGGCCAATGGCGGTGGTAGCTAGACAAGTTAAAATAAAATAAAATTTTCAATCAGGCATTCATACAAATAGACAGGTAACATTTGTACTTACGAAAATTCACATATACTACACTAAAAAAAAAAAAAAAAAAAAAAAAATCAGTCCCGTAATAGACCACTAAGGGCCCAGAGGGGCAGATACTGTAGAGGTATCTGATTATCGACCATACGGTACACTAGGGAGATAGTGTAGTCAGTACTATGATCCGGCCGCTTGATTTTTCCCTTTACAGGTACCCATTAATTAATTAATTAAAGGCTGGGTGAGCCTAGGGACGATGTGGGACCCCAAATCCAACCCTCGAACCATGACACTTGAAGAAAAAATCTTTATTATACGCTCGGGGGGGGGGGGGACTATCAATTGTATAATCTGCATAATTGAACCACGAGGATCATTGTTACAACAATATTATTCGAAAGCTTAATAGATAAAAAAAAATAAAAATAAAAACGATTCATTGGGACGGTCACTGTCGAAAAAATAAGGTCTTAAAACTTTGAAGTTGATGGATTTTTTTTCTGTGTTGTTATTTCAATAGCATTTTTCCAATAAAACATGGCATGTAAATGAGAAGCGTGTTTGTATTGAATTATTGAGCCTTTCTTTAAAATGAGGGAGAGCCGGATTGAGTAATTTCCGCTTCTGTGTAAGTTGGCTACTGTCAGTTTCCTATGCTTCTATTTCCTACAAAAAGGTTCCTCAAGTAATTTTCGATGGATCAGTGACATTCGGAGAAATAAGTGTTTAAAACTTTGGAGTTGTTGGTTTCATTTATTTAACGAGTGCTTCCTGTCGGTTTACGTTAGTTTTTTATTACTTGTTATTTTTGTATTTGCTTATTGTGGAAAAATGTATGTGTCAGTAAATCAGGATTCGTAAAATTAGATACAATTTTTTGGTGTTTGGAATAGAGCTTTCCGAGGGAATGTGAAGACTGCGCATGAATATTTTTTACTACTATACTGCTGTTGGTTTCGTTATTTAGAATGTTTTTTTCTTTATTTACCTTACTTTCTTAGTGATTTTTTTTTTTTTTAATTTTTATTATTGAACTTTTGTCACATTTATGTGGTTTTACGATTTGATTTTTACTTGACGGAACGCTAATTATATTGCATTCAAATCGAAAATGAATTAAAAAAATGAATTTCGTTTAGAGCTTACTGCTTAAATTCAGGAACATAAATATGCTTTAGGTCCACCCGACAAACCTATGTAATGTCACTGCGCATGCGCGAACGCCAGCGGACACTTTTTTGTGAGACTTTTTTGTAACGTTTTTTTTTCAGTTGTCATCGCTAAAGCATATATATATATATATATATCTATATATATATATATATAAATATATAAAATCACGTGTCTGTCTGTTTGTTCCTTATACAAATCGTCACCGTTCGACCGATTTTGGCAAAACTTGGGTCACAGGTAGATCTTGATCCGGGGAGTGCCGTATGCTGTCAAAAACGTCTACCAGCTGTCTGTCTGTATGTTTGTACTTTATACAAAACCACAGCGATTGACTCATTTTGACCAATCTTGGCTCACCGGTAGGTCTTGATGCGGGGAGTGTCATAGGTTAGGTCAAAATCGGCGATCAGCTGTTTTTTTTTCTGTTTGTTCCTTGTACAGATCTTCATCGTTTGATCGATTTTTATCAAACTTGCCACACATGTAGGTCTTGATCCGGGGAGTGTCGTAGACTAAGCCAAAAATGTCTACCAGCTGTATGTCTGTATGTTTGTTCCTTATACTAATTTACACCGTTTGACAGATTTTGACAAAACGTAGAACACAGTAAGGTATTGATACGATGCGTTTCATAGGCTACGTCAAAACGCCTACTGGCTGTCTGTCTGTATTTTTGTTTCTTATATAAATCCGCACCTTTTGACTGATTTTGGCCAAACGTGGCAGACATGTAGGTCTTGATTCGGGGAGTGTCATAGACTAGGTAGAAATCGTCCAGGACTCACATTCACGGGTTCGAAACCTTGAACCTGAACAGTTATAGTTTTGCGTTATTATACATTGATATTACTTATTTGGTTTATAATTTATTTTGGCTTTTCTAGATGCATAAAGTAGGTTTAGCATGGCACGCTGGGTAACAGCTCGTTTATGCTAAAAAATTGAAGCCTCCCCTAGGAGCATGTTGGAAGATTGGGAAGAACAAGGCGAGGATTGTGTGGATTCCAAGGGTTGCTAGGTTTTGCAGGAGTAATCTTCGAGTGTCGCAGGCTCAGGATGAGCCCTGTTCGTAATGAAAAATCGATAAGCCTTAGGTAGTGAAGGAGAGGGGAAGAGGTTACAATGAAAGGGAACATCCCGATACTCACTTCTCTCTCTTTCCCTCTTCTCTCACTCCACACTCCCCTGTCTAGATCTCTAGCAAGTACAAACATACTCTGAGATAACATCGTAGTTGGGGAGTGACACCAACTCTCTAAGGTACTTAAGCACTGCTTATCTAAAAACAAATTATTTCTTTATTTATTGGAGCACCGCAACAAGGGCTCTCAAATTTCTCAAAAACTGACATTTACATTTAAAAATAAAAGGTACAATGTCTAAGCCTAAATGCATACTTTGTGCCGAAAATCTTGCTATTAAACATATATTCATAGGATGCAGAGCCTACGATGCCGTTCGTAACAAAAAGGACATTCATGGCACTCTCTTTGATATTCTTGAAGACCATGAATCGAGCCAAAGAGCGTTGAGTTTCACAGATATCTTTCAAAAAATATAATTATCGGATTGAATATATATATATATATATATATATATATATATATATATATATATATATATATACATTTAATCCGATAATTATATTTTATGAAAGATATCTGTGAAACTCAACGCTCTTTGGCTCGATTCATGGTCTTCAAGAATATCAAAGAGAGGGCCATGAATGTCCTTTTTGTTACGAACGGCATCGTAGCAAGATTTTCGGCACAAAGTATGCATTTAGGCTTAGACATTGTACCTTTTATTTTTAAATGTAAATGGCAGTATTTGAGAAATTTGAGAGCCCTTGTTGCGGTGCTCCAATATCCCTGGATATATATATATATATATATATATATATATACACAGGGTGATTCAGGTCTAAGTAGCCAAACTCTCAAGTAGGTGATTCTTGACATCATTTCCAACACAACATTTTATCGGAAGTATGGTCCGATTCCGGTTCCGCGAAAAGAAGTTATGTACAATTTTCTGTTTTTGTATCTTTTTTATTGAATACGAAAAGGTTGCTCAAAAAATGTTTAAGACAATTAAGTTTTAATTATGCCATCATAAAATAGACAAAATTTCCTTTGAAAAAAAACAGTGATTTAATTCACTAAATCTATTGACTGAACATAGTTTCTGGACGTCCAGTAAACGCACTTCTGTTTTTCTTGATGAATCAGACGTTTCATGCGAATTTTGTCCTCAGCCCCTTGACGGACTACAGATTCAATACTTACAGAAAAACTTCTATATTTAGTAAGCATTAAATCTTAGCAAATGAAGTGGAAGTTTATTCAGGGATAAGTTGAACTATTGGCTCCCTTTTGCCACAAAAATGTGGAATGTAGTTTTGTTACTTTCAAATACCTTGTGTGAAGAAATTATTGATTTCTTATTTGCCAAACTGTAAGAATCCATTGTCCAGTCCGGAAGCAATAAAAAGTAACTGAAAGAAACGGTTGGAAAGGGCCCAAAATATAGGTTGAAATGGTTAGGGATGTGTAGAGATGGTTAGGGATGATAGGGATCGTTGGGATGGGTAGGGATGACTACAGATGGTGAGGGATGGTTAGGGATATATAGGGATAGTTAGGGATGATTAGGGATAATTAGGAATGATTAGGAGTTCGTAGGAGACCTTCAGGGATAGTTGCGGACGGTATCGCATAGATAGGAGTGATTATGAATGATTAGGGATAATGAGGAATTTTTAGGGATAGGTAGGAGTGGTTAGGAATAGATAGGGATCGTTAGGGATGGTTAGGATTTGTTTGGGAGGCTAGGAATTTTAAGTATGTTTAGGGATAGTTAGGGGTTGTTAAGGATGGTTAGAGAGGGTTAGGATAGTTAGGGATGGTTAGGGATAGATAGATACTTTTAGGGATGGTTAGGAATAGTAAGGGTTTGTTAGGGATGGTTAGGGATTGTTTGGGGTGGTCAGGGATAGTTAGGGGTGGTTAAGGATAGATAGATACTTTTAGGGATGTTTCGGGTAGGAAATGGTATATTTTAAATTTAATTATTTTTACCCCACAATATCCACTAGCTTGCTTTAATGAAGAGCAAGAAAACACTTTTCCAATAGATTTCCTTGCTTAGCGGATTAAAATTATTTTATCCTTTCTTCCATCGAGCCAAACCTAATTACCTGTATCATTAAGACATTATTTGTTACTTGAAAATATATATATATTTTTTGTAGGTGCTCAGCTCTAATGAAGAGACTAAATTAGGTCTATATCTTCTCGGTCATGCTATAACTCAATCCCAATGTTGAATATCTGGTGTAATTTTTAATTAGCGGGTATCTTCGTTTTGAGTTATGCTTTCCGAGTAGGGTCGCTTATCTTCTCTCCATTTTTTCCGCTAAGCCCCCCTCCTCACTCCAACACCAGTCATTCACCCTGCTTTCTCTATACCACTTCCTTCCACAACCCCAAAAATCTAAATCTTCTCTTATATTTTTTACAGATCTTTTAATAATTTCACGATTTATTTTGGTATATTTTAACACATTCAAAACTAAACTTTTCTACTTCTTAAAATTTTTTATAGAAGCTGAAATGCTTTTGACGTTGTCTGAAATATTTTCCTTCTCTTTAGGGAATATACTTTTTTACTTCATCGACCAAATGAGGCTATATTAGGAGAGTTTGACGTTTTCATTTTTAACGACCAGCCATGGATAATTCAGTTACTTTTAATTATATGTTTCATATCTTTGGCGACACCATAATCTAAAACATATGAATATTGTTCTCCAATCTGAAAAAGGCATCAAATGCAATGAAGAAGTCTAGGCCTGGATGACTATAGTTGATCGAGTCATGCTGGTTAATCAGCGTTTCAGGAGTAAACGAAAGTAGCTGATGCAATTGAATCTACAGCTTTGCAGGAAGGGACAATAGTCAAGGGAACTCCGACTCGCAGGAACTGTGTCATCTTAGCGCGGTCCCGTTCTTATCCCTAGTATCATATAGATTTAAATAATACGCCGTAATGGACCAAGCTTATATCATCAGAGTTATTATCATACCATTATCGATGTAAAAATTATATTAGCCATATTAGTTTCAGAACGAATATATATACTTTTTGAACATGATATTTCAAATTTAAGAAAATTCTCGACAATATACGTATTCCTCCTCCTATAATATCTTTATAGTACATAAATAATTTCCATTGAAGAGCACTTTAAAGGACGATGGAAACCGTTGACGTTCTTCGTCCTTAAACCCTATTCATACACACTGAAACTATTTCACCGAGCCTGAGCAGGACGAGTACCCGACTCCTTTAGCCCCTACTTCGATCCTTGCTCGGAAAGAAGGAGGCAGGAGCAACTCCTTCTTGTATATCAGAATAAATGAATATTCAGCTTTTATGCCGTTTCGTTCGAGCCGAGAAACCTCAAAACCAATTTATGCGCCCACGAAACAGACGCGTTTTAAATCATTCTTGCTCCGGGGTAAATATAAGCCAAATATTCCTGCATCTCCATCTAAAAATCATGCTTTATTTAACTCTTAGGATTAGAAATATAATAATTTCTACAAGTTTTTTCTATTATGAATAGGTTATTTCATAGAAATAAATTCTATATATTCCATCTTAGAGAGAGCAATTTGCAAACATGCCAACAACATCGAAATAAAATATATATTAAGTGTAATAAACATTCTACAAAAGAAATTCAAGCACCACTTAAGATAGAGAAGCCTTACTTGGAGAAAACTTTGCTTGAAGTTTTTCAAGAGTCGATTTTGTTCCATTGAAGGCGAAATATTAAAATTTTCCTTCTACGTTTTCCAAATGACATAGAAATAACGTTCAAGGAAAAGTTGTCGTGACACACAAAACCAAAAGAAAAACAGCCAGACTCTGGGGAAAATGTCTATAATGTAGACGTTTCGCCCTCCTCTTCTACAGCAATAAATGCCTAGGGGGGGGGGGGGGGAGGAAGGTCTAAGATACCGGTAAAGACCATAAGATAAAATCGATAAGATTCCACATTTGGTCACTTATCAGACGTATCTTTGGCCATCCCCTAGCCATTTATTGCTGTAGAAGAGAATGGCCAAACGTCTAAATTGTAGACATTTTTCAGATAATCTGACTGTTTTTATTTTGTTTTTGTGTAACAAGACAACTTTTCCTTGAACGTTATTTCTATCTGATTTGGAACGCATAGAAATTTTAACGACCAAATTAGGAGAGCATGCCTTAACGACCAAATTATAGGTCTATCAAACATTTTTTATTTTTTTAATATTTTTTAAATATTGATGGTTCTGCTTTAATTTGAATAATTTAATCCTCCTGATAAATCTGCAATGTTTTTTTTAACTTTAATTCCAGCGTAACTAGTTATTGACATGGGTGTCAATTACTATATTTTGGGTTCAATGACTAGTTATTGACACTGTCAGTTCTTAATAATATAGTTTCTTTTGTGTGTATTACAGGTGTTAGTATTTCTATGAAGCCAGAAGGATTTAGATCATGCCTTGAAGGCCATAAAGGATGGCTCCTCCATTAAATCCGCATCCAAAGGATTTGGAGTTCCGCGGGCAAATCTGCACTTCAGATTAAGCGACAAATTTGTAAAATCATTGTTTGGACCAAGGTCAATTCTTTCGGATGAAGACGAACTAAGTCTAGTCCCTTGGATAGAATAATGTGCGAAATAGGGATGCATGAGGAAGAAAAATGACAATTCACAATTCCTAGAAGAATTTATTGAATTTAAAAAAATGAGCACTCCCTTTAAAGGTAATTGTCCTGGTGGTGGCTGGTACAACGATTTATTACAAAGGCACCCCTCCATACAGAGAGAATTTCCGAAGAACATCATTTCAAAACCAAATGAAGATACCATAGGACTTCAAGAAGGTACTGAGAGTCATACCACACCTGAAAATATAACATATTTATTATTAACAAGACCTCCTGGATATCCAAAGGGGATCAGTTTGGTCCATCTGGCCACGAAAGGCTGCCCTTGGCTTAAGTGCTATACTGGCCAGAATCTCCGAAAAGAAACATTCTAATCATTCGTTTGTCACATCACATGTCATTCGTCACAAGTATACGATGAAAACTAATGCTGGAAGCCAATATAGAACAAAAATAGAAAAAAATCAGGAAAAAAGGAATCAAAAAGATTGGAGCGGGAGAAAAATAGTAAAATTCCTTAAAGGAAAATTGAACAAACCAAAAAAAAAACTAACCCTATGTTTCAAATGTGGCAGTATTGTAAAGGGAATTTATTGTGATTGTTCATTATGTTTAAAAGATTCTGAACATATCCCTAAAAGTGACAAGTCAAAGTGATGAATTTGTTTGTCCTGCGTGTTACATCCTGGAATTTGATGAAGATATAAATGAAGATGATGAAATGTAAATTAATTAATTTTATTTTATGTTACATAAAACCTACCAGCATCTATTTTTTAATTTTTTTTTTACTAGATATATTCATAATGTTAAAAAAAGTGAAAATTTTAATTGCTTTTTATATTACATTAAAGTTCATAATATGTTTGTGACAATTATTTCCTTATAATGACCTATTATAACATAAGAAAAAAAAATGTTAAGAGTACAAGGGCTGTCAATAACTGTGGTGTCAATAACCCATCCAAAGGGTGTCAATAACTAGATTTTGCTCTTTTTAACATAAATATTGCCATATGATAAAATTAATGGAACTTTTGAACCAAAACTCCACTTGAGTCTTTCTAATGATAGATAAAGAAGAGCTATAGGAATTTTTTAGTTTGATCTATTCATAAAAAGTATTTTTTTTTTAAATTTCACAACAGAAATGTAGTCTTAAGGGTGTCAATAACTGTCCGGTTTACCCTACTACTAGGTAACTTTTTTTACCTTTTTTTTAATGGGCTTAAATGCTTCTTGAACTAATCAAAAATGATATCCAAGAGCGTTTATGGAGCGCAAAAGTTATTAAATGCTTTTACACTCACTACCACCAGTCTTCCTTCAGTACATTTAAAAATAAAAACATTTTTTTTCAGTATTTATTACAAAAAATTATGAAAACAATTAAAAAGGGGAAAATAAATATTTCGGTAGATTAAACTTTAAAGTAGTTATTCTAAAAAGTAGTTTTTTCAAATCGGATTATACACTAGCGCCTTTAATTTTCACGAAATCAACTTCAAATTTTAACTTCAGTTTCCAAATGATATTTATTAGTAAATTACTTAGGGATTTCGTTGATTAATTCATGTAAAACAATTTTATGATGATTTTTGACGGATTTTTTAATAGAAGATGAATCCTATGTACTTTTCTAGATTTTCTTCTTTCAAAATAATTTATTTTTTTGTTCTACATTAAAAATTGCCGCATGCAGACTATCGCCCTTGAGAAAAGACGGTTTCCGTTCGTCAGCCGGTTTTCGAAGAATTCAACTTTTAGGAAGGTTGGTAACCTATAGATATTTCGGTTCTAATGACCTAGACGTCGGTGTAGTAAAATAAATAAATATTTACAGCTTTTCTTAGCCCAAACCCAAAAAGTATTCCTAGAATTCTTATCACGTCAACGGTTAATCTTTTGCATATCATTATGAGTTACGCATTGGAAAAATGCAAATATGACGCAATTTGTAGGAATAGGCTTGTTTAGTAATAATTTGACTTAAATGTGCATTTTTTTTTAAAATTTGAATAATAGATATTTTCAATCATCTAAATGATGTGTTAATTAATAAAAACGAATGACCATTTTATTTGTATGCGCTCTTTATTATTCATTATGTATAATTATCCTAACTATAGAAGAAGGTGATGAGAGAAGGAAGAAGATAGGTTAGAATAAGGGTGGAATGCTCTGAGGGTAAGTTCTCTCGCTGCGTGAGTGAGTGTTTGTAGCCCTTGTCATGTTTCTTGAGGGCTTCAAGGCCCTTCTTATATGTTTTCTCTTTAATTAAATTTAATTAAACATTCAGCGATCCAGTGTCAAAGTTGTTCGCCTTATTTGTATTGCATTTCAGACGTCTGGGTAAAGGCAGGCGTTTGGTGATGGCTTGGATCAGTGTCGGCGGTAACTTGCTACCTCTAATGGGGAGTATAGTGTCAAGGGATCCACGGAGTTGGCAAATTAACGGCAGTCATTTCCCACCTTACGGGGCCATTTAAATAAGCCATTAAAGAGAGAGGAAGCTGATGGGAGCGGGAGGGGGAGAGGGAGATGGGGAGAGAGGGAGATGGAAGTATGGCAGTATGGAATAGCTATTATTTGGGAATGGGTCCTTCTTATTCTGTACTCCAAAACTAACATTTCCTCCACGTTAGTACTGAATCCGAAAATGCGGGATGATGATTTGAGTATTGAACTTGGTGAAATTAATTAGGATAGTTCAGTTTACGTTAGTATTTTTTATTTTATTGAGTTATGGGCATCCACAACCAATTATTTTTGGTAATTATTAAAAATACTTTTATTGGCAGGCCGATTAGCCCAATAAAGTTCGTTTACAAACAGTTTTAAAATTAAAAGTATACGTATTAAGGGTGTCCCCCAAAAAATGACTAAACCTCAGGAATCGACGAAGGACAAAAAACAAAGAAAAAATGGCCTTTGGCATAAATCTCGTTTTAGCATAGTTTCCGAGGAAACCCCCAAAAACTAACTAACTGGTAACTATAAAATGTTCCTAGTGAACGTCTTGCCATATTGAAAAGATAGATAGACAATTTACGATTAGACATTGATCTGTCTTGAATTTTAGAATTAGAATAAAGGCCACAATAAAAAACTCCGTCTCACAAAACGTGCCTTATCATAGCGAGTTTCAATAATTTTCTTATTCCTGGTTTGAAAAGCATGGGGTTCAAATTATTAATATTTAATGAACAATTTTAACGCCTACTCCAATCTTGAAGACATGTGAGATTTTAGGGCCACATTGCAGAGAAAAAGTACAGGAAACTCTAATATAAACAACAAGAAATTGTTTCTCCTTTTAGATATCTTTTATTTTTTGACAAATTCATTTTACTGTTAAATACTGTAAAAACAACAAGCACTAAAAAACTGAGGAAAACAGACACGACAGAAAGAACTCCTATTGAAAATTACTGGAATGGTCACCTTCCATATACCACGATACCTAAACGGATTTCGATTTATTTAAAAAAATATTTGTTTTCGAATACTTGCTTAACGCCAAGCTTAATCAAAACTTAGATATCATAGTTCGGATGAGTACCAAACATCTGGAAAAATCAATTCTCAGAATAAATTATTTCTGAGCTCCCGAACCGAGAAGAAGGGTATGCTAGTTTTATCTACTTTTCTGAATACAGTAACAGAAATCACCTTAAAACTGATTTCATTCGTTTTCCTACGGTAAAAAGTACGTTTTAAAAGTGTATCTGGAAACCTATTAACGCAGAAACATAAGCACTGCGATTTTCTTCGCTTGAATTTTAAAGGAAAAAAGTTCTAAAGAACAAAACTATTTGCAGTACAGTGGTAGAAAATATTCACACGGCATCTTAAAATTCCACTCGGAAAGGTTTGTTTCTAGCAACAGAAAATTTCTCTCATTTTACGTAACCTGTTTTACAGACAAGTAATTTTTCCTAATAAAAACAATTACAAAAAGAACCGTTGAAATTCAAAGTTTTAAGTACTTATTTCTTCGTATGTGCCCGTCTCATCAAAAATTACCCCAAAAATGTTTTTGTCGGACCTTTATAACTATATCGAATTGAAACTATCAATTTACCACGGTTTCCCAATCTTTTTATAGATATTTAGGAAAATATCCGAAAATCCTAAAACTGCCCAAGTCTGTTCATAAAATATTTTATTTCGAATATTTCCCTAACACCAAATGTAACACAAATTTAAATATCTAATGTTGAGATGAATTTCAAACATAGAAAATATTTCAACTGTATCCAAAGATTCTAAATATCCAAACGGAAAATTAGTTACCAAAACTAGTTTTACCCACTTTTCTTGAAAAGAGTTACAAATATCGTGTTGAAAATGGATTCATTAGTTGTCCTACGTTACAAAACCTATAAAAAGTGTACCTAGAAGCCTACACACACACAAAATCTATTAACAGACAAAAGCTGTTTTAGGATTTTCTTATATTTTCTTAAATATCTTTAATACTCCAGAGAAATGCAGCCAAATAACATTCACTCTCAATAAAAGGACTTGCCCACCAGTTCACATATCCAGTCAAGAACTTCCTGTATCCAACGAAGTGCGCTACCTGGGATTAATACTAGACAGCAGACTAACTTGGAACCCACACACCCGATTGAAAAGACAGGAACTGAACATGGAGATACGGACTTCTTCGACGACTATTGGGACCTTCATCAAAACTCACAATACAGAACAAACTCACTATATACAAAACCATCATCAGACCTATTTGGACATACGGACTGGAACTGTGGGGAACAACGAAAAGATCAAATATACAGAGAATACAGGCATTCCAATCCAAAGTCCTACGCATAATAGTTAATGCCCCTTTTTTTGTTTCCAATAAAACCCTTCATCATGACCTCAATATCCCTTTCATCCATGAACTAGCTAAATCCCCATTCCTAACCTTTCACTCCAAACTATCTGCTCATCCCAATCCCAGAGCTCAATCCCTCTCCTCTCAATCCCACCCCGAAAACCCTCCTAGGAGGCTAAAGAGATCTTGGCCTCGTGATCAACTTCGCACTTAAAGGACAAATAAAAGCGTTTAACTAGGAAGTGTCAATTATGATTGGCTCCTTCCAAATTTCTATTTAAATTATATTTTATCATTTCATTTATTGTTTTTTTTCTATTATTATTCTTATTATTAATTTTTATTATTTTCCCCCTTTTATTTATTTATCTTTTTTTTTCTTTTAATAATTTAAGTATGTACTATTTTTTTTCTTTTCTGTAACCTCATTATGTGAAATCATAAAAATGTCTTTATTTATCACAATTAACCAATGTACTATATTATTTGTGCAGATGTTAATAAACGCTTTATTATAAAAAAAAAAAAAACTTTAATACAGTTGAGAAATCGTGGTAAATTGATAGTAATTATTCAAGATTTGGGGTAATTGGGGAGATAGAAGACAAATCGAGTAATTTTCCCTTTTGTGTAAGTTGGATAATGTCCGTTTCCTCTGCTTTGTGGTGCCAAGAACATCCCTTTTCTTCCATATGTTCTTCAAATTGTTCAAAAATTGTTTGTGTCAATTCTAAACTCTCCAAATGTCAGGAGCAATAAGAACGGAAACACGCTAAGATGCCGTAGTTCCTTCTAAACAGACGTTTTGTTATCTGTTTAGCAATTAATTAGAATAGTCCATATATTTATGTTATACGTAAAATACAACCACCATGCTTTTACTCGTTTGTATGGGATTTATACCAAAAACAGATAAATGTTATAATTATTATTAGTAATTTTTCCAATAATTGGAAATCTTTTTACATATTAAATGATTTCTGATTCAATTAAAGTCTTCAGGACAAAAGGAGGTGCTATGGCGCCTTAACAAAGATACCCGCAAAGCACTGCAGTTATGCGGTAGCCTTTTCTCTTTTCCTTGTAGGGGGAATTGGGGAAGTAACCAAGTTCTTGGTTGTCATTGCACGATTTATTTGTGGTTTATTTTTTTGTATTTTTTTTTATAGCGCATCGACATTTAGGCCATTAGCGCCATTAATACTTTTGTAGTATTTTACTTATTAGTACTGTACAGGGTCCGCCAATGAAACCGGATGATTGAGTAAAATAATTATTCTTTCAATACTTTCTTACAAAGTGATTGAAAGAACAAAGGGGGTTAAGGGTAAAATACAAAAAAAAAAAAAAAAATATTTTCTGGGGGCTAAGCCTACAAATTGTAGCATATTCCATTGCGGTTAAGGAATTTCTGGAGCCTGGTCTGAAAGTTTAGCAACTCCTCTCAAAGCATTTTACAGTTATTGTAGTAAACTCGTCCGCAATTCGTTGCTTTAGGGCTTGAATGGTCGTAGGTGGATCTGCTTGAAACACTTTTGTTTTGAGGTATCCTCATAAAAATAAGTCACAAGCAGTTAAATTGGGTGTACGAGGGGCCACGGGATATTCCCGTTAGAGAAATTACACAACCCGGTTTCATTTCTTGTTCTGTCAATCACTTTGTAGGAAAGTATTAAAAACATTTTTTTTTTTTAACAAACAATTACTTTATTCAATCAACCCGTTTTATTGGCGGGCCCTCTATTATTCGTAAAAATATTTGATGATTGGCCATATTGGTGTCACACACTTTTTTATTATTATTCATGGAAGGCATATACTTATGCTTATGTAGCGGGAGCTACCGCCATCGGCGAATACCGTCATCTGTTGTCCCTACCTCTTTGTAAGAGACTGAGAAGGAAGGCTTCGTTGTGCGCTGGATAAAGCCTGTAGCCCTTACACTTCGGATTCCAGAAATTGCACATTTTTTCATTTGTTCGTAATTTTATTTTGTGAACAATCTAATATTGTAGTGTTATACTGTGCGGGACGAATGTCGGTATAATACGAACCATAGAGGGGGTGCCCACACAACCTTTGTCAATGCTTATTCCATGTTAATAAGTATTATTTATTTAATGAGTGCATCCATCAAATTATTTAGGCAAATATTGCATGATATTTATTTATTAAGATTTTCCATTTTATTTCTAGTTCTATATATCCTAATTTATTATTTTTTCCTGTCATGTTTTCTTTTTTATATTTAGATTCAATGAGAAGACTATTTTTTTATATTATTTACATATTATTATTCGCAGTATCTTTTTATCATTTATTCATGCATTAATGTATATTTATCTTGTCTTGCTTGCTCATGTATAATAAATTACTTTAATTTTACGGCCTGGTATTTATTGAGTGATTGTTACCTCCCTCCTAGTCAGGAACGGGTGCCTGAAAACCGTTACTACATTGCTACTTAGGTACCTAACACTATTTCTTTAATGTCTTGACTAATATAGAAAGATATTGTATTCCGATAACAAATTGTTATTGCATGATATGTATATATATATATATATATATATATATATATATGCGTGCATGTATATATAATTATATAATTACAAAGACACACACACACAAACATATACATATAACCATATTTTTTTATTATTTTTTTTTATACGATAAATTATAACTATTTTTTTATTAGGCAATACATTCTAATTATTTTTGGGTGTATTATTCTCTGAGTTAGTATTCCTTAAATTTATTTTATTTTATTTTAACCCTCTTTCTTTCTTTTTTTTTTGTTTTATTTTTCCCCCTGTTTCTTTTGTTGATTCCCCCCTGTTGTTGATTTTTTTGAGCGAGATTGATTTTTACATACTTATTATATACAATCTATATCTGCTCAATATATACTTATAAATAAATCCGAATAAATGTGAACAGTTTAAAGTAAATGCTCTACTATTTTTCAAAAACATTATCAATTATTTACTATTATTGTTGAATAAAGTACGATTTATTCGTTAATAAGATAAATTTTCATTCGATGAAAATCAAACTTATAGCAAGAGTCTAAAATTGTTTCTATTCAAATGGTTTTCATCAGGAAATATACTATTATATGTCATTCATATATGTATCAGGGTAGAAGAAAGGATAAGCTCCCTTGCTGAAATTTGGAGCATTCTTAGGTATAAAATTTGAACTTTTAAATCTATGTTTTGATATTCTTGGCGGAAATTAAAATTTTCTTTATAGGAATATAACATGACTTATTTGGAGTGAGATCTTATGGTCATAATTACACTATTCTTTCATTTTACTTTAAGTGTGTATCCAAAATATTTTTCTATTCCCAAGCGTAAATATGAATATATATTTAGATCGATATTTTTGTAATACGAATATGCCCATCTCGAAAGCTAATTAACGTTGTAAGATGGGCACGATCATAACACTTTGGTTGATGACAGAAAAATTACAAATGTGAAGGAAAATCTTACCTTCCTCTGTAAGAGAACCTATAATATTTCTACCACAATAACATAAAAATGTCCTAGTAACAATAAATTTAAATATATTCAATATTGCATGTTCTTGATAAAATATGCCTTCATAAAGAGTTGTAAGGCTCCCGCAGAGCAGTGGAGTTCTGCGGTTCTAAGGTTCTTGTAACCCTCTGTTTTACTTCACCTGTAACCCATTTTTGAAAATTTACTCCTTTCAGTAATGTCATCAGTTGTTACTCTCTCGTAAAACCTTAAATTTTTATAAGATTAAAAAAAAAACAGTAAAACTATAGCATATTCAAAAGGTGAACTTTCGAAATACTTGGGATTTACTGTAAAAACAAATAGTTGAATGAAAGAAATCTAAAATAATTTGTAATAGTTTCTTTGAAGAAATTTTTTTTTTGTTTTATTATTTTTTCTTTAAAGCGTGTCAACCTTTAAGCTTATTGATATTTATATTACTGATAAGCTATATTTTATTAATATATTTTTCTAATTGTCATTATATTGATGTTTGCACACAACCAGGTTTATATATTTATTGTAATATATACAGGGTGGATCGCAAGTTAGTGACAATCCCTCAACTAAACAACAAATTTAGTTCAATTCCACCAACCACACATTTCTATCTCCCCCGTTCTAGACGTATGCCGTTCTAAAGGTTCTTTAGAGAAAACCGTGTTTTTTGTAGTACAACTCCAATTTTCTGTACTTGTACACATCGTTTTTCAACAATTCATTACATTTTTGAAATTAGCTTTAAATTTACTTTACGTGTAATGCACATTCAATGTTCATCATTATCTCATTTAGACCGTGATATCAACGCCAATAGTAGAAATTAATAAAAGCCTTGGATTAGCGACAACATTTCGAAAATCACTACTCTTCCAAAATAAATTCTGCAGGCTGCCGAATCTCACAAAAGTTGTCAAATTTAATGAGCTTTACAAAGGTATACACCGAACTATCTCTCAATTTCATAATGTAGTTGGAATTCTAGAGTGATTGTTTGCTTAGAAAATATGGGGCGAAAAACCTCACGGTCGTCAGCGCCCTACTATGGTATTGCAACGCACAACCACTCATCCCAAAAAGTCTAGAGTGAAAAAACATCAAATAAATGAAGATACTATTATGTTACTTTCGTGATATCAGAAATAAATGAAATTATTCATAATAAAATTAATATTTAATGATTATAGTAAGTATTACATGAATGTTGAATAAAAAAAAAGAAGAAAAATACATAAAAAATGCCTTCTTGCAGAAAATAGTGACGACACCTTGTCACAACACTGATGTAGTCTTTGGAATATCATCATAGTTAGCTCACATTTCAACAAATGATTCGCGAGTCCTTGCTATCAGATGGTTTATGTCCTAAATGTTTTTTTTTGTGCACTTGTATAAATTGTAAATTTCGAAGTATGATTTTTACACCATTTAAATATTTTGTCTGGTTTTAAAACATGAATTATATTTTTAGGTAATCACTGCTCAGTTACCCTCAGTTGACTTACGGTCCTTAATCTTTGTATAGTGACATTGAATTTAAGGTAATTTTAAGGATGAGGATTTGAATTGCAAAATATCCTATAGAGGAGATTGTATTTTGTATGAAGTGTACGTTCGTAAAATAATTATATATATTTATTTTAAATTGTTTGAAACATTTTCTATTATGGAATGTTTATCATCAAGAAAGATCTGAGAATTGGCATGCTGAGTAAAGTATTCCTGTACAAAGTAGAGGCAGCTTGTATTTTATTTTGGTAGATCCAGCTATAGTCGAAATTTTGCTTTATTATATCCAAATCTACTTATTAAAACGTCTACGTGGCTACCGATTCTCCGGAAGGGCTAATATTTTAATTCATAAGTTTATGATTTTTTTTTGTTGAAAACTTGAACATTCAAGGGAATACATCCCGTTTGAAGCCGGACTATATAATTCGGAGTGCATTTGGGCCAAAATAAAGATATTTTAAAAATTTCACTTACACTACCTCAATAGCTGCCAGATACCTTAAGCTCCAACTTTTTTCCGTATAGAGATGTGTAGAAGAGAGAAATGTTAGTTTGCCAAGCGTCACATTACCTCTTCAAAGAATTTCTCTGCCTTGAATAAATGTTAAGCCTTGGACTCTCTGAGTTTAAAATTAGCGAGTTCTGAGAGCAATATGTTTCTTGCGGTTTAAGTTTCATTTGTGCACCATGCCATGAGTTGCTAAGATCACGATATCGTCTGCCAGGAGACGCATTATTGCTTCAGTAATACTGTCTACTGGTATACCAGTTGCACTACTGGCGATAAAAAAAAGATGTATTGTCGGCAATAAATTTAATAAATAGCGATGGACATAAACTTTCTCCTTAAAGGAGACCAAAGTCTACATTTATTTCTTTACATAGCTCATTACTAATTTTAATTTCTACTATTGCCGAATCGTAAAGACATTTTTTTTATAATTTTCGCACTGATTCAGAACCCGAAAAGGTTTCTCCAGAGGAGTTTCTGCTTTATAAAATCAAATGATTTCCAGAAAACTGAAAAACTGACATATATGTAGCTCCTCTTGATCGTAAGGTTTATGTTAATGAGTGAAATTAATGTGAAAATCTGATGAGTACCTGTAAGTGTACGAAATCGTGCATATTTCTCAGGGATCAGCTTTCAATTTCCATCCAGACTCCTTTCTTATTTGCTAAAGTTCTGTTGAATAGTTTCGTCATAATGTTGACTAAAGAAATTACCCGGTAGTTTTTTTTATAGTCGGTCTTTTAAACAACAAAAGATAATTTAGTCCTTCAGTTTTATGTTACGGCCCTTTCCACGATATTAACACCTTTAAATAGTAATACAAAAATAAATAAAAAAGATAAGAAAACGCAAAAAATATAAAAATGTGAAAATGTTTTTAGAAGTAATGATGTTGATTGAAAACGTATTCATGGAAAATTCTGATAATTATCCTAGGAAAATGCAATAAACTTCGTTAATACTCGTCCCTAATACATAGAATGAAAGGACTGGATTGAATTCCGTTGACAGATTTTATCTGTTTATACTTTCCAACATTATTCCATGAAGATCACTCTGGCTTTTCACCTGAGATCAGCATTCCTCATACCCTGTGAACCTCGATATAACATTTTGATGGTTACCCGCGGTCACATCCCTGGGTCTTGCCCCCTTCTCCCTTACTTGCTTGCCTACCAGCTAACACCCTCTAACTATCAAGAATCCATGTAAAACTATTAATGCAGCATTTTCTAAAAGGGGGAGTTCTTTCTCTCATTACGGATGAAGGATTGATCGTGGTTTTCTCACTGAGTAAGTCGAGTAAGTCGTTGAGGGTCTCGAGGGTGTAGCCTGAGTTATTTAAACATAAGGCATGGGGTTGCTAAAAACAAGTCACTTCGCGACTTTCGAATTCATAATTATATGTCATTTGTTTCATGTTTCACGAATATTTGTTGGCTAATGGTCCCTATGTTATTAACCAATATTTCTTCTTTGGGAGAGCGGGGAGCGGGAGGCTAGTTATATTAAGGCCTCCTTGATCTCCAAACCATAACATACTCCAATATATTATCGTAGAAGCGTTTGCATGAAAGCAGCAACCATTAGTCGCCAAATTTCAGATGAACACTGATTTTTTTTTTTTTTTTTTTTTTTTTTTTTTTTTTTTTTTTTTTTTTTTTTTTTTTTTTTTTTTTTTTTTTTTTTTTTTTTTTTTTTTTTTTACGGCGCATCTACATCTAGGTCATTAGCGCCGACATCCAGGGTGTAGCGAGGAATTTTACCAGTGAGCCAGCAGGGATGATAAAATTCCTGCCGGAGGTTGGGAATCGAAACCCACCATCTCCCGCTTATGAATCCAAGGCGCTAGCCATTAGACCACGGGAGACCACAAAACACTGAAATTGTTTTAACGTTTGAAGGAAAATACATAAAATAGCAATGTAATATATATTATTGAAGGAAATGAAATGCTCTACAACCCTATAACCGTTATTTTTTTTTAGGTTGCATCGTTGAAGAGTTATCCGGTCATAAAATGTGCAGCAAAAGTTTTTTTTTCCAAATTGACAGGCTTTCAAGAAAGGATATTTCTAAAACTATAGATATCACGAAAAACTTCATTCAGTAGAACACTTAGCAAATTCAATCAGCTTTCATTTGTTATAGAATATTTGTTTCCGAGATATAATAGGAAACCCGAAAAATGGGACCTTCTAACCCCCCCCCCCCACGGGTCAAAGGCTACGGGCTAGGACTTTTGATAAGTTCACCTCCTAACCAGCCCTAAAACAGTTACGAAGTCAACATTTTTTTCCAAAAATTTACATCTATAACTCTTCGTTGCCTGGACTGTACATTCCTTCAGAAATTAATATAATCGGACCTTGTTATACTGAGTGTTCTGGCATTTTGGAGGAATATGGTACGTACAAGAATCCTTAGCAGTAAAAATGTCACTCATTTATTTTATGATCCCAGTGATAAAACTACCTGCCTTACATCCGAACCTATGTACGGTAGTGGCTCCAAAGGGAGGCTGAGGAACCACCCTTTATGCCGGGGTGGCAGTTTCGAAGCAGGCCATCCAACGAATGTTTTATGGGCATTGTACGCATTTAATATAGGGGCCGAGGGTCGCTGCTCTCCGATAGAGAAATGAATTTGGAATTTTCTGGTCGCTTAGCCTGCCCTGGGTCTGGTTGATGGTCCATGAAAATGTGGGGTCGGTTCTTCCCCTCACGAATCAACTGTCTTTTCCTCTGGCCACTGAATATACAATTCAATCCCACCCTTGGTAGAAAAGTTCGCATCGTATCGCTAGTGAAATGGATTGAGATTCTAAATCTGTGAATGCAGCTGTGTATGCTTTAACAGTGTTGGGCAAAAATCATTCAGAATAATGAACAATGAATGATGAATAAATCTGTTTTTTCATTCTGATTAATGAGTAATTTTTCATTCATTATTCAGCGATTCAATGAATAACGCATTTTTTTCTTTTTATTTGAATTCAATAAAAATGATTTATTGAATGAAAGTTATTTGTTCCAATGACATTTTTTTTAATAAAATTCATTCATTGGACTGCATTTTTTTGTTCAATACATCTGATTTATTTTAAGAATATTTTCTAGTAGAAATGATTACGTTCATTAAAATGTATCTTACTTATAATGAAAATTATTGATTTAAGTAAGATTGCTCACTGAACTTTGAAGGAATCTGAGTATCTTGCTCCATGAAACACGTTATTTTAAATGTATAAAAATAATGAATGAGTAATGAAAAATAATTAATTATTCATTAAATAAAAGAAATCATGCAATGAATAATTCAATAAACAAATAAATTCTTATTCAATGAAAATGTATTAAATAATGAGCCAAACCTGTTATTCATTTAATAAAAAATAAATCCGTGGATGAATAATTTATTCAATGAATAAATTCTTATTCCATAAAAAGTTATTTGAATGATTATTAAATACAAAAATTGTTCAATGATGATGGATTGTTGTTGTTATACTGTACTATATATATTATAGTATGCATGTACTGAACATCAGAATCAGAATATTTTGTATTGAGACATCTGCCTTTATAGGTTTATATATATATATATATATATATATATATATATATATATACACACATATATGTGTGTATTCTTTATGTAAAGGCTTTTTAGGTCAAAAACTTTTAATTATTTCGTTCCTGCCATATTTTTGGTCTGTAGAAGGTCTGCGTCTTTTATCGTAAATTTACCTCTACTATATATTTTTTCCTTTTAGGTAAAAAGGAAATATATATAGTAGAGGTCAATTTACGATAATATATATAAATATATCGATAGATTTTTTTTTTTTAGTGAATGGCGTTTTTATCCAGCGGCGTTTCTCTTCACCTAGTTTTCGCGCAATATTTCGCTGAAATCCTATCCAGCTTTGCCAGGCTCATCATAAATCATAAAACAATTGAGTCCCACGGGAAGAAAAACACCATAAAAAACACACACACATATATATGTATATACACACACACACACACACACACACACACACACACACACATATATATATATATATATATATAGTATCTTCAGGCGTCTAAAGAATGTAATAAATCTTCAATTATTTTATCTCCATTTACGCATTTATAAAAGTTAACTAATTGACTGGCGTGCAGCAATAAGGAGGTAGCTCTATTTATGGGAATTTTTAGGTCAGAACATTATCATAGATTTAAAAATTATCTAAATCTTCTGGTACAATAATGAAGCAGCTCTGGTGCATACAGCCAGCTCTTAAAAACTGAGAAAAGCAACGAGCCACGCACACAAATATGTTCGGAGAGATGAGATGAAATTCTATAATGCATTAAAATGAGTAGCTTCTTGAGCTACACTCTAAAAAAGGTAGGATAAGGTAGGTGGCTATGTTATGATAAAAAAAAATGGGGAAAAATCAAGAAACAAAGTTTTACAGTGTTTTTTTTTTTTTTTTTTTTAACTTGCCAAAAATGTAAAAATTTACGCCCTTTAATAGTGAATAATGTATGCAAATCTACACATGTATAATATTTAACTAAAAGTAGTTTTTGTTTCGATCTATCTATTTATACTTGCTCCAGGTCGATTAAATTTTTTTTTTCTTGGCGTATCACCTACTTGGGCTATTAGCGCCCGGCTATCTTAGCGTGGAGGCAAGGACCAGACGGTCACCCATCCATGCACTGAATAGAAAAGGATAAAAGTAGAAAGAAAAGGTTGATGACCGTTGATATGTAATTTCGCGGGAAGTTGGGGTGCGATCCTGGAACTAGACCGTGAGGTGGCGCTACCGTGGCGGAATTACGAACTACTTCCATCGACTCCGCCGTCTCTTTAGGCAGTATATGATCATTTTCTTCTATTCAAATCAACATATTTTTATTGATATATTTACATTTTACAACTTTTCCTATAGAGATTTTAAAAAGTGACCCAAAATGTGTGATTATTGTTTTAAAATAGGCAGTAGATTAGCAAAGGACGATCTGCAATATCACCTACCGGACCACATTATATCATAATTTATAAATAAAAAAAAAATCTAAAAAAAAGCTTTTTTGAATTATACTGAGGAGTTTTTATACACAACATTTTATAAAGATTGGAAGAGAAGAATTATTGCTTTCATATAATTGAATGACAATTTTAATACACTGAAACCTAAATAATTATGTCTCTGATGCTGAATGCATATTTATTCAATGACCTTCTGCCTATTTAAAAAAAAAAAAATGTTGGGGTTTATGTCATTAATGTGTTGAGGTGAACGCACATAAAACTCTGTGAGGCGGAAAAATAGCATTACAAAATCCGTTTTGCTTCGTTATTTATTGTTTTCACATATAATATTACTCATGCCTCCTCATGCCTGATGGAACCGGCATAAGGACTCCATTATCAACATGTACTAGTGTCTACCATGCCGAACTGATGGCGATAAAGGAGGCTATGAATCAGTGTATGAACCTCGAGGGAAATGTTGTAATCTGTAGTGACTCAAATAGTGCACTCTTGGCGATCCATGACAAGTTCACTAAGGACCCACTCCCTCAGTTCACTCTACAATAGTGTACGATGACATTTGTCGACGAGACTCAGTGGTAATTACAAGGCTGTGTATTGGACACACACGTCTAACACATGGCCATTATCTTGTCGGGAGGTGTCGTCAAACGTATAAACATTGTGGTGATGTACTTACCGTGGATCATATTTTAGCGGAATGCTCCCAGTTGCAAAGAGCCAGGGATTGGTTTGATATTTACAGTAGGGACATTTTGAATAAAGCAGAAAAATATCAGAATGTTATTGATTACCTTAATTTTATTAAAGCACACAAACATACCTAAAAATGTAACATCCCTTGAAATAAAATATATATATATATATATATATATATATATATATATATATATATATATATATATATAGATTTAGATTAAAATATAATATTGTATAATATAAACATTAGTAAAGATTTTAAATTTCAAACATTATATAATATTCGGCTAACTTAAACAGTAGGGTATTGTGCTAAAGGCCATTGTAGTCGACGCACAATAAATTATATAAAAAAAAAAAATATTCACAGCACTTATGGGGAAAAAAATCACAATTATTTTATTTTATTTTAGAGCCGTACGTCGTATGTGATGTAAATGAATTACTATTGCCCTTCGAGGAGGATGTTCAAACTCACTTAGTTTTGCTCCGTATATATATATATATATATATATATATATATATATATATATATATATTATATTTTCCTTTTAAATGTACCGCTTTTAGAAGCGGTTTAGTTTATTGAACTACATGTACCATAAAAGGTAGTATATCATAGATATGTTTTTCTTTTGTTTATTTTAGTTTTTTTTTTCTTTTAAGTATTCTTAGTTGCCATTACAATTATCTTATTAACGGTAAATTACAGTCAGTAAGGTCCGCTTTGCTTCAATAAAAATGCAATTTTTTCATTGTTTAATCCGGTGTCAACAATAGGTTTCTTTTACAGGCCAATTTATTATTTTCTTATTAATTTCGTTTCTGTATTCACTGAAAAATGTGCAATTGTAAATGATGTGCTGTGCTATCACAAGGACACGATGTTTCTTTTAGCGCGGTTCCTCCCTCCCTTCATAGGGAGGAACCCTGCTTATAAGGTTGATCTCATGAAACAATCCGGAAGTGCCGACTAGAACATTTTGCGTTTCAGAACCCCTAGAAACCGAATATATATATATGTATATATTTGTCTGTTCGCGGCATTGCTCAGAGAGTAATGGCCCGATTTTGATGAAATTTGGTACAAAAATCTTTCGTCTAATTTGAAAGGTCAAGTTCGTTAACCAGCAGAATCCGCCAACTGGAAGATGGCGTTTGGGGCGAAATTCGCGCAAAAAAATCGTAACGCTTACGTTTTTGAGTTCATAAGCTTGTAAGTACTCGTTTTATAGGCTTCTTGGGCTAGGAAAACGAATGAAACCATTTTCAAGGCGATAGCTTTAACCGGTTTCGAATAAATTGGAAAAATAGTTTTTGAATACTGTTTTTGGTTTGGGTACTTAGAATCATGGGATTCAGTTGAAACCTTACTAAATGCTCTACAATAAAGGTTCTGATGAAAGTTTTGATTAGGCGATGTCAATCGGAGAAATAAGTGCTTAAAACTTTAAAGTAATTGATTTCGATTACTCGAACTGTTCTTTTTGTCTTTGATTTTGGTACTTAGAATTATGGGATTCAGTTGAAACATTTTCTGCATGTTCTACTTTCATTAAAACTAATATGTTGAAATTTTTGTTACGTTTGGAGTTAAGGAAGGGTTAGAATAAAATATTTTATTAACAGACATAAAAAGTTTTGGTAATTTTGTATACTTTCCTTAATATCTCGAAAAAGGTTGAGAATCTTGGTGAACGGAAGATTACCATTAGAAAGCTTACTAAATACTCTACAAAAAAGGTTCTGAAGAAAGTTTATTCGAACGGTTCTTTTTGTCTGTTTTATTCCTTGTTATTTTTTAATTGCTTATAGTCGGATAATGTATTTGACAATAAAACAGATTAAGTAAAATAAGAAGATAAATTTATTGTTAAAAATGTAGCGTTCAAAGAGAGAGATCCCAAGGCTTTCCAAATGCCTCTGAGCGGAGGCCTTTCTGGCCGACTTATGGGATGGCCGACCCATACAGGTAAGATCATAAATCAAGACCTTTCAAGACTGGTGGAACCAAAATAATAACTGATTCTATTTTAATCTTTCCACATTAGACTAGGGATAAGAACGGAACCGCGCTAAGATGATGCAGTTCCTGCGAATCGGATTTTTTAAAAATTTTAAATCTATCAAAATAAGACAGAAAAGGCTCGTGTCCAGTGTAGTTAAAAATTTGTTTGTATTTTATTTATTGTGAAAGTTGTGTATGTTTGGAATGTATAAGTGGTGCCCTTATTAGAGGTCTACCATCGATTCTATTTTTAATATATATATTTTAAATGGGGTTTTGACAATTTATTGCATTCTATGGGTAGTGAGGAATCTTTTGAGACTGCTATGGCCATACGATTAGATATTTCATCGCCTTGCCAGCCAAATGTCCCTTTATCCATTTAAAATATATTGTGTGCATATTTTGGCATGCTCTTAAAAGTTGTCTTATGTTTTCTATTTGTGTATCATAGTGTCAGTTTTACCCAACATTGACAACAACTACCGAATTTCACAGATTCAACGTTGAATAATAACACAGACGATAGATTTTTTTTTTAAAAAAACAACAACATAACAAACAAAACACATTGCTATAAAAACTACAAGTGATGGAATTTTTCGAGTATTTTTTTCAGATTCAGCATGCGGAAATCCATGGGAAAACTCAGATAAACTCATGATATTTTTGGGTCACAGACCTGTGTTATCAAACACTGTTTAGATTCTTAAGAGCTACAGATCTTTATCATAAAATATAATTAACTTAAATAGTAAAAAAACATACAAATATTAAAACATAAAATATTTTATCGTTGTTTTACAATCCTTGATTATATTACATTTGGTTTGGCTATTATTAAGTATATTTTATTTACAACAGTTTTTTTTTTTCCAATTATTATTTGATTTTTTATCTCTTTTCCTCAATTTTTCGCAATATTATTTCTAGTTATTACTTTTTACAAATACAATATGCAACAAGAACAAAAAAAAAAAAAAAAAAAAAGAAAGAAATTAATATGTTTAGATTCTGAACTGCCAAAATATTAAGCGCCATAAATACATCTGACCGCGCAATTGAAATTCTATTTAATCAAGGATGGGTAGACTGGCTCTGAAAATGTTGTTCGTTTCGATTCCTAATGTCGCGGAATTAATTAATCCCCCAGTAGAGGAATTCAATTCTAGAGAAAATTAGGAAATTCCTTTCAGCAACTCAAGTTGCGGAGAATATTAAAAGTGATTAAGACGAAACCAGAGATGAAGGATTGATTTACAGCTCGTTGCCATAGGGTGTGCATAGGTTATTTCTAAAAACGTACACTTTTCGTATTATCATATTTTTTTCTCTATTTCCTCCCTATAGAAACCCTATAGAGAGGGAGTTTATTCTGCATGTCCCATGCTTTGCATATGACAAACATTTTTTGCATATATTACATTTTCGTTTTAGATATACAGATTTTATGTACAAAATATTTACAATTTATATACATTCATTATGATTTTTTTATACAATATCACTTAGTGAGAGGCGTGATATTGTTATTTAATTTCTTTATAATTTTAATATATCTAACCTTATGTATATCTAATGTAATGTAAGTCTCGTATCAAATGTAATGCTTATAGAATAGAATTTACAAAATTACGCAATAACAATAATCTAAATTTAAAATTTAAAAAAGCAAAGAAAAAATTACAAAATAAAACGTACAGTAAATATAAAGATAACAGAAAATCATTGTTCATCCTCTTTCTTTACTGATACATGAGCTTTGCCAACAACAAAGAGGTTCCAAATCTAATATCTTAATCATGTACCTTCGTTTACCGATATGATAAGTTTTCCTAGAGCAAGTGGATATTTATCGTAGAGTTTCTTTGGGCTTATTCGCCACTCCTTTTTGTCTTTTTAATAGTATTTATTAAATCGCTGTGGATTTGTATAAGTAATAAAGAGACGGACAAACACATGATAGACGATTTTGACATAGCCTATGACACCTACCTGTGTGCCAAGTTTGGTCAAAATCGGTCGAACGATGTGGAAAACAAACGGGCAACAAGCAGACAGACAGACAAATACCAGATTTTTATATATATAGATTGGCATACATTTTGTATTAAAACTGTTTAATTACCTACTAACTGTTTATTATATGCTCTAAACATTTTGCTTCATCTGACGCCTCTTCAGGCTTTGTTTTGTACACGTTTGTATTTATATAGCTTTAAGCCAGTGATGGACATTACCAATCAGTTGTTTAAATACATTTTTTATAGATATGAATATATATAAAAATAAAACATCTATCATAATAATTCATTTATTATTAATGATGTGTTTTTATTTCAATTTGTTAAATACTTTAAAAATCTACTAATTTAATTTATAAACATATTTATCGTATAAACACAACGGTAATAGGAAACTAGTACATATTTAAAGGGATTTCATATCTCTAGCTTCAATAATGAAATTCATAAAATGTAACAATCATATTTATTAGGCTATTCTATAAAACACAGGGTCAGAGGACTAATGCTTTGGAGGATTTGTGTTCAAAACTCGGGTGTTTACTAAAGATGTCATCTTGAAATGTCGTCGTTAAAGGGGGGATACGGGGCACCAGATCGTCCTTCGTTCTATCCCGCCATTATTTCATTTAATTTGTTCAGCTAGGGAGAAATCAGGTGACAGGAGCATATTACTAACCGCACTATCCCCCTAGTTTTTCGAATGATCAAGATTCAGATACCTTTCCTCTCCTTCCTGGAATGAGCCCCTAGTCCTAAGATCGACGAGTATCCCCCTGTCCTGAATAATCCCTAATCCTGAGACTAAGGAGTACCCCCCTGTCCTGAATAAGTCCCAAATCCTAAGAATGAGGAGTAATCCCCTGTCCTGGATAAGCCTCTAGTCCTAAGTGTAATGGAAACCCCCACATCCTGGATAAGCCCTTAATACTAATAGTGAGAAGTACTCCCCTGTCCTGAATAAGCCCCTAGTACAAAGAGTGAGGAGTACTCCCCTATCCTGAATAAGCCCCAAATCCTAAGAATGAGGAGTACTCCCTTGTCCTGAATAAGCCCCTAGTACTAAGAGCGAGGAGAAACCCCCCTCTCCTGGATAAGCCCCTAGTACTAAGAGTGAGGAGTACTCTCCTTTCCTGGATAAGCCCCTAGTACTAAGAGTGAGGAGTACTCCCCTTTCCTGGATAAGCCCCTAGTACTAAGAGCGAGGAAAAGTCCTCCTGTCGTGGATAAGTCCCACGTCCAGCAAGTCAGGACATCTCGCCTGTCAGCTTAATTGGTGGCTTTCTGTGGAAGTCAAATCGCCTGAACTTCGTAAAGGGTGCCCCGTAGTAGAGTCAGTGTCAATGAGTGTTCCGTGTTAAAAGTCAAACTTGATCAATTTCGAGCTTGGGGAGTGTCAGTCATCTTCCACCAATTCATGTAGGCCTCGGCAACACCTCCTTCCTCCGATCCCTTCATTAGAGTAATTGGGGAGTTTACCTTCGCATATTTTTGCGAGTTTCTGTGCCTTCGGGCGCTCAGATCATCTTCTATCTCTCTTATCATCTCTCACTGGGTCATACGTATAATACGGGGGGGGGGGGGGTCCCGATATAAGGGCCACTAATGAAATAACATTTAAACCGTTAGAAATATCGCCAACAGTGTTTGTAGCTTTCATCGAGGAACTTTCATAATTTTTTAGTCCTAAAAAATTGAGTTTTAACTGTTGGCCACTCACTGAAATGTCGTGTTTCCTTTTTACCCCATATTTTTGTGTAACGAAGTAGTGGAGATTATGGACAAAAATCATTAACCACGAATTATTTTCAAATAAACATTTTTATTAATTGAAATCAACTCAAAACAAGGTAACAACAGTATAATAATGCTTACTATACGGCTATAATAATATTAATTGTAATATTTGTAATATTAATAGAAATAATATAAAATATATTATAACAATATTATAAAATATATTATAACTGTAACATATAATGTAGTAATAAACTCTTTATGTCTGCCTCTAAGGAAGCCGGAAGGGCCATCAGGGCGTGAATATCTTTTTTCTTGATAAAAATTAATAACAATTTCTTTTAAGTTGATATATTGTTTCAACCAGTATTTATATAAAAGTTTTTTCTCTGCGGTGAACACGTTCCCACATTTTTTACATTTAATATAATATTTAACTGGAAGTCTTTCTAATATTGCTTAATATTTCTTTAAGAGCATCCTGCTGATCAAATTGAATCATTTACCCGAGGATTGATGCAGTTTTCTTGGATTTATCCACATTTTTTCAAATTTGGAAGAAAAAATAAATTGTATTATGTGATGGATCTAAAAATAAAAATCTTTGGAATCGGCAACTTTCGGCAAACTAAATTACCCTCAGTACGTTATACTTGAGGTAAACATTAAGCTCTAAAAAAACTTGAGATGTTTGCAGATGAAGTTTTTTTGCTATGGTCTATCAAAATTTTGTACATAAGAAAAATGTCAAAGATTAATGAAGAATAATTCAGAATAAATAATAAGGGAGTAATTACCCGTAACCAAGTATATCAGATAAAAAAAGGAATAGTTTGGACGTAATTTCCTTCGGATGACTTAATAAAAACACGGTCGTATCTTCAACTGGAGGTTCAAACTGATTGTTGGTATAAAGCCGGTTTTAAGGACTTTGCCTTGTTTTTAATACTACTAATGTGTTTGTTGTTCCAAATAAAACTAATATTTATTAGTTTTATACGATTTTAATTCCTTGAATAGTTTCTAAACTTAGCAAGAGGATTAAAAATTAAATATAAGAAAACAAAAATTCAGGTTTTTGTCCATTGGACGTTACACTGTGCGGCGCCAGAAATTTTCTCATCTCAGGGCTCGCTAAGAAAATTCCTGGCTGCACCCTGGATGTCGGCTCTAATGGCCAAGATTTGTCGATGCGCCGTAGAAAAAAAAAAAAATTTCGAATAGTGTTAAAATGCCGTAAAAAATAGTTTTAATTCTTCTAACATAATATTGAAAGATTCAAACATCAGTTTATTTTGGTAATAGAGGATTACTAATAATAAAATAAGATTGGAGTTATCAACTTTCTGATGTAAAAAAATTAGCTGTACATTTCGTAGTTGAAAGCAGTTTTGTCTTATTTGTCAAGGAAAATATTTTGAATCTTTTTTTTTTTTTTTTTTTCTTAATTCATGTTTATTTAAATTCTGTACAATGCGGATAAACCTAAGATTGTATTTTAAATATTTTATATTCTCTCATGACGAGAGATAATTTAATAACTTATAATAAATTTTGTATT
Organism: Gonocerus acuteangulatus; assembly: GCA_946811695.1. Taxonomy (NCBI): domain Eukaryota; kingdom Metazoa; phylum Arthropoda; class Insecta; order Hemiptera; family Coreidae; genus Gonocerus; species Gonocerus acuteangulatus. The sequence goes on from OX328132.1 coordinate 54,769,676, forward strand.
ATATAATCATTTAATGATAATAATAAATAGAAATTGTTTGTATAGTTATACCTACTTTGCTAATAAAGAAATGTATATTAAATAAATATTACATTTTAAAAGCATAGCCCCTTTTTATTCACAACTACCTAACCTCTGAAAATAATTTTAGCATAAATATGCTTTAGCTGTGACTAAACTGGAAAAAACCGTATCAAAAAAAAGTGTCCGCTGGCGTTCGCGCATGCGCAGTGACCATGTACAAAAAATAAGACTGCATGTGTCACAAAAAAGTGTCCTCTCGCGTTCGCGCATGCGCAGTGCGTAACATTAGATAGTTTGTCGGGTGGACCTAAAGCATATTTATGTTCTGAACTTGAGCAGAAAGCTCTAAACGAAATATTTTTTTTTTTTTATGAGTCATAATAATTTCCTGAGTTAACAATTTAACATTGTCGGATTTATTACAAGAAAATACTACTGACTTATTTTGGATGGAATGTGGAGTATACCTAGCTTAGGATTAAGAAAGGTGAAGCTGGGCCCTACTGTAGGCCGAGAATCCGCCTCTTTCTCTCCTACAGGATACTATTATTTTACCAACTCATTTTTGTAATTATAAAAATTCTAATAGCTGTTTCTTAAAGTAAATTTAACGAAGAATCCAAATTTGCAATTAGATTTTTCCTGCCATTTTTATCTTTTGTAAAAAAGTCATTTAAAGTTGATAAAAATTGGCATTCTTTACTGCATTTTTTTTTTTTGCTAAAAGCATATTTTTCCTAAAAACGAACCAACTTGTCAAACATCCAACTTTATATTCGTATTCTCCATCCCAAAAAGCATTACAAATTATAGAAACCAGAACGCCAATAAAATGTCTGTAGACAGAGAAAACTTGAACATTCATTATTACAAAAATCAACTTAAAAGCCCTATATTTTAAAAACATGACGACGTCATGTTGACGTGTCAAGTCGACGTGTAGTTTTTCCCCCCTACACGTCAAGTTGACGTGTAGGGGGGAAAAATAATGTGAGATTCTGATTCAGCACACTCGAAAACTCCCAAAATGGTGGTTCACTTCCTTCTGTTCTGTTTGAAGGATGTAGAATGGTACAACTTTCGTCCTATGCGATTTTGCGATATCTGTAACAGTTTAATAGATATTTCCTAGTTAGTCTCCTTTCTGCAGTGACCCTGAAAAAAATCCATTTATTTTACGTGTAACCATAAAAATATACATAACATATATTTTTTACAGTTTTATGATAAATATTTTTATACTTTTTTTTTGTATTTATGTGGCGTAGATCTAAAAAAATAGTACTTCCTTTTATTCTTTTCTTACCATTTGATTTGTTCGTTGCCCTACATGTTTCTTGGCCACCTTCTCAGGGGCCCATCCCCGCGTGTGGTGAGCTCGCCACCCATATTCAGACTGAATTGAGATGTCTGAATATGGGTGGCGAGAAAAAAAAAAGATAAAATAAATAAATAAAATATAGACAAAAGTTATATAAATTTAATTTTTGTTATTAAAAATTTCATTAGTCCTTTTTTTGGTTTATGTAATTCTACTATTTTTGGGAATACCAATTGTCTTGAAGTACAATCATTTGTCTTGAAGTGTAAGTATGCTCTCTTACACAAATCTCTAAAATTTGAATAATGTTTATCAAATATATATTTTTCTAGCAACCTACTAAAATTCATTTTAATCGGTTTGATAGTTTTTGCATAATAATTTTGAAATTCGGACATTGGCGAAAAAATTAACAATTGTCAAATTGTTGCAAAATCCAGACAAAATGCTTTAAATATTTAAAATATTAAAGAAAAACAACAAAAAACTAAGGCATGCAAGCTTTCAAAAAACTATTTCAGGTTGAAAATGGGTCAATTAGGCGAGTTAATATAAAAAATGTCATTAATAAGTTTTTGACGCCTTGGGGAAAACTCTAGCGTGAACACTTTCGGTGATATGAACGAAAGAAGTTCAAAAACCCGTCAATTTTATTAAATTAAAAAAAAAATGTTCCCAGAATTTTACGATTTACGCATATCTCAATTGTTCCAAAGATATTCCCATAAAAATTAGCTTGCCCCCCCAAAACCAAACTGTGTTGTGCCCTTGACTAAATGGGAAAACGCTGTCAAGCATTTCGAATGAGACAAACTTTACTAACAAATTATTCCACCTCCTGGAACGAGTTATGATAATAACATATGGGAGAATGTTGCAGAAATAACAGTATCAACCAAAATAATTATAAACAGAAGCTTCAAAACACTGGGTAATTAATTATAAATCGATACATAAACACAGGATCATAACATTCATTTCAACGAAATTGTCTGAAAGCCATTCAATGAAGCTCCGAATAAAATAGGGAAATGAATACCCATCCCTTGTCCGGCAATCCTCGTTCAATTATCATAACAACCCAAAAATATACATTCATCATCATGAGGGAAATATTACAATTATCGGTATCGCTTTTCAAAATTGGACTTCCATTTGGCCGCTAAGGGGGGAAACGAGGTAAAATGACGGCTCGGAATTGGTGTAAGGTAATTATAGGTGTTTCTCCGCATGTAAATAGGTTATTGTCGGTCCGGGTTCGGGGGGTTAGGATAATTGAATCCCTAAAACAGTCAGGTCCAAACCAATGTTTGCCTAAGTCCTTTCCAACGAATGTCAGACAAAATCAGGTCCGAGGGAATTTATGAGCAAACTCGCCGAGAGTGGTTCAGATCGATCTGCTCCTGTTTCAAAGCGAGATTTAACTGTTTGATTGATGCCTTCCTCTCATTACACCCACACTCCAATCTATCTACACCCCCCCCCCCCTCAATATCCTATTCCTCAATAATCATTGGAAATGACATAGCAACGATTATCTGTAATTTGTACAAGCACACTATAACATCATTTACATACTTTTTTAGTGCAAATTTAAACCTTCCTGACTAATTTAGTATGATAAGAAAAATGTTGGATACCTTTTAGCGCGGTTCCTCCCTCCCTTCATAGGGAGGAACCCCGCTTATAAGGTTGATCTCATGAAACAATCCGACTAAGTGCCGACAAGAAAATTTCGCGTTTCAGAACCCCTACAGACCGAAAATAACGGTGGGTCAAATTTGTATATATATATATATATATATATATATATATATATATATATATATATATATATTTGTCTGTTCGCGGATTTCTGGCGTCCCTAATGGTCCGATTTTGATGAAATTTGGTAAAAAAATCCGTCGTCCAATTCGAAAGGTCAAGTTCGTTAACCAGCAATATCCGCCCACTGGAAGATGGCGTTTGGGGCGAAATTCGCGCAAAAAAATCGTAACTCTTACGTTTTTGAGTTCATACGCTTTAAGTACCCGTTTTATAGGCTTCTTGGGCTAGTAAAACGAATGAAACCATTTTTAAGGCGACAGCTTTAACCGTTTCTGAGAAAATCTGAAAAAAGTTGTTAAATCAAGTTTTTGGGTTGGTTACTTAGAATCATGGGATTCAGTCGAAACATTTTTTGCGTGTTTGAATTTCATCAAAACTAACATGTTAAACTTTTGGTTACGTTTGGAGTTAAGGAAGGGTTAGAATAAAATATTTTATGAACAGACATGAAAAGTTTTGGAAACTTCGTACAATTTCATTAATATCTCGAAGACGGTTGGGAAATCGTGATAAGTGGATAGAAATATTTGAAAGCTTTATAAATTCTCTACAAAAAAGATTCTGAAACAATTTTTGATTAGGTGATGTCAATCGGAGAAATAAGTGCTTAAACTTTGAAGTAATTGATTTCGTTTATTCGAACGGTTCTTTTTGTCTGTTTTTATTCCTTGTTATTTTTTAATTGCTTATAGTTGGATGATGTATTTGACAATAACAGATTTGGCAAAATAAGAAAAACAATTCATTGTTAGAAATATAGCTTGCCAAGAGAAAGAGATTCGATGACGTCTTTTGAATATTTTCAATTGCCTTCATGCTGTTGGTTTTTTTATTTTATTTTTTAATTGATTTTATTTGTAGAGTTATTATTATAGTAAAAGAACACAGGAATATGTGAAGAAATTTGATATTTTCCAATTCATTGAAACGTATGAAATGAAGTATCGGTAGAAGAGGATTCTAGGGTCTGCCGGACCCGACCAGGTAAAGCCATAAAACCCTTTGAACAAAGGCCGAGGAAAATATTATCTGTTTCTATTCTAAGCTTTTCAAATGACAATAGGGATATGAACAGGAACCGCGCTAAGATGATGCAGTTCCTGCGAGTCGGACTTTTTTTACTTATGTATTAGGTTATTTTAAGCCATATAGTTAGAGAATGAAGTAGGGATAACCCTATTAGTTCTATTTTACCAATGGTACCCGAGAAGATTCCCACGAAACAACAGAGATAATTTTCTTGTTGATCAGTTCTCCTTTACCAATATAAAACTGAAAAAAAAATTAAAGAGAGGTCATTTCATTGTGGTTCAGTTCGTCTTTACCAATAGAAGACGCGAGGGAAGATGCAAGAGACATCATTTTCTGATGGATCAACTCTTATTTACCAATATAGAACGGAAATAAAAATGAAAGATAGATAATTTTGTTCTAGTTCAGCTCTTCTTTATCAATAGTGGACGGGAAGTAAGATGAGAGAGAGAGAGATCATTTACTTGTAGATCAGCTCTTCTTACTCGGTATAGAACGGAAAGAAAGATGCGAGAGAGATCTAGATCAGCTCTTTTTTATCAATATAGAAGGGAAAGAGAGATAATTTTGTTGTTGATCAGCTCTTCTTTATCAATATAGAACTGAAAGAGAGATAATTTTGTTGTTGATCAGCTCTTCTTTATCGATATAGAACTGAAAGAGCGATAATTTTGTTGTTGATCAGCTCTTCTTTATCAATATAGAACTGAAAGGGAGATAATTTTGTTGTTGATCAGCTCTTCCTTATCAATGTAGAACTGAAAGAAAAATGAGAGAGATAATCTTGTTGTAGATCAGCTCTTCTTTACCAATATAGAACTGAAAAAAAATGAAAGAGATAATTTTGTTGTAGTTCAGATCTTCTTTATCAATAGAAGACGGGAAAGAAGATGTGAGAGGGATGATTTTCTTGTAGATCAGCTCTTCTTTACCAATATAAAACTGAAAGAAAATAAAAGAGAGATAATTTTGTTGTAGATCAGTTCTTCTTTAACAATAGAGGACGAGACGATAGATAAGAGAGACATAATTTTCTTATAGATCAGCCTTTTTTTTATCAATAGAGGACGAGAAGGGAGATGAGATTGATCATTTTCTTCTGAATAAGTCGTTCTTCTCCAATGCAGTACGATTAGCAAGAAGAGAGATATCATTTTCTTGTGGATCAATCCTTTTTCTCCAAAATATGTTAAGAAAGATGAGAGAAACTATTTTCTTGTGAATCCGCTCTTCTTTATCAATAGAGAACAATAAAGAAGACGAGAAAGTCATTTTCTTCTGAATCTTCCTTATTGGGTCATTCTTCCCCTTATTGGAAGGAAGGTGAGATTGGTCTATTTCCAATAGATGCGAGAGATCTATTCACTTGCGGATTAGTCCTCCTTCGCCAATATAGTACGAGAAAATCATGAGAGAGATCATTTTTTTGTGGATCAGTCCTTCTTCAATATATTAAGAGAAGGAAGATGAGTGAGAGGTCTATTTCCACAAGATTGGAGAAATCTATTCACTTGCGGATTAGTCCTGCAATACCAATATAGTACGAGAAAATCATGAGAGAGATCATTTTCTTGTGGATCAGTCCTTCTTCAATATATTAAGAGAAGGAAGATGAGTGAATGGTCTATTTCCACAAGATTGGAGAAATCTATTCACTTGCGGATTAGTCCTGCAATACCAATATAGTACGAGAAAAACATGGGAGGGATAATTTTCTGGTGGATCAGTCCTTCTTAGATATATTACGACAAGGAAGATGAGAGAGAGGTCTATTTTGACAAGATTGGAGAAATCTAATCACTTGCGGATTAGTCCTGCAATACAAATATAGTACGAGTAAAACATGGGAGGGATCATTTTATTGTGGATCAGCTCTTCTTTTTCAATACTTTATGGTGAAGGTATTCACAAATACGTTTGTATTTTTTGTAACCGTTGCGTTCCTGTGGAAATTATTCTGCTTAGCTCATTCTCCATGGGGCGGGGTTTTTATTTTTTTTTTATTTTTATACTTTTCAGTAGATAAATCCCCTAAAACGTTTTACCTTGTGATTTGGATATGTTTTAATTGTTGGAGGCGCCAAAGGTGGAAGCAAAGAGCGTGAAGTTCAGAAAGCCTATCTCCTAATCGGATCTTCTTACTGTGGATATTCAACACCTCCTCAAGAACCTCTGCTTCCTGACACTAATACCTCCCAGCAAATCAACCAGCCATCCGATCATCTGAAACCAATTCACACCTCTACATTGGATCCTATTTGTTATCCCTGCTATCGATACCTCAAGAAACTACCTGGCTGATCACCACCGCAGGACTATCACATGATATGCTTCGAGATTTACGGGGATTATTGCATGAAAATAACCACATAAGTCCTCTACAAGAATAGTTTTACACGGTCGCGACGAATATTCTTAATACAACCTAGGTAGACACTAGAAGAAAAAAATCTTTAGTGCTAGCTCGGGATTTGAACTCAGGTCCTCCAGTATTAGTCCAGTGCTCTACCACTGGGCTAACCTCGCCGCCAATAGACATGTGTCTGTTTGCGGTCTAAAAAAAAAATGCTACGATTTTCATGATATTTTGATTGAATGGATAACTAAGGCGTTACCTTACGGGATAGATAATTATTATATGTGCATTATTTATGTATTATCGGAACAACTCCTTACATTTACTTGAGTGGCACCATACCCTTACACCTCCTGAGTAACGAAGGGACAGATTTGTCTGTTAATCCGCTACTTTCCAGGACTCAGGATTAATTTGGATCTTTCTAAGGATAATATTCGTATCCTGTGTAAGAGTCGCACCTGAGGGGGGAAGGGTTACAGGTCTACCTGAGTCCTGAGAATATTGTAGGACTCACGTCTCTGCTCCTTTCTCACAGCCGTATTTATGGCCTCGCCGAGAAAAGATAACGATGAACCCTACGCCATGAATCGTATTTTCCGAAAAAGTAATAGGGTTCTTGTTACTTTTACGTGACCTGGGATGTTAAAACCAACCTACTCATACTCACCTGACCGGTAATTGAATATGGAGTGTATGCTTTGTGTCTATACTTTTTTGGTTGTCTTATGAGGAGTAACTGTTACTTAAAAATATTTTAAGAAGTCAAGGAATTGTTGGGATTCGGCGAAGAAGAAAAGTCTGATTTTCTAAAAAATGTTTCCGAACGTTTTGGCATGCTCTTTGCCAGCTTTCTTCATCCAACAGAAGCAAACACACTGATATAAAGAAAAGAATAATATAAAAAAAATCAGAAAAATGTTAGATCATTTTTTATGTGCTTATCAAGTAACAAAACATTTTTTTACAAGGCAAATGAACAATAGTTTTAAATTATACTTAGTTATGAGTAGGTTACGGATGTTATTGTATTTACATATTTTTTTCTGATTTTTAAATCTTAATTTTTGATGGGATTCTGTACGTTTTAAGTGATTTTAAAGGATTTAAACAGGTTTTCTTTTTACACATTTAGTCAAAAATCCATATTTTTACATGTTCTGTCATAAATACATATTTTGATATTCTTTTTATTTTGTAATTGAAAAAATAAAGGGGAAACGGAGAAAGAAAGTAATGCTTTACCCATTGAATCTAGATCACTGTGTCTTTTCTAATTCCAAGAATCAAAGGTGGCTGGCAGCCATGCTTCCCCTGCACTAGTGGTCTAAGAGCAAATGCGTTTTAAAAAAATATACTATAACAAATTATTGTTTAACAATTGTCTAATTCCTTTAATATAAACTCTAAAACAAATGAATCAGTGAAAGAATCATGTCAATATCTTTTCCAAACTCGAGATAAAAAATAATGAATTTTCAGTATATTTTATTTCTCAGCTCCTAAGGCCCATTGGACGAAACGCTCGGACAAATGTCGACTAGTTTTCGATGCAAAATCACTAAAAACAAATTGGCCTGGTCGGTAATCCCACCACTGTGTACTCCCCTGATAAGATCAGATTTCACGTTTGATAATTTAGAAATGCATGTTGTTGCAAACAATTTTCCAAAATAATGTTCATCCCTACAAATTTTCAACTTCTTATTTGCCCTTTTAAAAGGAGTTCATAATTTTCATGTATCCTTTATTTTTCAATATGATATACAGTTTTAGCCATTTTGTTAATATATTTTTTCAACTTTTGTTCTTTCCATTTATGATAACCATTTATAACAAAGTTCGTACCAATTATTCATGCCTTTCTTTTCAATATTTTATAGTTTTTTAGGTATTTTTTTACTACATATTTTCAATTTATGTATTACATATGATATATAGTTAAATATATATGTATAATATTCATTATATGTATAATAACATCCGTTCCCTAGTTATTATACAGGGTGTCCCACGTTGAGATGTCATAACTGTAGGTGTTTATTCTGCATCCCATCTGTTCAGGGGCGCAAAAATGAGCTTTCTATCTGAACATTTAGAGGAGCTACTCAAACTTTTGTCTTTTTTAAAAACTACAGGACCCTGTATATCCTAAAACCGGCCGGGGAATCGTCGGAGTGAAGAGCATCTATTCAAAAGCTTCGCAAATTCGATTCGTATGTGAGTTTCGATACACTATGCTAGCAAAAATTCTAATTTACCACTGAGAGTTTCTGCGTGAATGGAGGTTGCCAGTATAAGTGGTAGGGGTATAGGAATCAATTTAGCAGTCCCCTATCCCTTTGGACAAGGAGCCTATATATCAGAGGGCAGTGTGGTGTACAGCTCTAGGGCTGTGAATAGGCCGTCAAAATTGAATCATTAACTAGTATCTAGTAAGCTAGGCCGACACTCGCCTGCTTTGGTCACCCCTACCCTCGACAGTACAGTACAAACAGCAATTATACACACTAACTGAAGGAAGGTAGGTGTTTATCCGCTCAAAATACCCCTGTTTAATGGTTTACAGTCACATACCGCTTATACAGTGCAATCATACTTCTGTATATGTAGATATACATTTATTAAGAAGTAGATTTTTTATAGAAAAAAAAAAGACTTCAAACTTGGGTAATATGATTTATTAACTAATCAAAAAGCAACAACAAAAAGTCCGAACTTTTCAAGGTTTTTCGAATAGTATACAATTAGCACAGGTCTTTCGAAGCTGATAATTTGGGTACATACTACTGGGGTGGCCCCGAACAACAGCCCGAAAGCCAGTTGGTATCAGTGAGGGGCAACAACTTTATTGGGTTTATTTACAAGGGTCTCCCCGTGGTCTAGTGGCTAATTCCTTGGATTCTCCTGCGGGAGATGGGGATTCGAGTCCAACCTGCAGCGGGTATTTTCTGGCTCGTAAGGGAAATTTCCCACTGCAGCATGGATGCCGGCCCAGACGTCGGTGGGCCTGAAAAAAAAAACAACAATTAAATCTCATTTTTTTCAATATGAATTGCACTTGTAGTACTGTTTTATTGGTAAAATTATGAAGTAATTGATTCTATTCGTCTTTAACTTTTTTTTTCTCTCTTCTTGATAGAAATGTATGTACATAAGCACATAAAACCTGTGACCGCCATTATGTATATCGAGATACCAGACACACAGACACTCACACAAACACACACACGCATATATATATATATATATATATATATATATATATACATACATATATATACATTTTAACGGAGATCATTTTTGGAATGAATGAATAAGGATGTTTATTTTACAAATAAATTACAAACATAAAACATGACTATTGTTCCAATTATTTTGAATATAAGTTATACTATATTAAGAAAATAAACAAATAAATAATTTATGAACAAAATATATGTATATTCCAATAATTTTAAATATTAATATAAACTAATTATAAGCATTCAAATTTATCCTTCCTGCATCTATTCATCATAAATAATTATTATTATGTAATAAGAAAACAAAGAGAAAAAAAATAAACAGTAACAACAAAAAAAGAAAACATTTCTGCTTTAAGTGATTAAAGAACATCTTTAGGCAAAGGTCTAGGATGGCCGTCATGCCGAAATCTGTCCAATATTTTATATAATTTACATATTGAATACAAACAATTTGTAATAGGTATTCATGAGAATTGATTGTGTCTCTCCCTCCATATGGTTTCGTTTTCATTTGTTATGTCAGTAGTTAAATTCGTTCTTATTTGTTTTTCTGTATTTAGTTGCGTCTCGTGCGTACCCCGCCACCTTGTACCAGTCCTCTGTCGGCAGTTAAGTTACAATCTCGGCGTCCTCTTTGTTCTTTCCTAGCCAACTCCTCCTAAATTCCTCCAATATCTGTCACCTGGCAAGGAAATGGAACATGTTTTCATTTTCAGTCAGGTTACATAGAGAGCATAGATTTTTCCTCCCTTCCATATAATGTTTGGTATCTTGTATTAGGATCGAGGAACATTTAAAGAAATTTTTCGATGTTGGTTTAATGGTGCAATCTCAATATTACATCTTGTCAGACTATTCAAAATCTCCCCACATTAATTCTTGACGTGGTGAAGAGGGCGAAATAAGTGAAAAATTATCATAGCTGTTTTGATTAGAGAGATTATTAGCTGAGATAATCCCCCCCTCCTTTCAAGTGGTTTTACAGTAACATATCCAATTATCAATCCAATATTTTTCAGGTGGAAGGTCAATAAAAGAGATTTAACACGTTAATTAATTTTATTTGTAAGTGCTCTACATGTTTCACACCTTAGGTTCCTCTTCAGGAGGTAAACACGATAAACTAAAACTTACAGCCTAATTGTATTAAGGCACAGCTTTTTTATTTTATTTAGTGTATTTCACACAGATGATTGAAGCATAGCATTGAAGTAATAGTAACCTCATATTGGAGGTGCCATTGTACGGGAAGGTTCGCCTTAATACAATTAGGCACTAAGTTTTAGTTTATTGAGTTTTTTAGCTCCTGAAGAGGCACCCAAGGTGTGAAACATGTAGAGCACTTACAAATAAAATGAATTAACCTGTTAATTCTCTTTTATTGAACTTCCGCCTGAAAAATATTGGATTGAAGAAGATTGGGTCACTATAAAATATAACTCCAATTATCAGAAAAAGTTGTTTGGATATTTTTTTTTATAAATATTTAGGAAGCTTTAAAAAGCATGTGGTTTATTTCTATTGTAAATTGACATGTCTCATGTTGGAGCACGGAGAGCAGGGGATGGGATGTGCTTTGATAGAAGTACTTTGAATCCCCGCATCCATATTCGGCGCTTTAGCCGTTTTATAACCGCAATCTCATCTATTGCTTTGATTGAGAAGGATACGGTTAATTGCGGATGGAATTCAATCAACAGATGGGGGACAGGAGGGGCTTTTACTCTGCCCAATGCTGTAGGGCACCCCATTCCTCTTTGTTCTACCACTCACAACACCATAAACAAATTATTTATATCAACCCGTAGAGTACAGATCAATCCCTAACATTCAAATCCCTTCGGGCTTAAATAAAGGAAAAAAATATATACAAATAATAATATAAAAGCTGTTTTTTCAATTAATTCACTCTAAAAGGCTCGCGCAAAGTGCTCATTTTTTGATGTCCGTACTGCGGATTTACTCATTCCTAATGCAATTTAGATATAATTCCTAGGTCCTGTATGTTCAATTATCGTACTATTTTTGTCTATTGTGACATTTAATATCACTAAATTCATTTGAATGTGGCAAGAGGTGAGTAATGAAAAAATTTAACTTAAAAAGTTATTATTATTTATTTGTTGGTGTTCCGCTTTATGGCGATGTACACCTTACATTTTATATATTTTATTAAAGAACATTTTTTTCCTTATTGCATATATATATATATATATATATATATATATGCAATAAGGTAAATTTATATTATGTATACATTATTACATTCCATTATATTGTCTTATTCTCTATATATTTACACATTTACATTACATTTTGCTTAATACAAGCTTGTTTTTATTATATACACACATACATACATATGTACATATACAGAATATTAGATTACATGATGTTAAATTATTTTGAGTCTATTTACATTATGTTTGTATATCAGTATTATGAATTGCATCCTAGGAAAGTCAGAATGAATCAGAAGGTACATGAATTATTAATGTCTCTGTAGGACACTATTTTAAAAACGTTCAACTTAAAAAGTCCATCTCGCAGAAACTGCGTCATCTTAGCAACCCTAGTGCCATTAGTTAAGGAAGAGGAGATGTTATTTGTAGATTTTGATATTTCTTTAAAAAAATAAAATTATATTAACCCTGCATTAGGCGCAATGGTTCTATTGGGAATTACTTATGAAATGATTAAACATTTGCCCAGCATTTCATTCAAAACTCTTCTAGACATTTACAACGAAATCTTCCAGAGTGGTAACTATCCTCTTTTCTGGAATGAGAGTATAGTGGTACCTATCTTAAAACCAGGTAAAGACGGTGACTTACCCACTAGCTACCGTCCGATTTCATTGACAAACTCTGGTTGCAAACTACTCGAAAAGATAGTAAATAAAAGACTGTTATGGTTTTTAGAAGCAAATAAATTACTGTCACCCTACCAGTGTGGTTTTAGAAATCAACATTCCACAATGCACCATATCGCCAAAGTAGAAAGCGACATATTAAACGCTTTCTTAAACAAAGAATCTTTGCTAGCCGTCTCCCTAGATCTAGAGAAAGCCTACGACACCGTATGGAGAAGGCTTATCATATCACAGCTGGTAGATTGGGGTGTCCAGGGCAAAATACTGCAGTACCTCAGTAACTATTTATCTCAAAGAAAATTCAGAGTGAGGGTAGGTACCACTCTTTCGGATGTCTTTGTTCAAGAAAATGGAGTGCCCCAAGGAGGTGTTCTGAGCACAACCTTATTCAATATTGCTATGAATTCTGTCCATCAGTGTATCACCCCAGGAGTAAAATTTTGCATGTATGCTGACGAACTACTTATATACAGCTCATCCAAACGAATTCACACCGCTGAACAACACATACAAAGTACACTTACAGAATTAGAAAAGTGGAGTAGTAAAACGGGTTTCAGGTTTTCCAGAGACAAAACAAAATATATTGTTTTTACAAGGAAAAGAAATCTTCCAGCCCCCCACCTTACAGTACATCAAACACACATTCAACATACAGAAACACTCAAATTCCTCGGACTAACACTGGACAAAAAATTAACGTGGTTGCCCCATTTGAAAGAGCTCCTTAAAAAATCCAAAAAATCTTTGAATTTTTTAAGAGTTCTCAGTAGCACAAAATGGGGAGCTGACAAATTTACGATGCTTACTCTGTACCGGTCTTTTACCAGATCGCTTCTCGATTACGGATGTATAGCTTATTCTTCTGCCAGCCCAACCACCTTGAAACTACTTGACACAATACAGAACACAGCACTAAGAATTGTCAGCGGTGCATTTAGATCTAGCCCAGAAGAAAGCTTATGTGCCGAAACTGGTGAACCTCCACTGCAGTACAGACGTCGAATGATATGTAATAAATTCGTATTGAAATGTAAAGCTATTGGAACGCCATGCGTCACTGAGTTTTTATATAACCAATACTCCGAAAAATACACCGAAAGAAACGTTAAGCAAAAGCCACTCTCATTACGAACTAAAGACAATCACAGCGACCTAACTCTCTTCCAAACACCTGTTCACACAAATAACATTACTGAGATACCTCCATGGCGACTGAAAAACCTTAAACTAGACTTAACACTGACAAAATACAAAAAATCAGACCCAACTTCTTCTACACACTACAAAAACGTATTCAACTCCCTGTTCAGGCAAAATAACAACACCCAGTACATATTTACGGACGGATCAAAAACTAACTACGGGACTGGTGCTGCCGCCATCACAAGAAACGAATCCTATCACATAAGATTACCCGATCACACTACTGTTTACACAGCAGAATTACACGCAATCCTTTTAGCACTCAAAAACATTGAAGATACAGACACGAACGACATAACAATATGCACTGATTCATTAAGCTCCTTACACTCCATAACAAACATTTACAGCACACACCCTATTGTCATAGAGATTTTTACACAATTATTCCAACTACAAACAAAGAACAAACATATCACTATGTTTTGGTTACCTGGACATGAAGGGATTTCACAGAGCACTACAGTAGACTTACTAGCGAAAACTGCAACCCAAAGACCTACACCTGACCTGAACAAAATGACAGCAACTGACCTATGCAAACTAGCTGAAAATAAGACAGTAAACGACTGGCAGACAGAATGGACTAACTCTCAAAGCAAACTACGGGAAATAAAAAATACAATAATACCCTGGTCAAGAGAAAACCTAACAAGACGAGACCAAGTTATAATTACGAGACTTCGCTTAGGACACAGTTTACTAACGCACTCCTATCTAATGGAACGACAAGACAGACCTGTATGCGCATGTTGTAACGAGACATTAACAGTTAAACACATACTTACTGACTGCAGATTACGAGACTACCTAACAATTCCTCATGACTTACACGACTTACTTGCCGAAAATAGTCCACATATTAACACCATACTAACTCACTTAAAGACAATTAACCTATATTCAAAAATCTAGCCTTATCTCCAATTTACCTCCTAAAGTTAATTTAAAATAATGAACGAAATAGCCTTTATAAAATCATTTACATTTTTAAGAAATTAAGTTAATTAACCTACATTTAAATATAAAGCCCTATCTCCAATATAATCTTACCTCTTCTACCCTCCCCCCCCCCACTTTTTTTTTTCCCCTCTTCACACTTTATTTAATATCTATCATATTACCGTATTGTTATTGTGAAATATATTATATAAAACATGTTATTGTTATTATTAATTAGCTCACTAATGTACTAGCTATGCTCATAAAATGTACTGACTTGTTATATATACAATGTGCAAAAAGTATTTTGTAATATCTTGATGTATGTTAAAGAGCAAGTCGCCAAAAGTTGCGAAACTCTTAATAAATAAATATCAAAATATCTATTGGGACGGGTGAGTGGTTTTGGAGATGGAGCGTTGTGAGTGGATGAGCGCTCCTTACCTCAGTACCTTTCTACACGGCATGTCCCTTCAATTACATTTCAGATCGCTTGGGAAGTGGAGGCAGAGCACGGTGGTGCCAGAGTGGAAAAGCGCTGATTTAGATTATTTAGTTTGTGATTCTCACACTATATATATATATATATATATATATATATATATATATATATATATATATATATTTTATTTCGGATACATGATCAAGTATGTTGATGCAGATATTTTATGTACAAGTTGACAAAACTGGCAAAAGTAAAATAAAATTAAAAAAAAATACAAAATTTGGAAGAAGCCAACCATTGTTGGCACTTCCAGAAGTGTCTCAATAAATATTTTTTATTGATCATGAAAAGAGCAGGCAAGTAAATTGTCTCGGGCCACTGTCTCTTAAGCCGCCTGGGAGGATTGTCTGGATGGGATTGGGAAGATAAGGATTGACCTTTACGATTAGGATGGTAAGACAATTTGGTGTGGAACGTTTGGAAACGGGTTTTAGCGAGGTCAAGGACAAATGGGATCACACTATATTAGCTACAGAATCTAAGAACAGAATACTTTTTCCCCCTGTTTCAAGGATATTCCCATTAATTTAGGCCCAACGTCAGAATAATGGAAGTTATACCAAATTACACACTATTATATTCCTTCAACAAAATCACCCTGAATTAATTTAAATATACACTAGAAATACTTATTGCACTTTGTTTTGATGAGTTCAACCTATTCCGAAAATCTCAAAGAATTTTAACGCCCCAATGGGCTCTCATTTTTCTCTTCAATTTGTATAACTTGACGTATTGTTTTGTTCTGAGTCGAATGAGACCAGCCCCATGTTTCTAGGTTAATCCATTCTCGAGATATTTAATTTTTTCCGGTTTATGCCAATTCGGCACCACTGTGCGTCGCTGTCCCAGTAAGAGGACCATTGTGCCGTATTCCGTCACAAAAATTGAAGTTTGTGAATTTTCTTAAATAAATTTTTGTCTCATTATTTGGGTAATTTCAACAGTACTTGTAAAGCCGTTCACTGATATAATCGGAATACGCCTTTTCGTGAATTATTTTATTATGAAAATGTGAAAAAAATGTTATGTTTTTTCGTTGTTTTTTTTTTGCGAAAATGCCTAAGGAAACATTTGATCTGACCATCAGAGCAATGGGAAGTTGAGTTGGGGGTTATTCTAATGTATTTTTGAGGACTAATAGAACTCTTATATAAAACATAAGTTTATTGATAATTAACCAATATTGAAGGGCTTAGAAAACTTCTAAAACCTTTTTTTGTTTTTATAATTTTGACTGTGGGCGATTGGTATACATTCAAAGAGAGTAAATATATACTGTTTTGGGTAATAGAGCTCTCTGAGAGAGGTGGGGGGTCGGAAACTGAACATAATGTTTTACGATAATGCAAAATCAGCGATTTTACGATTTATTTTTTGGCATTGAGCTGATTCGTTTATTTGCAAAATTTTCATTTCTTAGATGTCTACGAAGGTTCTCAATTTTGTTTAGGCCTTAAAATGCATACTAGAATTTTTTTAAGGCCAAAAAATGTCGGTTGTCCTATTGAATACGTTTGAATCCAGGGTTAAAATAAATAGTGACCAAATCTCAAAATGTTTTCATATGTAGGCAGAAGGTCAATGAATAAAATTCCAAGTTAACGTAATATTCAAATTATTAAAATAGCTTTACATGTTTCAAATCATCAGCTGCCTCTTCAGGAGCCTACAAACTAAATAAAGCCTGATAGAACGTAGGCGAACCTTCAGCTACAATGGCTACGTTTCAGCTCAACAGATGATGTAAAACATTTAGAGCTATTTTAATAAATTGACCATTATGTTAATTTAGAATTTTATATATTGTGCTTCTGCCTACATATGAAAAAAAAAATCTCAAAGAGTAGGAAGATTTTAGGCGCTACAACAGGAAAACTAACTCTTTCTAAATTTTAAGCATTTATTTTTTTTATGGAGATCGTCTCACCGAAAATTACTACAGAACCTTTTTTGTAGAAACTTAAGTAAGCTATCGAATGGTCACCTTCGAATTACACCAACCCAAACGTTTTCGAGATATTTAAAATAATATACAACGATTCTAAAACATTTCATCTCTGTTAATAAAATATTTGTTTCTAATTATTCATGAACTCAAAAAGCAATTAAAATGTAAATATTGTTTGGATGAATGCAAAACGTCTGGGACAATTTTCAACTCAATCAATCGTGTCTGAATATCCAACATTTCTTGTAAACCGTTACGGATACCACTTTTAAGATGGGGATTCGTTTAAATGCGTTAAAAAAAGTGTGCCTTCAAGCATATTAACGCGAAAATGTAAGCGCTACGATTTTGTTCGCACGAATTTTCCCAAGAAATGTTCTGGAGGATGGATTCTGCTGGTTAACTGATCTTTCAATTCAGCCGAAGGATTTTATCTAAATGTGACCATTCACCATTTTTTCAGCAGCTCCAGAGCAATATTAGTATGTGTGTGTGTGTGTGTATATATATATATATATATACATATGGAATTTCTACGTTTCAGGCCTCATAGATCGCAAATATATATATATATATATATTTGCGATCTATGAGGCCTGAAACTTAGAAATTCCATCGGCACCTGTTGTTTCCGCCATAAGGAAATCATTACCTATTTTTTTTCTCGCGGCCCACCATGACTAACACGTATTTGTAGCCCCAATGAAAAAAAAAAGTCCGACTCGCAGGAACTGCAGCATCTTAGCGCGGTTCCGTTCATGTCCCTAGTGCCATTTGATAAGCTTAGAAAAGAAATAAACTTATTTTTTTTTTATATATCTCGTAAAAATTGTCAAAATCCTCTCGAACATCTCGAATAAAAGTAATATTAAGGCGTCAGGGACACCGACAGTAGCTAACTTTTACACAGAAGCGGAAATTACAGAATCTGGCTCTCATTCTAAAGCAAAGCTCTATAAATCAATACAAAATATGCCTAATAAAGCCTTTCTAGAGGATACAGAAGCATGGGCGTATATGAGGGGGGGGGGCTGAGGGGGCTGCAGCCCCTCCCGAAATTTTGAATTGATGATAAAAACTTCTCGTAAAACCCTTAAAAATAAATTAAATAAGATCACTTAGTTCATAAAACATATTTTATTTTACGTGTAATAGCGTTTTAGTTGCCTAAAACTATTCCAAGCTCTAAATATTTAGTATTCCATACCCTGGAAATGGTCTCAGCCCCCCCCCCCGAAATTGTTTTTATATACGCCCATGTACAGAAGGATCAAGAAGAAGTACACAAGATTGAGTAGAATGCCCTGCCTAATATAGCCTATATAGAATAATATGCCGAATAAAACCTATCTAGTAAATACACAAGGACAAATAAAAGTCTTGACGAATAACAAGTCAAGAAAAAAAACTTTATTTAACAAAATAAAACAAAGTTTAGTTGCCCAACTACAATAGAATAATATACCTAATTAAGTCTATGGAGTAGACACAAATGGACCAAAAACAAGTATTGTGGAATATTGTTTTTTTTTTCTAATTAAATACTTTTTATCAATATTTAGTATATAACCTTTGTTGAAAACTATTGATTGCTAATTGATGAATCGGTTTACAACTAAGTAGTCTTTATGAATATTTAGTATATAACCTTATGTTTGGATCTGAGTTTTTGGGGTGCTCTCCGCCTAGGCTTTGTATTTGTGTCGGCAGATACCTGGGGTATATTTACAGCTCTTGAGGATTAACTCTTAGCAGGTAAATTTCCTGCGGCCCCCTTGTTTCTACGGGCATTGAACCGCCATATTCGCTCATAGTATCTAACCGTTATGAAGTTTATTTTTTGGATTTAGGACTTAATATACATATGTAGACTAAATCATAGCAAGAAGTAATCCTCCGTCGTCGGTTCTTAACTATGCAGACTCGCTAATGTTATCCAATCTTAGATACATCGTATTTAAAATCCTCAGCAAAAACACGACATTTCATCAGAATCCCCTTCTGAAAAAAACTTAAAAATATGCAAAATAAAGCCTATCTAGTGGATAAAAATAGAGGAAAAAACCGTTCATGGTGGTAGAAAATCTTAAAAGTATTTCGCTCAGAAATCTCCGAAATATTGTCACTAATTTTACGTATCCTGTTTTATAGCCAAATGGATTTATATTCTATAATCAATAAGAAAAACCTACTTACAATAAAAAACTATGGGTAACAGATGAAAATAGGGAATACCAAGAATAATTCTAAAGAACGAAATCAACACCAGTACTGTCACATCTAGATATTCATACGGCATCTTCGAATTCTAACAAACAAAATATTGATTCTAATTATACGTATCCTGTTTTATTGACAAATACATTTGACTACTATAAGAAATTAAAAACACTAGGGAATATGCCAAAGAACTCGGAGTAGGAGCCTCGACAGTTTCAAGACATTTGAAGGAAATCGACAAATCCAAAACTGACATTTCATACGGTAAAGCCTGATATATTTTTAACAATGAATTGTTTTTCTTATTTTAATTAATCTGTTTTATTGTCAAATACATTATCCAACTTTAAGCAATTAAAAAATAACAAGGAATAAAAACAAACAAAAAGAACCGTTCGAATAAACGAAATCAATTCCTTCAAAGTTTAAGCACTTATTTCTCCGATTGACATAGCCTAATCAAAAATTGTTTTAGAATATTTTTTGTAGAACATTTAGTAAGCTTTCGCATGGTAACCCTCCATTTACCAATATTCCTAACCGTCTTCGAGATATTAGGGAATGTATACGAAGTTCCCAAAACATTTCATGTCTGTTAATAAAATAATTTATTCTAATCCTTCCTTAGCTCCAAACGTAACCAAAATTTTAACATATTAGTGTTGATAAAATTCAAACATGCAGAAAATGTTTCAACTGAATCCCATAATTTTAAGTATCAAAATCAAAGACAAAAAGAACAGTTCGAATAAGCGAAATCAATCACTTTAAAGTTTTAAGCACTTATTTCTCCAATTGACATCGCCTAATCAAAACTTTTATTAGAACCTTTTTTGTAGAACATTTAGTAAGCTTTCTAATGGTATTCTTTCGTTTCCCAAATTCTCAACATTTTTCGAGATATTAAGGAAAGTATACAAAGTTACCAAAAGTTTTTTATGCCGGTTAATAAAATATTTTATTCTAACCCTACCTTAACTCCAAACGCAACCAAAATTTCAACATATTAGTTTTAATGAAAGTAGAACATGAAGTAAATATTTCAACTGAATCCCATGATTCTAAGTATCCCAAACCAAAAACGGCATTCAAAAATTATTTTTTCAGTTTTCTCAAAAACGGTTAAAGCTATCGCCTTGAAAATGGTTCCATTCGTTTTCCTAGCTCAAGAAGCCTATAAAAAGAGTACTTACAAGCTTATGAACTCAAAAACGTAAGCTTTACGATTTGTTTGCGCGAATTTCGCCCCAAACGACATCTTCCAGTGGGCGGATTTTGCTGGTTAACGAACTTGACCTTTCAAATTGGACGACAGATTTTTGTACCAAATTTCATCAAAATCGGACCATCAGGGAAGCCAGAAATGAGCGAACAGACAAATATATATATATATATATATATATATATATATATATATATATATATATACAAATTTGAACCACCGTTATTTTCGGTCTCTAGGGGTTCTGAAACGCGAAATGTTTTAGTCGGCACTTCCGGATTGTTCCATTGTATCAACCCTATAAGCGGGGTTCCTCCCTATGGGGGAGGGAGGAACCGCGCTAAAAGGTTAGTACCACAAGAATAGACCATCTTTGACGGAGTTCTACTGGTAAAAGCTTAGTGTTGTCAAGTTAAGACTCTACGCCATTGTAGCACAGCGTGATCCCCTGACCAGACACTACACGCTTGTGAAACGTGTCGAGGAGTAAATCAATTTATATGAAGTCTGAATTGAAGTTTTATTGATCTTCCAGCTTAAATTAAAACAAGTAGAGCTATATCCTACTCCTACTATTGTAATATGTAGAATAGTTACCTCCTTTTTTCTAAAAAAAGTGTGTCTAAGATAAAAAAAAAAGAAATTATCATGGAGGGTTGCGTCGGTCATTTTCCTGAACGTGGCCTGCTATAAATAATACAGCATTAGGGCGATCGAACTAAACAAGGGGACGGGATTAATCAAGTGATTAGAGAATAGATAATTAGTGCAAAATTATAATAGAGCATGAGGGAGGGGGGTTTAAAGGAAAATATAAATCAGAACGCTGGTGTGGGGGGGGGGAGGATAGGAGTGATTTGTGAGGGTCGGTGACATTGATTCGCTCTCAGGCAACTGATCACACCCCACTATATTAATGGAAGCCTACTGAACGCCTATAAATTAACTGGACACCGCTACGCTTCTCAAACGCTCTGTCTCTCGCTCTCTCTATCCCTCCCTCCCTCTCTCTCTCTCTCTCTCTCTCTCTCTCTCTCTCTCTCTCTCTCTCTCTCTCTGATTTGCTCTCTCTCGATCTCTCTCTTTTTTAGCATTTTTGTTTTCTCCCTCCATAGAGAGGACCCCGCTTATGACGTCGACCTGAATCTGGAAGCGCCGACTAGAAAATCTCATGTTTTCGAACTCATTACGAAAATAGCAGTGTTTCTAATACATACATACATGTATATATATATATATATATATATATATATATATATATATATATATATATATTAAATTATTATTTTATATGTGATGCATTAAAAATATGATCCTTCATTACCGATGAATCATTTACAAATTACAATAGCTTATTTAGTAATTAAGCCTGCTTAAAACTACAATAAATAAAGAGAGGAGAAATAAAAAAATTATGTAATATGTTTTTATGCATAATATAAGGATTTAACATAATTATTTGAATCTGTGTTGAATATAAGAAGTTAATAAAAAAAAAACAAAAACAAACTTATATGCAAATATGTACAATATAAGTAGTTAATGATTAAGACTTTACTACCATATTGTTTTCCTTATAAAATGAAAAATGAATGAATGAGAAAATATTACCTATATTTATTCTGGGAATTTATCTAAACTTAAGTAGAAGTATATGCAAAAAAAAAAAAATGTAATGCTATTAAATAATAAAATAAAACATAATTTCACATTTTTGTTGTTTTTTTTTGTTTCATGATGTTATATCTTACTATTTTTCTTTATTTATTCCTCTCTTACGCTGTCCCACTTTGTTTTTTGGATAGTGAAATATTAATAATACTTTTATATTCTTATACCCCCAACCCCCTGTGTATAGTTCTATCATTGTTCCTCCCTCAGCCCCGTCTTGTTCCAGTATCCTACAATCCCTTCATGTTCACTTCCTTCTTTGAATTAATATGTGCAGACGCTTTATTTTATTAGCTAGGATTATAAATAGCGTTAGTGTTTTTTTTTCTATATAGAGTTACACTTTTATTTTGCACATACTACTATGTAAATTTATTTGTTGTTCTTAAAGGAGGCCCGTTGGCCGTGAGTGTTAAGGGCGTGAGCACTTAACTGTCCCTGTCTAAGGTCGTGGGTTCGATTCCCACTAGGGGTGGTGTCTTTTCTTTCGAAAAAAGAAAAGGCATCAGGTTAGAAAAAGGTGGTAACCTATAGATAACTCGTCCTAAAATTCTTAATTAATAATAAATGAACATTAAAGTTTAAATAAATATTCTTAAAGGACAAAGTCGCTGAATAAATATAGTATTTTATTTCATTCATTCATTTTTCATTTTATGATGAAATAAAAATTTATAACACCTGGATATAAGGCAAAGAGTCATTAACAAAAATAATAATTATTAATTATAAAATTTGGATTATAATTCTGTTTATTTTAGGTAAGAAGTATGGTATTTATTATTAATTAATTATCATTTATTATTTACTTTTATTAACACTCTCGGTGCTGACGTCATTTTCTGGGAATACCCCGCGTACTGATGAATTTTTTTGTTGAATTTTTCATGGATACATTTTTTTTTAATCATGTCTGATGTGTTTAATAGTAATGCAACAAAGAAAACTAGCCGGAATTGCATTTTCGGAAGTGTCCTTCAGGAGGGACATCAGTACGCGAGGAATTCCAGCTGCTTTGCGGGCTAGTATCAATAGACGCCCATTAGTCAGACCCGCTATACCTACACCTAATGTTTATTTATTTTAAAAGAAAACTCAATAATTTTTGACAATTTTTATTGGAATAACTAATAACAATAACCAATCATATATAATTATTGGTTTAAATCTTATTTTGTTAGACATTTTCAATTATTTTAACTTTAACGTTGAAGCCAACGGCCATAGCCACGTTGAGTTCACCGGTTCCCTTAGATCACCGAAGTTAAGCAACGTCGGGCGTGGTCAGTACCTGAATGGGTGACCGACCACGTGCTGTTGTCATTAGAAAAGGGTGGCAACCTGTAGATAGCCCGGCGCTAGTGGCCAAGATGTAGATGCGCCGTTAAAAAAAAAAAAATAAAAAAAAAATAAAAATAAAATAAAATTAACGTTGAACACCATTTGCAAATATAATTATTTTAATTGTTATTTTAAATTTGTGGGAATCAGCTGAATTATATTGGTATGAGATCAGTGAAAAGTGTGGATTTTCTTCAGTTGCTTCTGGCCCAAAAATTTCAGTTCTCACGTCTTCGTAGTCCGAGTCTGAGTCCAGTTCATCGGCCGATACTTCTTCCAGCAGTTTGTAGACATGCTCAGATGTCAAATTGGAAATAAAATATTTCTCTACGCTTTTCTTGTTACCCGCAGACGTATCTGTGATATAAAAATATAATTATTAGGGAAATGTAAAAAAAAAAAAAAAAAAAAAAAACATTTTCAGATCAATCAAAAAGAATCTTTATCAATTTTCCTTTTCTTCCCACCAGCAGATAACGACGAAACGGGTGATGCCATTTTGTTTTTGTTTTTTAATCCTAAAAAATAAAGTAAAACATAATTTTTTTTAATTAATTAATTATTAATTATTTAACATAAATAAATATTAAAAGGAGGGGATACAATAATAAATAAATAATTTAACATAATAAAACAGCGATGGCTTTTCTTTAGAAAAAAGAAAAGGCATAAGCCCTATCCTGGCTAGAAAAAGGTGGTAACCTATAGATATCCCGTCCTAAAATTCATATTAATAATAAATGAACGTTAAAATTTAACTTATTTTAAAATTTTAAATTTAATAATAATAATAATAATAATTTACAACAATAAATGTGATAAATAAAAAGCAAAAATTACCCTGTAACTACCAAATTTCGATGCCAAACGATAATATTTTTAAAAATATCCTTCGTTGCCAATCAATATCTGCAACAACAATTTAACAATTTAGTGAATTGTATTTAAATATATTAAATCAGGAAGTAAATATCCATTATATAATAAATTGTACTTACTTATAAACAATTTATCGAAGAAAAAGTTTAAAAATTCATAAAACTCTTCCGGTCAGCCAATTTGAAAACGGATAACACTGCTAGAAAGCCCAAACAATACTGAAGACAACTGCGTTTACCTGGAGTCGTAAAAGTGAACCCCCTTCATTTGCGAGCCTTTTGAACCTCAAGTGAAAAGTTACGCAGGAGTGTCCTTCCGAAAGGACACCCGGCCGCGGGGACGGTCGCTACTGTCCTTCCCAAAGGACGTCAGCACCGAGAGTGTTAAGAATATAGGGGGCGAGGTGGACCATATGCTGGAGGACCTGAGTTCAAATCCCGAGCAAGCACTAAAGATTTTTATCTTCTATTTTCTTCGTTGATGGGTTGAATTCGGTGTCTCTGACCGTCCCTAGGGCAACCCAGCCTTTAATTACTTTATTAATGGGTACCTTGGTGCTAACGACCTTAGCAGTCGACGCAGCAAGGGGCGGTCGGAGCATAGTACTGACCTCACTATCTCCCCTAGTGTGCCGTATGATCATGAATCAGATACCTCTATAGTATCTGCCCCTCGTGGCCTAATACGGGGCTGATTTTTTTTTTTTGAGTTTTAAGAAAGTCAGTTTTATTTTTTGTCGACGTTTCGGCTAGAAATTCAACCTTCATCGGGGAGATGCAAAGAACGAGAACTAGCCTCACGAATGTGCAATCAGATTATTTCAGTTCTAATTTTACAAACCTCACAAGCTTTGTTTTATGTAATGTAATATTCCTTTGTATTAAAAAAAAAATACCATTCAATTTTCTTAGTTTTAATAAGATCCTAAAATAAAGATATGGGATCGATAAGTAGAAAAATTAACTCGACTTTTTTATCTAATTTATGACTATTTGATTTTTCTAGATTTCTATATATTTAAAACACTTAAAATTAACTAAAACAGTGGTATCAATTTTTCTTTTTTTACGGTGCATTAGCGCCGGGCTATGAATAAGTTGCCACTGTTCCTAGACATCCATGGTAAAGCAGGGAATTCATTCAACGGGTCATAAAATGAAAAAAAAAAATCAACCTGCTGTAGGCGGAACTCAAATTCGCATCTCCCTTCCAAGGTGTTCCCCGAATCCAAGGTGTTGGCCAGTAGACCTCGGAAAGAGCCCTGATATCATCTCCTAACTTTTCAACCCAGCCTTTAATTAATTTATTTATGGGGGGCCTCGTGGCCTGTTACGGGGCTGAAATTTTTTCATACCAAAAATTCATAAATACAATTGTTTTTTCATCTTCGGGCCTTACCTCTGGACTCGCCGATAATAAGTCCAGTACAGGAGGTTCTTGTAAGATTATGAAGACTATGAATTACAAGATCGGTAGGCAATTGTTGGCATAAAAGAAAGCAAGGGCTTAGAAGTAAGATAAATGGGGGAGGGGGGTAGCTGGATTGTAGGGGGAGGGGTAGAGTTTTCCTAGGGCCACAAATCCGGACTGGAGGACAAAGAGAGAAGAGGCTGCACTTAGGAGGCGCGGATCACCAGCAACCATTCCTATTTATTCCTTCCTTCCAGGAAACCAGCCACTTAGAACCCTCCTCCCGACCGGGGTTGAGAATTTACATTTAGCCCCCCCCCCCACCCCTCAAAAACCCCCCAACACACTAAGTACCCGTTCTGCGGATGGCATTTCAATTCTCTAATTGTGAGGCAGGAACTGGAGAAGCATAAATCCGTTAAGTTGATTCATTGTATGATTTAGTTCTTCCTCTTGTGGCGGAGGTTCGCTCGGAGAGCCCAGTCCCATTTTTGAAGTTGGTTCCGTGCCCCCACCCTTTTCGCTAGGTGGAACACTCACTTCTACAAGTCACTTTATCACTCGGTCCCATGCAGAATCAACATCAAGCATCTCAAATGGTTATGCTCTATGAAATTCGAGCAGTTAACAGCCAATTTACGTAGGCATCTGTCTTGGCCTATTGTACTTAGAATAAACATATGTATACTATGATGATGAGATCATCATCAGTCTCCAGATGGCGCAAAGGCAAGGATGGGACACCTAAGCATGTAATATTTGAATGTGAAGTATTGGAAAGGAGGTGACTCCTACATTGCCCTCTGCTATTGACTGATCCAGCAGTCGAGAGCGACTGGGCCCTGCGTACCGTTGACTGCTCCAGCAGCCGAGAGCGACTGGGCCCTGCGTACCTTTGACTGCTCCAGCAGCCGAGAGCGACTGGGCCCTAAGTACCATTGAATTCAAAATACAAGTCGTTAGAAAGACGGGCCTACGTACTGTTAGCTCCTTTTATCTCTCGCATTCTTTCTGTTTTCATTTTACTACATTAGCTCTATCTAGCATTACAATTGCGTACTTCTCTTAGTTCTGCCTATTACAAGAGGCTGTTTAAATGAGATTTTTGGCTGTGTGAGCTATTCAGGTGAATTGTAACTTGTTGCCCTCTGAAGGAAGAAACTTTTTTTTATATCGTGTCCAAAGTCAGGGATCAAAAAGGAGGAAAACTTATTATACGTAGTAATTGATCATATGTTTAGCTTGTTTATTATTCATAACATTTAGGACAAATGCTAAACAAAAAAAACTTTTTTTATGCCGATACAATTTATAACTTTTTTTTAAACAATGTTATTTAACTTAAAAATAATTCAAACTCAAAATTAATTCAAGATAAATAAGAATTAATGATGATTGTAAACAAACTAAAAATCAAAATTATAAAAGACGAGTTTTAATTCGGCAAAAAGATACCTGAACGTCGGAGCGCTGTCTGGAAAAGATAATTTAGCCCAATAGATAGAGGGGTTTGAGCTTACAATAATTCCCCCACAAGATTTTTCTTAAATATCGTTAGGTATGGTGTGAGTATGCTGAAAGCAAGTTTTCAAACTCGAAAGCTGGGGGGAGAACTTTTGGCGGACGAAAAAACGCAAAATTTCAGATTTTTTTGTCCGAATTTTGGCCAAAGAGTGAACAAATGTTAGTAGCTAGATTAACGAAATATTTCGAAGATAACAAACCCTTCTAAAACAGGGTGTATGATAATGTAAAGCTTATTTAAAGATCTATGAAAATGACCCTAAGGTCGAAACGTTAAATAATGAGTAAAATAAATGTATAAGGTTCAGGTGAAGATCTTTTAGAAGTAAAAATGATGTGTTAAAGAAATCAACCTCAGAATTTTTCCTTGGAAAAAAATTTTTAACAATACAAGTACTATGTATTTTATAATACATTTAATGTTATAATAATCCATAAGAGATTGTAAACATTATAATAAAACAAGCATTTCATTTAGAATGGTAAAATCAAAACACAAAAGCAATAATCTAACAACAGTAAACTATTTTAATGTGTAGACTCACAGTTTTTAATCCTTTTTATGAGTTTTCGGAGGTGATGATGCAGTTTTCAGCCCATAAACGCCATCTCGTTTCCTCCCTATAAACCGAACCCGCGGAACGTAAAAATGGAAATGATAAGTGAGGTGAGGGTTCCGTGGATACATACCAGCGATAGGTTCGACTGAGAAATGAAATATGGAATAGTGAGGGAAGCTATGGAGAGCTATGTAGAGCTCATACAGCTATGGATCAAGCAATCCATGGAACCCTTTAATTTCGACATGCTGATGAATTTGACAACTGGAAATGCGGCTTGGCGTTCGATGGTGGATCAGAAACTGTTTGGTGTTTCTACTGCCGAAACTAATGTGACAAGCCCATGATCTACTGATAACAGCAATGTTTGGAATTTCAAATCACCCTAGCCGCTTCAAATTGCTGGCTCATTACCCCACCCTTTTTACTAGGACTGCTAGAATAGCTTTCAATATTCATGCGGATTTTAATGGGCCAATAGATCACGGTGCGGGTATGTGCCGAGCCGGCAGATCTCTATACACCCCCCTCCCCCTCTCTCTCGCGGATACTACTCGCGGTACACCAACACGCGTTAAGGGGGGGGACCCCCTATTAGTTATCCTTCTTCACCATTCATCGCTTTATTAAACTCATCGAAATTATATTAGTTTTGCTATCGCTGTTATTTTTTTATGATTATCGTAAAAAAAAATCATTAAATTAACCATAATGAGTTAATTTTGAAAAATATGTTTTATAAGTGTTTTACAATTAACTAGCTACTACCCGGCGTGCCATGCTACACCTACTTTCTGCATCTAGAAAAGCCTAAATAAATTAGAAACCAAATAAGTAATATTAACATCTAATTACACAAATCTGTAACTGTTCGGGTTCACAGTTTCGAACCCGTGACTCGGAACTGTTAGCACTAGACGGTTTTAACCCAGCCCATGACACTCCCCGGGTCAAGACCTACATGTGTGCCAAGTGAAAATCGGTCAAACGGTGTGGATTTGTATAAGGAACAATCCTACAGACAGCTGGTAGACGTTTTTGACCTAGCCTACGACTCTCCCCGTATCAAGGCCTACCTGTGTGGCAAGTGTGATCTAAATTGGTCAAACGGTGTGGATTTGTATAAGGGACAAATATAAAGAAAGACAGCTGATAAACCTTTTTGAACTAGCCTACGAGACTTCCAGGACCAAGACCTACTTGTCTGCCAAGTTTGGTCAAAATCGGTCAAACGGTGTGGATTTGTATAAGGGACAAACATACAAACAGACAGACACCTGATTTTTATATATATATATATATATATATATATACTAGCTGTTTCCCGGTGTGTCATACTACCCCAGTGTGGATTTGTAAAGAAATAAACATACAGACAGCTGGTAGAAATTTTTCAGGAATGGTTGGGTTTTGTCAAAGAGATAACGTCATATTTCAGAAAAATATATATTTCTTACGTTTCGTTAGTTAGTAAATAATTTATTATTTTTTAAATCACCATAACAATATTGCACATTTTAATGCAAAAATTGTATATAATATATTATTATAATAATTATTTTCACAACCATAGTTAGGGAAAAAAACTATAGACTTAATTTGTCTGTTCGCGCTCTCCTGAGTTCAAAAATGGTCCGATTTCGATTAAATTTGCTTCAAAAATCTTTCGTCTAATTTGAGAGGTTAAGTTCGTCAACCAGCAGAATCCGTCCACCGGAACATTTTTTTTTAGCGAAATTCGTGCGAAAAAAATCGGTACGCTCACATCATATGCTTGCAAGTACTCATTTTATGAGTTTCTTAGGCCGAGGAAAAATAATGAAACCATTTATAAGGCGATAGCTTTAACCATTTTTGAGAAAAGTGGACAAATAGTTGTTGAATAAAGTTTTTTGTTTGGGTACTTAGAATCATGGGATTCAGTTAAAATGTTTTCTACTTGTTTGAAATTCATATAAAAAAAAGTGTTCATTAGTTATGTCCAGTTATATGCGATTGCTGATGTTAGTGAGAAGATTTAAGTGTATAGTTATACTGTTATTTTCATCATGAACTAATGTGTTAGATACACAACAAATACTGCATTTTTATTTGTCTACGTATTTTTTGACTTAAAGCGAAGATACGCACATGTCTGATGCTCTCCTTGGCACAAACTTCTGTCGGGTTGAAGATTCAGTTGACCCTATCCGACTTTATTGTAACAATTAGTAAATGATAAATTAATAAAATATTATTTTGCTATTAATGAAGTCAAGAATTATAAAGTATGAGTATATGAGTATATTACAATCGGAATTTCACATATGTATTAAAAAATGGAGATAATATGGAAATATTTGTCACCAGTAGAAAAAAAAAGCCCGACTCGCAGGAACTGCATCATCTTAGCGCGGTTCCGTTCTTATCTCTAGACTCATTTAAAATGATTAAAATAGAAGATGTTATTATTTTTGGTCCACATTTCTAGAAAGCATGAAGATTAGATAGTTAGCCGTCGAGGTGATAAGTAAAGATGGAATGGTTGGGATGCGGCTAAAGAAACCTCAATACGATTTTTGTTAAAAAATCTATATTTAGGACGTTTCGGGTACTCATTGGTAGCCTTCGTCAGCAATGAAAGTGCCGGGAGGCAGAGGAGGACCAAAGTTGACGGTTCCATCTTTACTTTCAAGAAAGGTCTTATTTACGATCATACCTGGATGGGTCCCCGCCCTAGGAAGGACCCCGCTAGGCAGTTGAAAAGCTATATCTTGGAAATCCATATCTCTAAGATTAAATTGTTTTTCTTATTTTTCTTAACCTGATTTATTATCAAATACATTATCCAACTATAAGCAGTTAAAAAATAACAATGAATAAAAACAGACAAAAAGAACAGTTCGAATAAGCGAAATCAATTACTTTAAAGTTTTAAGCACTTATTTCTCCGATTGACATCGCCTAATCAAAACTTTCATTAGAACCTTTTTTGTAGAACATTTAGTAAGCTTTCTAATGGTATTCTTCCGTTTACCAAGATTCTCAACGTTTTTCGAGATATTAAGGAAAGTATACAAAGTTACCAAAACTTTTTATGTCTGTTAATAAAATATTTTATTCTAACCCTTCCTTAATTCCAAACGTAAAACAAATTTCAACATATTAGTTTTAATGATAGTAATACATGCAGAAAATGTTTCAACTGAATCCCATGATTCTAAGTACCCAAACCAAAAACGGTATTCAAAAACTATTTTTCCAATTTTCTCGAAAACGGTTAAAGCTATCGCCTTGAAAATGGCTTCATTCGTTTTGCTAGCGTAAGAAGCCTATAAAACCAGTGCTTACGAGCTTATGAACTCAGAAACGTAAGCGTTACGATTTTTTTTGCGCGAATTTCGCCCCAAACGCCATCTTCCAGTGGACGGATTTTGCTGGTTAACGAACTTGACCTTTCAAATTGGACGACGGATTTTAGTACCAAATTTCATCAAAATCGGACCTTTCGTCTTCGAGAGCGAACAGACAAATATATATACAAATTTGAACCACCATCATTTTCGGTCTCTAGGGGTTCTGAAAGGCAAAATTTTCCTTATACCTTATAAGCGGGGTTCCTCCCTATGGGGAGGGAGGAACCGCGCTAAAAAAGTTTGAAAACCTCAAAATACAAAAATCTGAGTTTTTCAAAAAGTTTTTATCGCAATGATTCCAAATTTTGAGCACGATATGGTTTAATGTTTTAGAATCTAATTCTAAGAGGATTCATTTTTCAATTTTTTCGATTTTATAAGTCGACTGGTTAAATTGTCCCCTGGCTCAAAAGGCCCTCCTCTCCCCTATTAATTGCATTATATTAGACCTATGAGGGCTATGGAAAACCTTGTATGCGGTAATGCATGTTTTTTTTTTGGATATGAATGACCTAGGTAAAAGAATAGCATTTGGTTTTTCATTTGTACCACTTTATTGTCTGCTTGCCCTACGTGTCTCGTGGCCTACATGCAACCTCCTTAGGGGCCATTAAATCTTAAATTAGTTTTGAATTATTATTTTAGATATTCCAATAAAATAATTATCGCTAATATGGTATTCATAGTTTTAAAATTCACATCTAAAATGTTCGTCAAAATATAATAAACCTTTTTCAATATATATTAAGATTGAGGCTAGTTAATCACCTGTGTCGAGAGGCTTAGCAATCAGCTGATCACTATATTTTCTATAAACTTTGTACTATTATTTTAAATGGATTATTTACTATTTTCTAATATTATTATAAAATATTTTATTTATAAATTTGATTTTTAAATTTCAGGTCCATCACCGAAAGAAATCTACCAGGTGGGACTCGAACACACATCTTTCGATTGAGCCTGCAAGCTACTAGACCATATACTTGTATATATATATATATATATATATATATATATATATATATATATAGAGAGAGAGAGAGAGAGAGAGAGATAGCTTTTTTTTAACTTTATTTATTTATTAAAAAGAATATAACAATCTGTTCCTGATACCAGATACACTTTTTTTTTTAATCATTATTCTATGATATATATTCAGCTAATTAAACCGGTATAAAACTAACGACTAGGCAGACGTAGTCCCTACCAATTTTACAATGTATTGGCACAAGTGAGTCTTCCATCTGCTTTAGAACTCTAGAACAAAATGACTATGGAGGGAAAATTCATGAGATGATATCGGCTCGGATCTCATTTTTCCCCGTCTTCCCTCGAAGGGGCTGTTTGAAATTGTTTGATGGTGGTAATGAAATATTTAAGAAGGTGGCGAGGGAGGAACATATCCCCCCAAGATGAGAGAATTGGGATGCAAATCCCCCCATCCGGTATTGTCGTTTCGCCGATAACCCGCCCCCCCTACCGTACTCCGCAACCAAATTTATGTAAAGCCACTTTCATCACTTGGAAATTGATATTGATTCCTGGCTCGGGCTAATTTTCATTTCTTCAACCTTTAGCCATTCGTAAGCTATTGAATGTTTATTATCTGTTAGTGGTGTATTTAGTCCTTTTTTTGCTATAAATTGTGTTACTATGTTTGTTTACAATAATAAATACGCATTTGTACTAGTAGTAACATATGCCCGCAAAATATATTATTAGCTGGAGACACTACATCACTTTATCGCTAATTTCATGAGCCGAAAACGACGCACAGTGGTATTTTTACCTGATCTACCTCGACAAAATTATTTTATCGCGGATTCTTATAGAAAATGACTTGCTCATCACGAATATACCCTATTTTAGGGGTCGGAAATAATGTCTTACCGTTGTTTTCTAACGTTTTCAGCAGAAAGAGCTGTTTTTTATTACGTTTTAAGTGTTAGCCAATATTAAAATTAATTTTTTTTTAATACTTTTTTATACATTTCTTTAACTTTTTTAAAGGCAACAAAAACAAAAAGCTTCAAGACTAGGTATTACACATAATAATAATAATATTTGAATAAAAAATACATCGAAAATAATAATTGATAACACAACAATACAACAAAAGATATAATCGAAATTAAGTTATCAAAACTAATAAATCATTCTTGGTCAAGTAACGGGTCATTAACAAATTAATTATTTCACCTGAGAAGGAACGAAACTCTTCCTTATGTAGACGAATTTCTGCATTCAAACTAGAAATGAACGGATCCCTCGAGTATAGTAAACAATGAAATACTTCTTCAATATTCGATAGCCCCCCACTACTGCCAGATATACTTAAATCTTCTTTTACATCTGATTGTGTATCGTAATCCAAACTTATATTAAGCCATTCACCAAAACGTTTTTCTCTCAACACTTTTTGTTCGGTTTGCTATTTCCCACTTTTCACGTAAATGGCTTAAGAATGTCTCCATTTTTTTGTTTTAATTTTTCCTTCTCTTCTGGTAAGCCAAATTGTTGGTGTACATTTTTTATACCTTCCTGGTTTTTTTTTGTTTGAAGATCCAAACTTCAAAAAATTCCCTTTTCGATATGAGCATTTTTTCAGAAAATGAGTTATCATTATTAAATTGGCAGATTCTGGGAGCTAATTCTTGCTTTTCCAGGTCAATAATTAATTAACAAATAAGAAAAAATTAGAGCTAGACCGGACGAGGCCGGACAGCAATAGTTCTGTCCCATAATTACGTACCATTGAGTGTATTACAAATCGCATCGCGTAAAGCAAATATTAATGGTAATTTATTATGATAAATTATGAAAGGTCATACATACTTTCTGAAACCTGGAATAAATTTGTAGTACTGACAAAGCAGTTTCTAAACTGCAGTATTCATTCAAAGATCGAGCATGGAACTTTGCGGCAAGACATACCGTAATATAGACAATCCGTAATCCACAAATGTTGACGTATTTGAGCCGACCTATTCTTGTTTTCTAATCTGTATACTATCTAAGAAAATATTGCAAGGTCCACTTAGGGATTTTTTTTCATGAATTTTTCGAGTTTTGTCCAGCTAGATCAGTTAAAAATATCACTGTGCGACGTTTTCCCCACGCTTCTCCACTGACGTAGGCCGACAAAAACGCTCTCCCTATGCTATTCCCTCACTAGTGCGGGCTGGACTACACTTTCCTAAAACATAATTCTCACGCCATCTGGACCCTTTTTCTTGGTATTTTATTGTTTTACTAGTTCGCCAGTTGATAGAACACGGCATATGACCCACTAGCGTATATAAAAAATGATTGGGGGGGGGGTAGTACCTAGGCATTTGGGGTGTATGGAAAATTTTAAATATTTTAGTGTCAAATGGTGAGTCCTATGGACACCTAGTAGACCAGGGTAAATGTGGAAAACATTTTTCGTTGTTATGTTTTTTTTTTTACATAAAATGTTCTCACCATCCCCCCCTTATATACGCCCATGGAATGACCTGTGCTTTCCTTCTCTAATATCTTTAATCGATTATATATACAGTATTACATTATATGATATTTTTTTGTTGTTGTTGCATTGATTGCTAGGATTATTAGCACTAAACATCACATTATTACATGATATTAAATTATGTTAGGTATATGCACATTATGTTTATATTAACCCTTCTGGCATTTACATCCTAGCATAATGTAAGTTATCAGTATGCATCAGTATATATATATATATATATATATAGGACACCCTGGGTACAAAATATTAAGCTGCGTCCCAATGAGGTTGTATAATGCTTTGTTGCAGAGATGGGCATAATTTTATTTATAAATAGAAATTCGAATTTATTCGTACTTTATATATTTGTAACTACGAATATAAATAAATTCGTATTCATAAGTGTGAATACGAATTTATTTTTATTCACGTATATTAAATATAAAAATACAAATAAAATTTTATTCGCAAATTTTCCTGGGAATACAAATAAATTCACAGAATATAATGTAAATAATCAGAAAAAAGGTGAATATTCATAAAAAATCAAGTGATTACAAAAACATTCACATTAAAATATATGAATACAAATTTATTCACATTATAATTTGTGAATACAAATTTATTCACAAAAAAATTCGCAAATAAATTATGATTTTTTTCGAATCAACGATAAGATGATATTACAATATTTTTAAGGCGCTTAACGTCTAGGTTATCAGCTCCTAGATTAATTTTTTTTTTTTACCCCGAGCCCGCCACGGCACCACCAGCCGCCAAAAAAAAAACTGAATCTAGGCGCTGATAACCTGACGGTTAAGCACCTAAAGAAAAAAAATCACCTTCAATAACTTTCTTAATATCATCTTATCCTTAATACGAATAAATTCATAATATATTAGCGAATTTGAATAAATAATAAATAAATAATGTGAATAAATTTATATTCACATATTTTAATGTGAATTTTTTTGTAATCCCTTGATTTTTTATGAATATTCACATTTTTTGTCACTTATGAATACGAATTTATTTATATTCGTATTTACAAATATATGAAGTACGAATAAATTATTTTTTTATAAAGTATTTTTATTTATAAATAAAATTATGCCCATCTCATAATTTAGGTAATGTAGTATTGAGTCTATGTGTTGGCTAGCATCACTTTACAAATCACATATTCTGTGAGTAAATGTTGTATCGTAAGAGTAGTGTTACATATTTTACATTGCGCCTGTTCCTGTTTCGTCATGAAGTAACTGGTAGTTAGTCCGTTCCTTCCGGTTTCTGCAAAGCTGCTTCATCAGCTGGAGGGTTTTGCCTCTTCTCACTCCAATCCTCTGGATATTTTCCTCGTTAGAGATCCGAGGCCGTCCAGGCTGTCTTTTCCCGGGTCGAGTTTCAAGAACTTTCGGTTCTATTTCATCCTCCATGCCCAAACCACTTAAGCTCCAGGGATTAAAGTGCGGTCCCTAGATCTGACACCTCAAATCGTTCTCTTATTCTTTAGTTTCTGATGCAATCTCTTCTTGTTTTCGTTACCGCTCTCCCCAAAAACTTTATTCTTTCAGCAGTGTGCAAATGAGCAACATTCTTTATCGAGGTAATTAAAGACAAACATATGAGTTTTTGGCGAGAATCGGAAAAGGATTTGCTCGGAATGAGGTATATTAGATGTGTCGGGTAAATATGTTTCTCCGGGGAGGAGATAATAGTGATATTTCCCCCTAGTCGGGAGAATAAGGAGAGAGAGAAGGAAAGACAGAAGCCTAGGAAGTGGGGAGCTTAGCTACCGAACAGCAGGTGTCTAAACAAGGAGGCTTTGTTGACTTTGCGGTACGGATAAAGTATTCTAATTACCTAAGACCTTTGCACATTCTCTTAGCCCTGATTGATGTTGGGAAGGCATTAGGTCGGAAACTGGGGGGTGGTTTGGGGTGCGGCCATCAACTATCAAAATATCCCATCCTAATCCTCAGCTGACATCCTCCCAACCTCCTCCTAATATTCCACCATACTAAACTACAGATCTACCTTCATACCCTGTCAGTCAGATACTTACCCACTTCGGTATACGCTCAATAAACCAACTTTTATAAAATGACCTCCTGAAATATTTATTATTCCGTATTTTATTTTAATACTAGCTTTTACCCGGCGCACAGTGGGGCCAAACGACGTTTCGTGTTTCAAAAAAGGCTACAGCCACTAATTCTTACCCGATTCAATGCACTTTTTTTTAAATGAAAGGTAATAGAATTTCGAATAACTTTATCTAGCCAGATTTTTGTTTCCTCTGTTTATGTAATTATGTGTAAATAATCACAGAATTTCATGATATATTTCTTTTTTCTTTACGGCGTGCAGTAAGGCCAAAAGTCATATCCTGTGTCTTAATTCTTGAATTCTTCTGTTCTTATTAATTGAAATAATATGATTTGAAAGTAGATTTTGATTTTTTCCACGCCTAATCAGGATTTGAGTGCTTAATTTCAAATATATCAGTGCTGATATTAATTTAGATGAAAAATGAAATATTATTTTATGTTTAAACAGGGGACACATCAAACACAAATGTAGATGAAGTTGTTGTCAATTTTAATAGCTTTCGTTTAAAAAAAAAAAAAAATGCATTAAAATCGGTTAAGATTTAGAGGCTGTGGTGTTTTTTGAAACACGAAGTGTCGTTTGGCCCCACTGTGCGGCGTGTTGTGCTACACCTGCTTTATATTAAAAGATAATTGATCTTGAGCATGCAGTTTATATATATGCAGTTTGTAGAATATTAAACCGGTATGGGGTACTAATGACCTCAGCAGTAGATGCACCCCCGAGAAAAAAAAAAAAAAAAAAAATTAAACCGGTATGTACTCCTAAAAAAAAGGTACTTCGAGTTAGTTCGAGGAGATAGTTGACCGTTGGGAAAGCAAAGGTGGATATAGTCAATGCTTGGTCTTGATATCTTAATAAAATGACATTTTTTCTAAAAAAATTCGTTTTATTTTGGCTGACGTTTCAACTCAAGTTTTCATCAGTGCATTGAGAAGGCGGAGATGCCTCAAGAGTGTGTAAACGTTTCTGCACATCCACTTTTTTTTTTTTTTTGTATTTATTAAAAAAAAATCATAAGGCGTTTGGATTGTACGGTTACATAACATTATGATTTGTAATTACTATTTTTTAATAATAAAACCTCCCTTCTGTGTAAATTAAAGAGGGTTGCATCTGTAATCCGGTCTGTATTGTCAATTTCCGATGGGCGCAGAAATGAATGATATTGTCGCCTGAATCCTAAAGAGAATTTCCATACCAGAATCCAATTTCAAGTTCAACTTGAAAATATGCAGTTAAAACTTAACTTTTCTCTATGAGAAATTTCATATTTTAAGTAAAGGTATAAATACACCAAAAATTGTTCCAAATAAAAGTTTCGTAAAAAAGAAAAAAAAAAAAAAAAAAAAAAAGCATTTTTTAAAGAAACAGATTTTTAAAGTTACGAAAAAACGAATTTTCAGTCTAAATACTAGACGAAATTTGAAATTATGATCATACCCTATTTACATATGAAGACAACATCGGAAAATAATGCTTTGACACTTCTGTCAAAGAAGAAGGGACTGGAAAGGTCTCCAGAAGTTTTTAGTATATTGATCTATATGGAAGTATATATATATATATATATATATATATATATATATATATATATAAATAATAAATTTGATCCACCGGTATTTTCGTGACCTATTGGGTCTGAATGTGTACATTAATCATCGTCACCTCCGCATTGCGTCATAGGTCAATGACGAAATCAGGTCCCTATGGAGGGGGGATGGAAAGCGCTAGAAGGTATGATTGAGGATTTTTGAATCTAGAAGCTTAAATGAAAAACCTAGAATAAGCAAGAAATCAAAAGCATTAGAAATTATTTTTATGTTTTCCCTAGTTTAGTAGGTAACATGGTTTTGTTTGTAAAAGGAAAGAAGAATGTTCGCACGAAACTAGACCTAAGGTATGAGCTGAATTCAAAACAGGGTCGACACATTAAACCTTACTCCCCCTTTAAAACGGCTGTAAACTTTGAATGTGTCGTAGTTTATGATTTCTGGATACAAAACTCGTATAGATATACCGTAAAGGTGGATCTTGTAAGAAAGAGCTGCCTCTAAAATGTGCAGTCATATTTTTTTAATGTACATTTGTTGAAGGGGCGTTGTGAAGTTATTGTAGTATAGTACTGTTTCTGGGGGCTATTCGAATTTCATGGTACCCTTGGAAGCAACGTGCAACTATTCCTTTCTTGTATTTCACATATCAAATTCATGCTCTACATGTATTATTTATTTTCATATGAAAAAATATTTCTTTTTTTCTACACGTTGAGTAAGAACGAACGATATTTAGGTAATATTCGTTATTTCGATAATAAATGGCCTAAAACATAAACGAATGATATTTATACGTCATTCCGAAGATATCATACTTTAAGGACATTATTCACTTCTTCGGAAAATTCTGAAGGTCAAAATAAGTGAAAACTTGATGAAATGTTATTTATACGTCATTACATATATTTATGCTTCTTTTTTTCCCCTTTTTTTTAATGAAAAAGTGATGGGTTAGTTAATCTTATGCGGGCACTGTTTCAAATGATGGCATGGTGTCATCTTTTTATGAAGCCAGACGATGTTATTTATTATATCACTTTAACAAGTTTCGTTCTTTTGGACTTCAGGCCATGCAGGAATCCTAGGAAATGGAAAAAGCCGACATCCTAACTAAGGAAGCGACTTCCATACCCCCTGCCGGTGAGTTCTTGCTCACAACCTCGAGACGTGAAACGCCAAATAAAACAACTTTTCTGGGAACAGTGGCAAAGAAGATGGGAAACAAGCACAACCCACTTGAGAACATTTTGTCACTCAGTTCGATCTGCAATAGTCTATGATGACCTTTGTCAACGAGACTCAGTGATAATTACAAGGCTGAGTATTGGACACACACGTCTAACACATGGCCATCATTTTGTCGGTAGGCGTCGTCCAACGTGTAATCATTGTGGTGATGTACTTACCGTGAATCATATTTTGGCGGAATGCTTCCCAATTGCAAAGAGAATATTATTGATTATCTTAAATTTATCAAAGTGTACATACATATCTAAAAATGTAACTTCCCTTGATAAAAAACGTATAGAGATTTAGATTAAAATAATATATTATAGTTTCGCCTCCAATCCTCCCTGCTAGTCGCAGGGTGTGGTTGGATGGCGTAAGGTTAACTCCAGGTCATCCTAGAATCCTTCCTAACAAGGAAGGTATTCGGCTGACAACTGGGGACACCTGAGGCGTGGACAAGTAACTAATATCAAATTACAAAGTACAGTTGAATTGTAGAGTGTAATATTCTGTAAATAAAATATATATTTATTTTAAAAAAAATAATATAGTGAAATATAAACATTAGTAAAGATTTTAAATTGTAAATATTAAATAATTTTCGGCTAATTTAAACAATAGGGTATTGTACTCGACAGGTCATTGTAGTCGACACAGAATGAATTATATAAAAAAAATATATATATCTGTATGTACTGGATGAAATACCATTAAATTTCATTTCTGTGTTCTTATCAATAATGCTGTAAAGTGTGTAATTTAATACATGAATGTTGATCTCGAGGAATGTGTTTGAGACAAATCCTAATGAAATTTCTTTTCCTGAGGATACAGTACGTGGACTGTAGAAGTTTTAACATGCGGATGTAATGTTACAGTGGTATCTGATGTACACAGTACGTGCCCAGAGGTCCAGCCATCTCTCCCATGCCCTTCCTACATCTACAGATAACTTAAATTAAAGTACACTCTCAGTTTACAGTTCATATTTCCAGAGTTCGTGCAGACATCCTAAACCCCTCCTCACACTCTTTCTCAGTCTCTCTCTCTTTCTTCTACACATATTTATGCATCTTATATTTGACTGTACTTTTTTATATTATACTTCAGTCCTCTATTTTCTTTGAGGACATTGTTCGTTGAACTCTACTTCTTTGCTTCTAATCTTAGAAAGGTTTTCTTTTATGTTGGTAAGAAGTGTATCGGATTCACTGTAAACGCAACTTTTCTGTTTTGAAAGTTTGTATACTGATTATTAAATTATAATAAAATAATAAGGAAGCACTAATAAAGAAGACTAGCTAATTACAGATCCCCGAGATTTCAAATTCAGGATATTATTTTGATTATTAACACCTTACTAACAAAACCAGTAGTTTTAGATGTAAATAGCCACTGAAGCTGTTGATTAATAGAATAATAATATAAAAGCACAATTGGTTTGATCCATTCCTCAGACCTTAATAAGTCCTTTATTTATATATATATTTATATATTCATTTTACAACCTTCAGGCCATATTCAATATCTTATTTCTAGCAGTCTCTTTCAAGTTTAGGCCTTGTCATCCTGGCAATTGTTCTCATAAAAATTCAAATTTTATAGGTATATTCCAAATCTTAATCACCACCATATTTTTAATTGATTGAAATGAAATGAAAAGTTTTATTCTTATTCCGGGACAGAAGTCCCATAGGAATAATTTTGAAATTACAAAATAATTGTGAATTTTACGTATAAACTTAAAAACTAATAAATGCTATCAGTATCAATATATAGTGTACAGCTTCAATATAGACTAGGTGTTGGGTAAAACTTGGAGGGATAGAAGGTGGTGGAAGAGTCGGGATTTAAAGGTTTCTAGGTTGGTAGAATGGCGGACAAACGAAGGCAAGGAATTCCATAGCGAGGTGACACGGGTGACGAATGATTTTTCGAATATTGCTGTTCGGTGGGAAGGAATATAATGATCGGAAGGACGAGATCGGGTGTTACGGGAGTGAACCGAGGATTTAAATTTGAGAAGTTGAAAAATATAAGAAGGTCTACGGGATTGAATTACTTGGTAAAGGACTGAGCCGAGGAAGTACTGACGACGATAAAGAGGGAATAGCCAATTTAGCTCCTGGTAGAAATGTGATATGTGGGGAAAAAAAAAAAAAAAAGAAAAAAAAAAGAAAAAAAAGAGGCTGCTAGAAAAAATATATTGAAAATTGCCTGAAGGCCGAAACGTTGTAAAATGAATGTATAAAGAAAGGACTTATTAAGGTCTAAGGAATGGATCAAACCAATTGTGCTTTTAAATTAGAATGACCTCAGAATTCCTTCCTTTTTTTGGGGGGGGGGAAGGATAATTTTTTTAAAAAAGATAATAATAATAATATCAATAATAATTTTAAAAAGACAGAGGATAGCCCCACAAATAATAATTGCAATAAAATAAATTAAAAAAAAAACAAAAAAAAAACTTCCAACTTAGGAATGTTTCACTAATTAGGAATCATTTTCATTCTTATTACATCGCATTAATGAAGTTTTATTATATGTTTGGTAAACGTGTGTAAAAATTTCTTTAAATTTCAGAAAAAGGTACTTATTATTTCTCAGTTAAATTTAATTATTTCTCCCTTTATTATTTCAAACCTGTGACCTATATATAAGTTCGTATCTGTGACTACGTATGTATATGAATTTAATACTAACATAGGGCTAAAATCATTATTTAAGACTAACTCCTTGCAATGGGGAAACCTTGTATGCAATAAATAATAATAAAATAAGTAAGTTAATTTCCTGCTGTACGCATATTATTAACATCCACCAATTTCTTTTTTTTTTTTTTTTTTTTTTTTTTTTTTTTTTTTTTTTTTTTTTTTTTTTTTAATTTTGGTGCATCTACTACTGTGGGTGGTCATTAGCACCCAATTTTTTATTGTTGATTATTTCTAAACTTTCTATGGACACCTTTCGTCATTTCTTTGATTGCATTTTTTTTTTCTTTTAAGCGTGATTTTATAATTGGGGTTAGCGACTTGCCGCAATCAAGCTGCCAACTTATGAAAAACAACCAAATTCTGATTTTAAAAACAAAAATGGAAAGATAACCCTTCTCCACGGCTCACAAGGAATAACGGAGACGTTGTCTTGCAAAACTTCCAAACCACGATATATTTCAAGTGGTCTTGTCTCTTCTATTTTAAATGAGACATTGACTGTCTCTGTGCGATTTTGTTACAAAATCTTGTAGACAAAAATGAGTCTCTTGATTGTATTTAGACATTGTCAATACAAAAAAAAATCACTCAACATGGACAATTTTTTCTGTAAAACAAGATAAGTTAAATGTTCGTATTATTTGTTGTGGAGAGTTACCCATAGGTATGGGCGAAGGGTTGGAAATTGCGCTACTATTTATTTTTGTACGTCGCATCCAAGACCCCATTTTTTTGTCGGTATTTCATGGTAAGTAGGCGTTTAAATTTTTCTCAACATCTAAGAAAAAGATTTATTTATTAGGGAATGTCCGCTCTTGGCTGATAAGCCATCT
Organism: Gonocerus acuteangulatus; assembly: GCA_946811695.1. Classification (NCBI taxonomy): domain Eukaryota; kingdom Metazoa; phylum Arthropoda; class Insecta; order Hemiptera; family Coreidae; genus Gonocerus; species Gonocerus acuteangulatus. Next base: position 54,813,123 of record OX328132.1, read on the forward strand.
AAGAAAAAGAAAATGACCTGCGTCTATTCCAACCATTTCAAATGAGACTAGGGATACGATTATAGAAACGCACTAAGATGACGCAGTTTCTGCAAGTCGTGCTTTTATATATTGTCTGGAACACCAATTAGCAGTTCTAACTACTTCTGGAGTCCTCTCTTCGTTTAGAGAGCAGTTATACATTTTAATAATTCATATTCAAAAAGGCCTTAAGTGTAAAATTAAAAAACATTAGCCTGAGCCTGTATTATGAATCAATACTACCACTTGAACCTTCTCACCCTCTCGGGGAGACAATGGCCTCTTCTTCCCTCTTCCCCCGCCAAAAAAAAAAATCTATTAAAACAAGACTTGGGCGGTTATAAGAATAAATTAAAATTTCTGTTCATATACGAGAAAGTACTTAAAATATGGACCATTAGCTGTGGTCCTCACGCATGACTCAAGACCCCTCGATGTTACAATGGAATATTAACCTACAGCGATAAAACCCACCCTTTCCCCTGATTGCCATTTAATGTTTTTTTTGCTTATCCTCCCTTCCAGGGAGGACATTTTTTCTACGTTCAGGAGCTGTCTTAATTTCTTTCGGAATACGTGACTGTCTTAATTTCAATTGCTCTACGTGAGGGCATAACGAGGGCCACCCCTCTCTGGCTAAGCTGAATAAAAAGGGAACCGGACAACACATGTAGCTTTCTTGGATGTCTAACGACGTGGTGAGAATAGGATCTTTTGGGACCCTCATGTTATCTCATGAGAAGAAACATTTGTTTGATTGAAACTGGTTTGGAGGACATCTTTATACATCTTCTTTTAGTCTTTCTTAATGATAATTTGTTTATTAAGTATTATGATCTGTACATTAATACAATTCTTAATATGATGGATTATCGTGGGTCTGAGCTCAATGCCTCCCAACATCACCAGCATTGAACATCATAGGGACGTTCAGAAGTGGCCTAAAGGGGCCTTGGGTTCTCCTCCAGCCGATGGCTAGAGTTGAATAGAGATCGGGGAACCACAGACATGGTCGCACAAAAAGGAAGAGAAAGCTATTGATAAAATTGCAGCAAATATCTCGGTCATTCTCTTCTTAGTACCCTTGGTGGACGAAGAACGTGGGTGACATTGGTTTGGGAATTCGGATGGATGGATGGATTGGGTGTTTAAGGGCAGAAAACATCTAGGTCCTCACCGCCCTGAAGTGTAAGTGTTAGAGAGTCGTGTATATGTCGTGAGAGGGATTGTAATTTTGTGTTTAGGACAGTGCATGACAATGAACTGTAATTTTTATGACCTGTACTCTTTTTTTTTTTAACCTATGTCATTGCTTACGACTAACATGTTACTTAGATACTAATAGAAATATTTGCACTAAAACTAATACTAATATACAGTATAGCACTATTAATACAGTTAAGAGACTTGTATATAATTTTTTTTTTTTTTTTTTTTTTTAATGCATATATATATATATATATATATCTTTTTTATATGTATATATCTATTTTTTCTGAGTAATGTTATATATATCCTTTTTTTTATGCATAAATATATATCTTTTTTATATGTATATATCTATTTTTTCTGAGTAATGTCATATATATCCTTTTTTTTTTTTTTTTTTTTTTTTTTTTTTTTTTTTTTTTTTTTTTTTTTTTTTTTTTTACACACACACTAACGAATACAAACTAAAACTAATACAAACTTAACATAACTATTACAACTATTTGTACTAAAACTTTACTGGATGCAATGTTAATACTAAAACTATACTAAATAACAAAATTTATAGTAATACCAATTCTAAACTAATCTAGCACACGTATACACACATACGCCCACGTTCATACACACCCACATACATACATACATACATACGTACACGCACATGTGTATATACATGTGCACGCATACATACGTATATTTATTTATTATTAAATTATTATTTTATATCATGAGATATAGTTGCGCCTTTTTTAAGAATTCCACAACTAGGCCAACTGCTTTGCCATCGTCCCGCAGAGCTTCTGTCAAGTTCCTTGGTATTCCCAGCTGTTGGAGCTTCAGCCTATAATGAGAGCAGTCCTCGGGGGGAATTCGGATCCCTATCCTTTGGGATATTAAATCTCTATCGAAAGTGATATTAAGGTCCATGAAGAGGTTATTGTAGCAAACATTGAAGAAGGTAAGTATTTTAATGAAGTCATTACATCGGGATACTGGAATAGTTATCCCAGTGTCAATGAGCTTGGCTATTCAGTAGTCCAGTCCAGAGGGATGATTGACTAGGGAAGAAACAGGGTAAGCTTCCCTATTGGATGATCTATTGAATTAGAAGATTTATTTCGCAGTATTTTAATGAAGTCTTTACATCGGGATATTGGAATAGTTATCCCAGTGTCAATGAGCTTGGCTATTGAGTAGTCCAGTCCAGAGGGATGATTGACTAGGGAAGAAACAGGGTAAGCTTCCCTATTGGATGTTCTATTGAATTAGAAGATTTATTTCGCAGTTTTTTAATGAAGTTATTACATCGGGATACTAGAATAGTTAGCCTAGTGTCAATGCGCTTGGCTATTGAGTAGTCCAGTCCAGAGGGATGATTGACTACGGAAGAAACAGGGTAAGCTTCCCTATTGGATGATCTATTGAATTAGAAGATTTATTTCGCAGTATTTTAATGAAGTCTTTACATCGGTATATTGGAATAGTTATCGTAGTATCAATGAGCTTGGCTATTGAAAAGTCCAGTCCAGAGGGATGAGTGAATAGGGAAGAAACAGGGCAAGCTTCTCTATTGGATGATATATTGAATTAGAAGATTTATTTCGAAGTATTTTAATTAAGTCATTACATCGGGATACTGGAATAGTTATCCTAGAGTCAATGAGCTTGGCTATTGAGTAGCCCAGTCCGGAGGGATGAGTGACTAGGGAAGAAACTGGGCAAGCTTCTCTATTGGACGATCTATTGAATTAGACGATTTTTTTCGCAGTATTTTAATGAAGTCATTTCATCGGTAGACTGGAATAGTTAGCCTAGAGTCAATAAGTTTGCCTAAGAGCTGTGCTGTGTAGAAGGTCCAGTGACGAGGAAAGGAAAAGGGTAAGGTTCTCTATTGTATGATCCATTGAATTAGAAGATTTTTTTTCGCAGTATTTTAATGAAGTCATTACATCGGTAGACTGGAATAGTTAGCCTAGAGTCAATAAGCTTGCATAAGAGCTCTGCTGTGTAGAAGGACCAAAGACGAGGAAACGAACAGGGTAAGCTTCTCTATTGTCTGATCCATTGAATAAACAGATTTTTTTCGCAGTATTTTAATGAAGTCATTACATCGGTAGACTGGAATATTTAGCCTATAGTCAATAAGCTTGCCTATGAGCTGTGCTGTGTAGAAGGACCAATGACTAGGAAAGGACCTGAGCCTCAGCTTCTCCACGTACGGATGACTGATGCTTCAGGTAGGTTCATACCCGAGTCAGGTCCCAACATAAATTCCAAGATTTCCAAGACGAAATGTCTATTTGTCATCCCCCAACCCACCTTGGCCCCAACCCTCTCCGAACCCACTACCAAACCCAATCCAGATAAATGAGCCCTTTTCTCTCTCTTTTATCATGCCCATATATGAATCTATACCTGACATCTATTTTGTCCGGAACCATTATTTTTGTCTTACCTTCCATTTTTTTTTTAAATATTTATCAACTGCTTATAGAGGCAAATCTTCGATTATTGCTATGGTTGAACAAGAGTATTTTTAATAACTGTTTTTTGGCTAATGTATCAAACATGTCTAATAAATGTATGAACGGGGTTAGTTATTTATATAAAAATGATTTTTTACCAAGATGGGGTTGAGGATTTAAATTGATGAATGGTCTTCGAAGGAGATTGTAAAAATCATCTAATGGAAAACTTATTATATATTTGTCATTGAGAAGGAATGCCAATGCAATAGAGTTGGGAACTTTGCAATTGCAGATTTGTCAAGAAAATAAAAATCCTCATAGGAAATCGTTGACCGTGAGGATTCCCAAGATATAGGGAGTCCCGGGTTCGGTCATTATAGTCGACAAAAACTATTTTGGCTTGATTTTCAAGCCTTCGTGAGAACAACCAGAATAAGTACCACTGATCCTTTTAGAAGTTGATTCATCACTTAATAAATGCTACATCACTCCTTGATGAAGGCTTGAAAATAGTTACAGATATCGAAAACCAAAAATGGTTTAATTTAATTAATGGTCGTCAAATTAATTTTTGATTTTTTCCACCCGAATTTCGCTAAAAAGGGTGCTACGAGTGGCGGATTTCGCGGGTTAAAGAACTTGAAATTTGGAATTTAGGCTTGTATTTTCGTACCGAATTTCATAAAAATTAAACTTAAATTGTTGAATCTGTTAGAGAGTGAATATATATATATATATATATATATATATATATATATATATATAAAATCAGTCCTGTAACAGGCCACGAGGGCCCTCAGGGGCAGATACTATAGATGTATCTGATTCCTGATCATATGGCACACTAGGGAGATAGTGTGGTCAGTACTATGCCCAGGCCGCCTTAATTTCCCCTTGGCTACTTCGACTGCTAGAGTCATTAGCACCCAAGGTACCCATTATTAAATTAATTAAAGGCTGGGTCGGCCTAGGGACGGTCAGGGAGGCTGAATTCAACCAATGAACGAAGACACTAGAAGAAAAAATCTTTAGTGCTTGCTCGGGATTTGAACTCAGGCCTCCAGCTTATTAGTCCAGTGCTCTACCACTGAGCTAACCTCGACCCCATATATATATATATATATATATATATATATATATATATATATATATATATATATATATATATATATATCAACGGTTGCCGGTTGGTGTTGCATTTTATGCGAAAGATCTGTTTTTTATCTAAGTGTCTATGTGAGAGCTTGGAAGTTCATGTTCTTCCTTCTTCTAATATTTGTTCTTACAAACCAGCGTTCTCCGGGTGGCTCGGCATCAACACTGAAATGTCCTATAGTGTATCTATGAGTCTATTTGGGGCATTGGGAGTTCATGTTCTCCCTTCCTCTAATATTGTTTCTTACAAACCAGCGTTCTCCGGGTGGCTCGGCATCAACACTGAAATGTCCTATAGCGTATCTATGAGTCTATTTGGGGTATTGGGAGTTCATGTTCTTTCTCCGTCTAATATTTGTTCTTACAAACCAGCGTTCTCCGGGTGGCTCGGCATCAACACTGAAATGTCCTATAGTGTATGTATGAGTCTATTTGGGGTGTGCTCACTGTTCCCTGTTTGTTTCTTTGTCAAATATTAGTGATAAAATCCCAACCGTGGGTAAGGAATCTTCAGTGAATGACCGATGTCATAAAAAGCCCAAAGACAACACTATCATTCAACTATTTCAGAAGTAAATGATTTCCCGTTGTCTTAACAAAAACACCAAAGAGAGGAGGACGTAGTGGTTATGCCCATGGGTGAGGAATGCCCATTACCGAGAGGAGAGCTCATTAAGAAAAGTAATTTTTCCATTTTCGAAGATTTAATTAAAAGTGTTGAACAACTTTTTAAATGAAATAACGAGGATGTATATTTTTCTTTTATGTTCATTAAAATAATTAATGAATAAAAAAGGCGACATTTTATTGCTACAAGAGTGAACAAAATATAGACATGCTTAAAATTATGTGATTAAAGGGTATCAGGTGAACTTTTTTTTCCTTCTTTATATATGCTGCCGCAGAAAGATAATAGGCACATTTAAATCTATTATTTTTTGTTTATTTTCTTAGGAAGTTATTGCGGCCATTAGCGCAACTGTACCTATTTGTATCTATATATTGAAACTTTCATGTGTTTCTCAATTTATTTTATGAGTATTGACAAAAAACAATTTTTTTTGTTTCATTAATTTTTGTATTAACTCGTTCTTAATACGTTACATAATATTTAATCACTACAGACTTTGAAAAAGTATCAATTAACTAATATTTTTTGGGGATGAAATACAAATGGGGATAATACCACAGCCGAAAAAAAATTATCTTCAAATTTTGATAGAATGGTGTTAGCCATGTTCCTTTCAACTCAATTCACTTTTAGAGCCTATTTCAACATTAAAAAAAAATCATCGCCTTTACAGCATATTAACTTAAACTATTAGCTAATTTTTGCCTCAAATTACAGTAAAACTGAAATATTTGACTATATTTTACGCATATCCCATTTTTAAGTACTGCATGTATTTCAGACATTTGTTTTACATGAGATGAATAATAAGTTGAATGACAATGAATTAATAATTAAAGATGACATAATGAAAATTTGATATCACTTCTAAAGTAATATATAATATTTTTACTTATAATGTTTTAAATATAAAATCCTATATAGTTATAAATAAAATAAATAAAAGGTAAAATATAAAAAGTAATTAACTCAGTTGATTAATTAATTATAATTAATTTGTGTGTGTGTGTATATATATATATATTTATAAAAATCAGTCCCGTAACAGGCCACGAGGGGCCTGAGGGCAGGTACTATAGAGGTATCTGATTCAAGACCATACGGCACACTAGGGAGATAGTCTAATAATTGTTGATAATTGTACTTTATGAAACAGACCTCTGCCTCTGAGGAATTTCGAAATTTTCCGGCTCAGTACGCATTTCTTAAGTGTTTGCGTTTGTTGGTGGAGTCGAATCGACTATACGTGAGGTGAAACAGAAAGAATGAGTTGTAGTTGCTACCTTTTTCATATATTTCTTGCGTCTCTCTTTGGTGGACTGAAAAATCGTGAGGGCGATCGTTGCTGATGCTCGTCACGACAAGGGCATTTACAAGAGTCCGCGAATGGGAGGTATATTCGGAGAAAAAGGCGCGGATCTTCCTATTCCCAAACCTGCTCTTGGATAAGCACCTACCACACGCATCTTCTCCCCTACCTCGATCCACCAGTCCTTATCGCCTTCATTTTTCATTAGCCAGCTTCTAGTCATCCGTTACTATAATGATATCCTCTGCTGCTTTTTCATCGTGAAATACTCGGCCTCCTTCCCCCTAGCATGGATATGTTACTCCCCTGTACTTCGTTCATCTCTCCTACATATAGATAGATAACTCTGTCTAGCAACACCTACGGAATCTCATGTCGCATTAAGACTAGTTGATGCTGTCAGTAAACCTTAAAACAACCAAAAATTGGTATAGTTGAAGGCTAGTAATCTTAGGCAAAATGGTCCTCACCACCCATAAATAGTGATTTGTTGAAATCAATTTTGATCAGGTCATTATTAATCAACTTATAAGAAATGGCTTTCCGGTGTTATAACTGCATACCTCTCAGACAGGGAGCAAGTCATTGAGGCAGCAGGAGAAACAAAAACAAAAGACATAAGCAGTGGTACCCCAGGGTTCTGATCTTGGACCAACGCTATGTAATGTGCTATAACTTCTAAAAAACGGAAATTCCTGAAGGAGTAACATTTATCGGTTTTGCAGACGACCTAGCGGTCATAGACAAGCACGAAAAAATACCAATAAATAAAGCAATTACCGCTTTACAAATTACCATATTACAGCTAGTGTCAAATTGGTTGGTTAGCCGACCCCTCAAACGGGAACAACAAAAAAATCTTAGGCTGTGATTATTATAACTAAAAATAGAAAAGTAAACCCTGTAAGCTTCCTTGTCGTAATCGTAGAAATTGTCCCTGTCAAGGCTATCAAATACCTTGGTGTATGACTTGACTCCAAACGAACTTAGTATTTAATTTAATTTAATATTATAGACTAAGTGGGCATAAGTACCGCCCGTTGTAAATGTTATAATCGCTTCTAGTACATGGGCGTAGAATAAGGAGTGAAAAAAAAAGTTCAGTTGTTTGGTCTCCGCCACACTGGAACGGCTCTCTACCTATTTCTATAAGTGCTGTAATTGTTTGCAATTGTTTTTCTCTATTTGTCCTTTGCCAATAATTAGTTTCTACAAAACTCTTTTGCGTTAAACAGTGACGAAACTCTATGAAATAACAGAAGTATACATTGTTTTGATCAGCTGAATGTGTTTAATGATTTATGGTAAGCTAAATCCAAAGAGGACCGTCATTCTGTCCATCAGGCACAGTTTTCATGCAAGATATGAGGGTACATCCTCTTTTTTCGCTTATAAAATCAACTAGAATATGTTCTTTATACAGGGTGTATCGCAAATTGATGGACTTTAATGTGAAACTTAGTATAATTATTAAATGTCAATTTCATTAGATTAATTTCATTTATTTCTGATAATATAACTAGGATAAAAATAATATTACATTTATTTATTTGATGTTTTTTCACTCTAGAATTTCAATAACAATATTAAATTGAGAGATAATCTCAATTCTCAGTATATCGCTGGAAAGTTGATTAAATTGTAGAAATTTTGTGAGATTAGGCAGTTTGCAGGATGTTTTTGGAAGAGTAGTGAGTTTCGAAAAGTTGTCGCTAACCTGAAGCTTTTATTTATTTCTACTTTTTAAATTGATATTGCGGTTTGAATAAGATACTTCTAAACATTGAATCTGCATTAGCCTTAAAGCAAATTTAGTGCTGATTTCAAAAATGCAATGAATCGTTTAAATAAAATATGTAAGAGCAGAGAAAATTGAAGTTGTACTACAAAAATCAAGGTTTTTTTTCTAAGGAACATTTAGAACGGCTTAATTCTGGAACGGAGTGAGATAGAAATGTGTGGTTTGTGGCGTTGAACTACATTTTTTGTCTAGTTTTGCCGTCTGCAGTATTGTCATTAACTTGTGATATAACTGAATAACTGCGCGGACATCAAGCCTGCAGTTATTCATGTCCGTGATCGCTTTATTGTTTGACGTCAAAATAATACGCCAAGTATCTGAATTCATCATAGCACAGGTATTGAAAGTCACCGATATATCATTCAACTCCTATTGTACAAACTTTTGATGGATTTTGGAGTAAGACGCTCTCTTTTTGGATGTTTCTGATTTTATTTGTGCCATATAATAAATATGAGCATCCTAGTCTTAAAAAGATAAGTTCCCGGCACTCTAGGAGGATTGCCGAGGGGATCTTGGGGTGGGGGGGAGTACATTAAATCAGCCCTGACGTGAATGGGATGTGAATCAGGAGACCGCGGAGTTCCGCAAGATAAAACATTCGAATCGAAGAGCATGGATTGTTTATAGGGTTGTTTGTCTTGTTCGGCTCATGGAGAGGATAGAAGGAAAGCTGGGCTGGGTGCCTCTCGAGGGATATAGACATTTGTCTGAGCTCGGCTGGTAGTTGGGGTGTAGACCTCCCACCTGCCCCACCATTACCTCGAGAAATGTATCTCAATTGTGCCGGTCAAACTGCCCCCATATCTTACCTCCATCCACCCAGCACCGCAGGCCACCATCAAACAACAATTCCCTTTATTCCATTTGTTCAGGAGACATATACTCTTTGGACAAATGCTTTTGGGCTTAATTTGATTGTGGGTTTCATGACATACATTTAGCTTTTCAGTAATTGAAAAGTTAGGAGATAATATCAGGGATCTACCCCACATATAATATCAGGCTTAGGGAGCACCTACATTGGTCCCGATCCGATCCGATAGCCGCCGATTGTCGGAAGAAAAAAATGCATCTCAATGGAGATGCCTATATAGGTCCAGACCCGACCTGATCCGATCTGATCCGATGGCAACCGATTCTCGGCCGTTCAAACTTCTTTGTTCCTAGAACGATTTCGAACCGACAACGCAAAATTGCGCCAAACGACATATTGTGTTTCATAAAGGTCTACAGCCTCTACATCTTAACCAATTTTAAAGCATTTGTTTTTAAATGAAAGATAATAAAATTTAGAACAAATTTGTCGATTAACATAATTGTTTTTTGTTTCCATTGCTTATAAAATTACGTGGATAGATGTTTATAACCATCCAATGTCTATAACCTTCCAATGTTTATAACCTTTCAATGCTTATAACCCTTTCTTATAAATAATTTTAAAATATGAATACTAATGCTTCTCTTACATCTAACATTCAACGTAATTGAAAGTTTCTATGCATATTAGGTGGTATTTCTTAAATTAATCACTCATTTTCACTTCACTACTAAGTTATTGCTGACGAGCTGTGACTAAATCTGATCGGATCGGGTTGGGACCAATGTAGGCTCTCACGTTGGCCGCTATCGGCCGTTGTCGGTCAAATGAAATCGTATCGGATCCGGAGAAATACGGGTCCAATGTAGGTGCAGGGTTAGTCAGACCACAAAGCAAGGCCAGCCTACCTAGCGAGGTATAGAGCATCTCTGCAAAATACAGTATCAAAAGGGCTTAGAAAAAGATGCTCATTACAGTCAATGTTTCACGCTCGAAATAATATAATTCCTTTTTACCTCAAGGAAGGGGAGATATCAGCGACTTATGACCAGTGGAAGAAAGAAAGGAAGAGGTGGGGAGAAAAAAGGTAAAGTCGACGAGTCTGAGGGCAGCGGCGGCCGGTAGGGGGTTAATTCCGTTCCGCGATGAAGGGGTCAAAGGTTAGGGGATGGAAACCCCGACGGGGATGAGAGAGGGGGGGTTTTAAAGACTAGATGAAAGAGAGCCCCCATGTTGACATGCTAATCATCGTTCATTAGAGGATCAAAAGTCCGACAATCGGCCTCTGATTGCTAATTCCTCACCGCTTCTTACTGTCCGCTTGGATAATGAGCCTTTTTCCTACCTACGCCCTTTCCTCCAATCCCTTTGACTCCTCTATCCAATTCCCCCCCTCCCCCAACTCCAGATTATCATTTACCTTAGCCCTTGACCAGCTCCTCAATGACCCTTCCTCCTTCTTACCTACAACGGCAAACGAGCATCGCTTTCGGTCAAAGGATGGAGAAAAATTCTCCTGGGTAAAACCCTTATAAATGAAGTATTTAAATAAATCGGTTTTGAGGGTAATGCTATGAAATTATAAGAGTAATGATAAAATGGTAGCTCAGAGAGTATAAGCTTCTTAAATCGAAACAAATTGTGGACCGTGAGATTACCAGCTTGTAAATCAGTGACAATAGGTGGGGTTAATTATACTAAGTAGTAATTGGAATGATGTGTTTAAAAATATCATTCCAATACAACACATATGCACATATACACACACACACATATAACTCAACTTATTTATTACTATATCGAGCCCAAGCCTCCAAAAGAAACGAACTATTTTCTTTATACATGTATATATATATATATATATATATATATATATATATATATATATATATATATATATATAGGCCACAAGGGCTCGGAGGGGCAGATTCTTCAGATGTATCTGATTCATAACCATACTAGGGAGCTAGTGTAGTAAATTCTATTCTCCGGCCGCCAGATTTTCCGATTTGCAAGCCCCATATAAACATTAAAGGCTGGGTTTGCCAAGGGACGGATAGGGAGGCCGAATCCAACCCACGAACGAAGACACTAGAAGATCTTCAGTGCGTCCTCGGGATGTGAAATCAGTATATTAGTCCGGTGCTCCAGAGCTAACCTCAACTGCATATATATATATATATAAATCAAACCCGTAAGACGCCACAAGGGTCAATGCAGGCAGATGCTGTGGAGGTATCCGATTTTTTAACATACGGCACACTAGGGAGATAGAGTGGTCAGTACTATGCTCTGGCCTGCTTATTTACCCCTTTGTAGCTATACATTATTAATTAAAGGCTGGATAGACCTTGGGATGGCCTGGGACCCCGAATCCTCCCAAATTGTATATAAAGTAAAATATTCCAATTACTATTTAGTAACGAAACATTATACTGTTTTATTTAATTATAGTATTTACATTATAGTATTTTCATGTGTCCGCATATATTTTTGGTTCTTTTTTTACGATGACATTTAGTGCAGTGATGGCCTAGCTATTTTGTGTCCTTAAACCTTCTACCAGGAACAGCAACTCCGGACTACATTTTTTATTTCGATTTCGGAGAGACTACTACTAGAATCGTAAACAACGTAATTCTCACAAAATCACACCATTCACCGCTGCAATATGTAATTCAAACTCAGGGAAATACAATTTCTGCGGATTTCCATATTATCATATCAAGGGTTTCAGATTGGATTTGTAGGATGTATGTGGGGGGAGGGGTGGGGTGTTCGGAAATAGCTGCAAACGAACTAAAGGCTCGGAAAGGCGGGGTGGCGGTAAAACAGTGACGAGAATCTCTCTCGAGAGATAGAGATAGTGAGTTAGAGTACGGGGAGATAAAGAGAGAGAAGGAAGGCTTTAGTAGGGGAGACGAGCCGTCAATGCGAGGGCTTGTGATGCTAATGCTTCGTTGGAGGCTTAAGAAAGCTACTTAGGACCCGCATTCATACATACCTCCTTCCCCACCTCACTCCTGCTCAAAAATCATTTCTCCCACCCACACCTCCTCCCTACCTCCCCTACCTCCCCTTCCTCGCCGAGTCGCACTTATACTCAAAAGCTTAGCCTGATTTATTACGTCATCCTCGCCTAATTTCCAAATCTCAATGACAAATGGTAGCCCCAAGCTCTTCCTTCTCGCCCTGTCAATTCAAGTATATTTCATGGAAAGCATTCTAAGGTTGACAAATCCTTATTTTCAATCTGGTAAGGAAGATAAGAATGAAAAATAGAATCGTCGATCACGTTGAATAATATTAAAAAAGAATGGGATTACGATGATTTAAGGGCAGTCAAATATATTGAGCTCGGTTTATCATAAAGTGGTTTAAATATGTTAATACCTATGGGGTTATACTTTATTTTAAATTCGTTTTTATTGGGTAAATATCTCGTAAAACCATTTAAAGAATTCCATTAGCTTAGTCAACTACTGGGCTTTGTACAGTATACATATTTTTCTTTTTGTTCTCACTTAACCCAGTCCAGTCTTAGTAATAGTTTAGTCATTTTAGATTGGTATTAGTATTAGTATAGTATAAGAAAGCATTGTTAGTGATAGGATGTAGTAAATTCGATGGTCCCAATCAAATATAGCGTAAAAATAAATAAATACAAATTTATATACAAAAAAAGAGAATAAACAAAAGAATAAGGAAAAAAAAGAAAAGAAAAAAAATGAGTATGAATGACTAAACATTTCAAAAGTAATGACAACAAATAAATAACAAAAATAAAAAATAAAATAAATAAATAATGAAATGAATATATACATTTTTATGTGTGTGTGTGTTTTTTTTCTTTTTTACGGACATCTGAATCTGGTTCTTATATCTATGCAATAATATTTTTTTCCAAATAATTTTTTCCAAAGCAGGATTCTAACAAATGCAATTTCAGAAATACTCTGTCTGTCTCAAACAGACACTACTGTAAACACTTCTCATTGTAACATTGAACTCACACAATTTAACTATACTCTTAGGGCGGAGATGTGCAGCTCGCTATTTGGAAAATGTTTATTGCGAGAGCTCCTTGTGTGCAATGTAATCTGTACTTTACAGATTTCATTAGTTCAAGAAAGATCATATTTCGAAGATTAGTTTATTCAGAATAACTGATAATTGCACATTACTGTTATTGCACAAACGGTGAAAAGGCCGTCTTATAGCCTCGGAAATCAATTGCACAAACCATGTGTGAAATCTGTCTCGAATGAGTTAATGATGTTTCATGTCATTCACCCAGTACTGATTAAAATCTTGGAACAAAAACGTGATAACTTTTAGGCTACCTGGACTCAAGAATTTGTCTGGAAACACAGACGCAGACAGAGAAGCCAACTTGGACACAAAAAAAGCGAACTTGGAGGAAAAACGAATAAAATGACAAGATATTCACGAACTTACAATCAACTATGCAAAAACCAAGTGGCAAAACACTTGGCGGGGAAAATAAAGACTGCGAATGCCTAGCCATCGAGTAATCGAATGTTATTACGAGGCTCAGAATTAGTCACTACATACTCACTTTCATTTAATGATGAGACGAGAACAGACCGTAAGAAGATTTTGTAACCAGCAACTATCAATCAAAAACATCCTGACAGACTCCAAAGTGGCATGCATATCTTACTGGGTGAAGGTAGCCAACACCTGAGCTAGCTTTTTTTTTTTTTTTTTTTTTTTTTTTTTTTTTTACGGGGCATCGACATCTAGGCCATTAGCTCCAACATCCAAGGAATTATTAAACGTTTGAATGCATGTATATATTGCTCTTGAGAAAGGTAAAGACGATATTATATACCTAAATGTCATTATTATTTTTTTACAAGTTTATTTCTGGCCCGGTGGCCATGAGTGTTAAGGCGTGAGCGCTTAACACTCGGTGCCAAAGGTCGTGGGTTCGATTCCCTCTATGGGGCGGTGGCTTTTCTTTAGAAAAAAGAAACGGCACCAGCCCTATCCTGGCTAGAAAAGGGTGGTAAAAGGGTGGTAGGGTGGTCCTAAAATTTGTAGTTATTAATAATGGACGTTCAAATGTTATTTGAAAAGTATAAAATCAATCAATGCATAGAATGCCTAGGCATTAAATACAATGCCAAAATCCAGCCGGCAATGTATTACATTAAGCTTAGGCATTTAATGTCTTAAAAAGTCTGATATGAATGCTAATTGAAAAGCTATATTCCTTCAAAATGCGCTTAAATATACAAAAAAGTCCTCTATAGAACAAAGCGTTGTGAAGATCCAGCTATTTTAGCAAGTTATGAAGCGAAACTATAGTATAATAATATAGGAGGTCCATTTATGACGGAACTAACTCCACTTGGCTACTAATGGTTCTGTCAAATATCTGCTATAGTTGGCTCTTCTTCCTTATCAGATGTTGGAGATAACAATCCCACAGCCTGCTATGACCGGAATAATTTACTATACTCCCCTTGATCCTCTAGTTTCATGCATTTATATCTCTAGGAATTGTTCTACTGCAAGTTTGCACAATGATTCTACAACCGCTAAGGCATTGTATGCATATGTACTAGGGTGGGCCTTATTTTTCAACTTTCTAAAAGTTTACCTCCCACCCCCCTATCTTGTTCCAATCAACAAAATAACGATCTGTGCAAAATTTTAGCTAAATCAAACAACTCCAAGGCGACCCGCAATGACCTTGAAATATTGACATTTTCGTCCAAAAGTAATTTTTTCAGATAATTTTTTTTTTAAGTTATTTTATTTTTTAATCACTTTTGAGCAGGTAAGCACCAGTAATGGACATTAAATTAGTCGTGTTCTTGTTAATATTAGATAAAAAGATAAACAATCAAGTCTGTTCCTGCTTCCTGACAACGTACTCGTTTGCACGGGATGAAAGTAGTATCGTTGCTAGTACCAGGAGCTAGGTGGATGGCAAAGGAGATTTATGCATTCAAAATATAGCTGTTCCAAAATTAATTCCAGTTATCTCGTAGCGAGAAAAATTCTTTAAGAAGAACATGTATCTTTCTTGCGCGAGAGTACGTTCGAGCCAGGTTTCTATCATCAGACACTATTGAAGCTCCATATCATGACTTTCTGTTCATTTATCCATTGATGCATTATCAGGATATTGGTCCAAAAATCAGTAAGGCTGCTGAAAAATACTTTTTTCCAATCATCTCTGGTGCTTAGTTCCCAAAACCGTGGCTTTATCCTTATTTTATGAAAATTTTCCAACTGCGGTTAATGCAAATATAGCTCAAGTTATGCTGGAAGCAGACAATGCCGAAGAAGATAAAGAAGAAGAAAATCAACTGAATAGGTACGTTCTACACCAAAATGATTTTTCTTCCTCCACAAAAATAAATTTTTTCATATTGTTTTGCAGATCTTTGCCGGGGACGGGAAAAATATCCGACTGCTACTAAATCCTCCCTTAGAAAAACGTAATGTTCAATATTTGTATATTTTTATTGTTCACATTATGCCTTGTTTCTATAGAAATATTTGTTTCAAATAAAAATGCGGTTGTTTTATATAAGTTGTGTGCATTACTAAAAAATTTATATTTTTTAATATTTTCATGTTATCTGCAATTTTTAGATTTAAATTTTAAGATATGATTCAGAATGGTTGTAAACCATTTCTTGGGTAGCCAGGATGTATCTAAATAAATTGCAATAACAAATGGATTGAGATAGAACAGTATATCCCTGTTTTAACGGAATTAATCGTTGCATGTACTGTTTTAATTTCAACGCGTTTGAGGGTTTGCCTGGCTGTTGTCCAATTGCCCTAGAATTTTGCATAGCTAGTTTTTTTGTTAATTGGAACAGAATTGGGGAGTGGGAGCAGCAAAATTTTGACTTAAAAAAAATCCCTATAGCTAAGGGGCTCCCTAGTAGTGTTGTAAAAGAGCGCGCCTTTAAGGCTAGAAGGCGCGGCTCTTAAAAGCTCGAGCTCTCAGAGCTTGGGCAGGGCTCGATAGAAGGCGCGAGCCTTGAAGGCTCGCCTCGGGAGAAGGCGGGCAAACAGCTGTTTCATGAAATATACTTTGGTAGATTCGTCCAAAATTGTTTCCGCCACACTGAAATTATTTGCTAGCAATTAAATTTATCATGACATCGATAAACTAGATTATATGGATCACTAATTGATTAAAAATAGTAGCTTTTTCTAAAAAATAAATTCTGTTAGACGGTGATGGCAACACTGTCATACTTCTTAACTGTATGACACTGTCATACTTTTATCTCCCTTAAATAATAAAAGTCCATACAATTTTTCATGTAGATTTTAATCCATAAGAATACAGAATTTAAAAAATCAGCTAAATGAGGCACTTTATTTAGCGTAATCATTTACGTTATAAACTGAACTCTGTTGAATTTTAATAAATTACAAATGAAGCAAAATAAGAATTATCAGAGATAACAGCTAAATTACCTCCCTTTGTAAATAAAGATGCCGTTAAACATTTATATTTATTATTGTTAAATAAATGGTGAGATATGTCACCAACAAATCGAAATTAATAAAATGTAATAATTAAAGAGTAAGTAATTATTGTATAAAGATAATCTAGTAAAGCACGAGAAAGGGTTTGACTATAACCGTGCTTGCCGAAGCTCTACATTCCCAAGGCTCCATGGCTGAGCCTGCAAGGCTGGAGGGAGAACCTTGCCGAACCTTCAGGGCTGGATAAGGTTAGGCTGAAGCTTCACTCCCGAGCCTTCATCGAGCCCTCAGAGCTCGGGCTGTAGAGGCTAGGTTCAAGGTTCAGGCCTGAAGCCTCAAGTCAGGGCTCACTTTTAACAACACTACTCCCTAGTGTGGATTAGTAAAATTCTCATATTTATTTAAATTTTAGCGCGGTTCCTCCCTCCCCGATAGGGAGGAACCCCGCTTATAAGGTTGATACAATGAAACAATCCGGAAGTGCCGACTAGAAAATTTCGCGTTTCAGAACCCCTAGAGACCGAAAATAACGGTGGTTAAAATTTGTATATATATATATATATATATATATATATATATTTGTCTGTTCGCGGATTTCTGGCCTCCCTAATGGTCCGATTTTGATGAAATTTGGTAAAAAAATTTGACGCCCGATTTGAAAGGTCAAGTTCGTTAACCAGCAAAATCCGCCCGCTGGAAGATGGCGTTTGGGGCGAAATTCGCGCAAAAAAATCGTAACTCTTACGTTTTTGAGTTCATAAGCTTGTAAGTACTCGTTTTATAGGCTTCTTTGGCTATGAAGACAAATGAAACCATTTTCAAGGCGATAGCTTTAACCGTTTTTGAGAAAATTGGAAAAATAGTTTTTGAATACCGTTTTTGGTTGGGGGTACTTAGAATCATGGGATTCAGTTGAAACATTTTCTGCATGTTTTAATATCATTAAAACTAATATGTTGAAATTTTGGTTACGTTTGGAGTTAAGGAAGGGTTAGAATAAAATATTTTATTAACAGACATAAAAAGTTTTGGTAACTTTGTATATATTCCTTAATATCTCGAAAAAGGTTGAGAATCTTGGTGAACGAAAGAATACCATTAGAAAGCTTACTAAATGTTCTACAAAAAAGGTTCTGATGAAAGTTTTGATTAGGCGATGTCAATCGTAGAAATAAGTGCTTAAAACAATAAAGTAATTGATTTTGCTTATTCGAACTGTTCTTTTTGTCTGTTTTTATTCCTTGTTATTTTTTAATTGCTAATAGTTGGATAATGTATTTTACAATAAAACAGATTAGGCAAAATAAGAAAAACAATTCATTGTTAGAAATATAGCTTGCCAAGAGAAAAAGATTCGATGACGTCTTTTGAATATTTTCAATTGCCTTTATGCTGTTGGTTTTTTTATTTTATTTTTTAATTGATTTTATCTGTAGAATTATTACTATCGTAAAATAACACAGGAATATGTGAAAATTTTTGATATTTTCCAATTCATTGAAACGTATGAAATGAAGTATCGCTAGAAGAGGTTTCTAGGGTCTTGCGGACCCAACCCCAGGTATAGCCATAAAACCCTTTGAACAAAGGCTGAGGAAAATATTATCTGTTTCTATTCTATGCTTTTCAAATGAGAACAGGGATATGAACAGGAACCGGGATCTCCCCTGGTCTAATGGCTAGCGCCTTGGATTCATAAGCGGGAGATGGTGGGTTCGATTCCCAACCTCCGGCAGGAATTTTATCATCCCACGGCTCGCTGGTAAAATTCCTCGCTAAACCCTGGATGTCGGCGCTAATGACCTAGATGTAGATGAGCCGTAAAAAAAAAAAAAAAAAAAAAAAAAAAAATGAACTGGAACCGCGCTAAGATGACGCAGTTCCTGCGAGTCGGACTTTTTACATGTTATTCCAAAACGTTTTAGAATCGACTTTTGATTCAGAATGAATTTAAACAATTTCTCGGGTCGCCTTGATGTAACTGCGTAAATGTTTTTGCAGAAAATGATCGAGGTAGAATAGTATATCCCTTTTTAACGGAATTAATCGCTGCGTATACTATGTTTCAATTTCAAACCGTTTGCGGGTCACCTAGCAGTTGTCCGATTGCCCTGAAATTTTGCACAGTTAGTTTTTTTGTTGATTGGAACAGAATTGGGGGGTGGGAGCAGCAAAATTTAGACTTTCAAACGTCCCTAAAGCTAAGGACCATCCTAATATGTACTTTTATAAGATTATGAATATTAATAATGAATCAATATCATAACAGTTTTTCTTGTGTAGGCAGTACGATTCTTTTAGTGTTAGTTATCACAATGAATTGGTAACAGTAATAAAATACTGGTAGAACTGGTCACTTTAGAATACGTCACTTTTATGATAACAACAACAGATGTTGGAAAATTTCACTCACAATCAGTGAACTAAAATAAAGGACAGGATAACTGACAACGTTAGAAAAATGTATATTCTGGTTCTTGATCACCGGCTTGTAACCTAAGTTTCTGTTTTTATTAAAATCGTTACAAAAATTGTGATTTTAATGCTGATGATAAATATGCAATTTTCCTTGCAAACTTATAATTGTGCAGCTTATAGTATTATCTTTTTAAAATACATTTTCTCTTCATATCACACAAGTCTAGCGATTTTTATGTACCTGTGAAACACTCTCTCCCGGTGTTCGCGGAACGCCACTCATCGAGGTCTAGCCGGTCATGTGCTGCACCCTAGCCGTGTGCCCGGGAACTATCTGTCCGTGGCAGTATGAATGTGCACGGAGAGACAATTTCGGAACCTAGAGGAGCCGAGCGTAGTGTGGAGTAACTGAGTTTTTCTTCCTAAGCTTTACCCTCAAAATAATGGAGGAGTAAATATCCAAGCCACTCAGGCCGAGCAAAGGGAGCAGGAATGGAGTTGGCCAGCCCACCACTAATTTGGAGAAGCATGAAGGAAGAAAATGTAGCATACTACAGGCCTTATACATTATGCTTAAGCACAATCTTTCAAGACACCAGGTAACTCTCTTAATTTTATCATTCATGAAGATCCAGCAAAACCATTTCAACCATCATCAGCAGCTCATCATCTCCATATTTCCCATATTCAAAATTTAACTAGCCCAATAACAATAAATATGTTCCTGAGTTTGGCTTTACACCCCCCCCCCCCATAGAGTTATGCATAAGTTAAAATAAATTCTGATTTCAAGTTACCATCTACAAATCTCTGCAGTCCTTTTACCAACAGTGATCGAATCTACACCACATAAAAAATGGTAGATAGATCACAAACATAATTTTGGTCCTCCGGGCAGGGATGTTACCAGTCATAATTGTGGTCCTCCGGGCAGAGATCTGACCAGTCAAAACATAATTTGGGTCCTCCGGGCAGAGATCTGGCCAGTTACATAATTTTGGTCCTCCGGGCAGAGATGTTACCAGTTCAATAATTTTGGTCATCCTGGCAGAGATGTGACCAGTTTCATAATTTTGGTCCTTAGGACAAGTTTCATAGTCATTTAGACAGAGACACTATATTAGAAGTGCCCGCCCCCCAATAGAGTTATGCATAAGTTAAAATAAATTCTGATTTCAAGTTACCATCTACAAATCTCTGCAGTCCTTTTACCAACAGTGATCGAATCTACACCATATAAAAAATGGAAGATAGATCACAAACACCCAGTCTTCTTTATATATGTATTGTGGAGAAATTGTTCGTCAAGATCGAAGAATTTAGCCATTGGAGAATCGTGCAAGCCGACTGTTGGAATTGTTAACAACGCTGATCTGTGTAAAGAAAGTAAATTGTTTAATATTTATGATTATGTTTTCCTTGATGAAAGGCAGTTCAATTTACATTTCGCGCCTCGTCATTACAATATGTATTAGTCGGAGCCCGTAAAGACCCTGAGATCCAAAAAATTAAGTACGATGAACCGCCTTGAAATTAAACGAAATAAATTAATTTGCCCCCATAGTTTGATATATATATATATATATATATATATATATATATATATATATATACCAATATATGATTGGTTTGTGAGACAGCTTCTCTCTTCAGCGGTGTTGCTCCTCTCCAAATAGCAATATTTCGTCGGTTTCATCTCCGACTTCTTCTAGCGTCCTTGGTGGTTGCTATGGGAATGAGTTTATTCCTAGAGCCCAACGGATTGGAACGCTTACGTTTCGGGACCCTTGGATCGCTTTATGAAGGGACTTATCTCCAAACACATTCAGGGAGTGGAAATACCCTTCAGGGGATTAATAAAATTATTATTAGATTGTGACCCGTTGTTCTCAAGAATGTATTCCAAATTGGCAGAAGGTCATACAGTTATTCTGCTAATATAATTAATTTTAATTCAGAACTGTATACAAAGAAAATCAACGGCTGTCTTAGAAACCAAAAACATAACGGTTCGCTAAGGTTTAAATTGAATATGCAATGGTGTTTAAATCTGTCTAACAAAGAAATTTCAAAGGAAGTTGTAGGATTTTTAATTCTGAGTGGCAATTTCAATATTTTCAAAAAGTATGACCCTCTGCCAATTAGGAATACATGATTAATAAAATGTAATTATTGTTACTGTATAAATTATTATCACTGAGAATACTATAGGAAAAAGAAGCGTTGGAGCATCTCAATGAATGCTTGGTGGTCTGCATTAAATCCAGATGCTCATAATGAGCTAATCTACACGAGGGGGGGGGGATAATCCTGCTCGAGCACAGAGGCTTGTGGAGGATTAATTCGTGGTGAGGCTTAAAAAATAACAAATGCCGGTAGAAGGTATCGAACAATGAGGAGGAGTTGACGAACAATTCGGGTTTAGGAGAGAACCTTTTGTCCTAAAGGATACAGGGAAGGGTTATCATCGAGGGGAGCAAAGTTATTATTGCTGTCTGAAGGGGAGCAGGAGGCAGCAACTCAAACATCAAGTTTCCCTACATTCACGATGCAAACTTAAAAACAAGGATCCGTGAAGGTGTTAAAAACTTTTAATTGGTGCCGTTAGATATACCGATGATGTAGGCGTTTCTCGGAAATGTTTGTTTCAATTGATTAGGAATATGTAATCAATTGGCGTATAAGGCCTTAGCCGTTCACTTCGAAATTTTGAGCCAAGACTCCATGATCAGTGCTTGTTAGTTTGTTTTTTTGGGACGTTATATCTGTCCCCCAAGTGTTGCTCTTTTGAATTCATATCGGTCCACTAGTGTGGCGCATGGAAGTTCATGTCCACCCGAAGTGTGCACGCTGGAATCCATCCCGTTGAGAGTGGCTTGGGAATTCGTATCCGTACCCAGCCGTGAGGTTTGGGAATTGATACCCGTCCCGCAGAGAGTGACTTGGGAATTCGTATCCGTACTCAGCTGTGAGGCTTGGGAATTGATATCTGCCCCGTTGAGAGGGGCTTGGGAATTCGTTTCCTTAACCTTATGCAAATCTTGGGATTTTAGATCTCTGCTTTAATGTATGAAAGGAGAATTTATACTCTGGCCCAAGTGAGGGGCTTGGGAATTCATATTCGTACCCTATTGTGAGGCTTGGGAATTTCTTTCCGTACCATTGTGTGAGGCTTAAGAATTTCTATCGGCGCCCTACTAGGAGGCTTGAGAATTAAGATCCATCCTTTGAAATAGGGGAATTCATACGCTCAAACGCCTTTTTTTTCTTAATGTGTTTTTAAAGAAATCAGTCAGTGTACTAGTAAAAACTTCACACATTACATCTATCACATCAATGGTATATTTATTATATACATTATTGCTTATTAACCAACTCCATATTTCGGCACATTGGACGCACCGTCCGAATATTGCCGCTCGATGTGGACAAAATAGGAACTGTACGTCCTGGGAAGTGACTTTTGAAGGCGTGGAAAGGAACCGTCAGAAGTGGCAAGTGTGGATAAATAATATCTTCTGGGTGTGATGATGATAATGCTGCGGTTAATATTTCCTATACCTTCAAGCTTCGAAGGTTCAGATATACAGGATATCTCGCCAGAATGGCTGACCACTCACTATCCAGAGGGGCCTCTTTATAGTTGTCGTAGAGGTAGAAGATTAAGAATGCTGTATGTGGATTGTACGTTACGTGCGGGAAAAAATTTAAATGTGATGAAAATTGCACAGAGAAAGGGTTCCTGATGGAGAAACCCAAGACCTTTCGTACGTTGTAGTGCAACTAGTTCGGTCATATCCAAGGAGGATATTACCACTCAAGCTATCACACTGATTCCGGAAGGACAAGAATCTAATAACTGTATCTATGTCTATCTTTGTAAGAATCTGTCAGATTATCTATGTATCCAGATCTACTACATCTTGAAGTGTTTCAATGATTTTTCTAGAAGAGACTATAAGAGAAAAAAAATCTCTCTGGTGGTTGTGAAATTAAGATTCTAATCTAATCATCTTTATTTCCAGATCTACAGCCTCGTTAAGTGTTTACTAATGATTATTCTAGAAAAGATCGTAGGAAACATCAGGCACCAGGCAGATCATACTATTTCAAGCTATCATTCCCGGAAGGACAAGAATCTAGTACCTTTGCAATCTGATTATCTATGTATCGAGATCTACTACTTCCTTGAGTGTCTCAAAGATTAATCTAGAAGAGAAATCAGGTATTTGGAGGATATTACAAGCTAAGCTATGTCACTGGTGGCTGTGGGGCCAAGGATCTAATCTCGTCATCCCTATTTCCAGATCCCCTCGTTGAGTGTGTTCTAATGAATTCTTCTAGAAGAGATCGATGGAAAAATCAGGCACTATCTCAAGCTATCACACTGTTTCCGGAAGGACAAGAGTCTAATAACTGTATCAATGTCTATCTATGTAAGGATATGTCAGATTATCTTTGTATCCAGATCTACTACTTTCTTGAGTGTATCAAAGATTCTTCTAGAAGAGAAAACAGGTATTAAGAGGATATTACAAGTTAAGTTATCTCACTGGTGGGTGTGTGGACAAGGATCTAATCTCATCATCTGTATTTCCAGATCCCCAGTTGAGTGTGTTCTAATGAATTCTTCTTGTAGAGATCGATGGAAAAATCGGGCACTATCTCAAGCTATCACACTGTTTCCGGAAGGACCAGAATCTAATAACTGTTGCAATTTGTCTGTGGATTCTTCTATCCAGATCTTCAACTTTCTTAAGAGTGTCTCAATGAATCTCCGTAAAGAGATTCTAGAATATCAAATGTCGATGCGAAATCGGTCCTTTGGGACACAGCAGTTAATATGAAGACCCCGGAAGCACATCACCAGCGGAGAGGCACTGTTTAATCCAAAGCTCATTGTTCTATAGATGTAAATTGTTAGCTGATACCAGGAGAGCTGGAAGCGATGGTAATCTAGAAGGCTCTAAAAGCACGGGGAACCTCCCTGAAAGGCTGCACTTATCTTTATTGGCCAGCGATAAGGTAGATTTAATATAAGGCTCCTGCTCTACCTGAACAAACGGCTCCCTCCGTTTTGTCCTCTTCACAATTTCATGACGAAACTTTTGCTCTTCCCTTTATCTCAATGACCGGGGACAAAATCAATCCCAGGACTTCATCACCCCCTTAACTCGGGATTTGTTAGGAAGGCTGTAAAATTAGTAGGGGAGTTTCTCAAGTGACTGCTTAAATAGCGAGCAGAACTGGTTAAGTTTTCCCCACTAATTTCAACAAGGTACTTGGAAAGTATATTTCGTTTGGATTGTTTATACGAATGCGCACGTTAATAGAAACAATAAGTGCTCAGACCAAACAAAAGGCTTCCGAGTATCTCTAGTAATATAAGCGCGAAAGTTTATACGTGAAAATGTGCTGAATCATTGCCTATTCCTAACTTGGAAACACTTGATAAAAATTAAAAAAAAAAACGCTTGGACAATTTCATCCACTCAATTCAACCATCTGACGAACATTTATAGTCTATTTCATGTCCCTATTAATAACACACATTTACTGGAAATTTGAAATATTTAGGGAAATGCCCTTTTCTAGCCAGGATTGTGTGTTTTCAATGACAATAATAATGACCAATGAAAACGTATCCATTTCAGTACACAAAAGTTCTGAAAAATATAGGTTGTTTTTTATAATTTGATTAATGGTATCACATAATGTTGCACTGCCAATTTACTCGCTCGTCAAAAGCCAATATCTACCAGTGAAACATCCAACAGGTAATGCTCAAATGCGTGAAATATTAAATACAGCTTCAAAAGAGCATTATTTTAACATAAATATATCTGACAAACTTCTAAAAGTCAAAGGCTTCAATACTTCGAGACTAGTACTACTTGTTGTGTGATTTTGTATTGTTTGATTATTATTTTTCTTATATGTATACCAGAGTAGGGCACAAATCGATAAAATTGTACTCATGAATAATCAATCATGGGATAAAATATTATCAGGATTACTCACGATCAAACAATTCTCATTAGTCACAAGTCAAGTTAATCATAGGTCATATTAATCATTATTCAAAAGTGAAATTAGTCATCTCTCTATTTGTTAGTCGTCAATCATTGGTAGTATGTAGTAATGATTGACATGACTAACGTTGTAAATAATTTTGGTATTAGGCTAATGACAGATAGTTTACACGTATAAATTGGGGCTTGGAATTCCTTCATGATGCAGTTCTGTTCAAAACAGTGAACCTGAAAAATATGGAGTCATTACAATTATGTATTTAAGAGTAGGGCACAAATCAACTAACTGATTGAAAAATCGATTAAATTGTACTCATGAATAATCAATCAATATGTTTGACACCTCCGTATTGTACCATTAGGTCGACGTCGTAAGCGGATTTTCTCTGAATGAAGGGGACGAGGAAACGCGATAAAAACGATAAATAATGCTCATCGAAAATAGCATATGTTTCATGCACCCTAGGCATTGCATACATATGTATCCTATGAAGCAACCATACATCCGGGTTTTAGCTCAAGAACGACCTTATCTTGAGCATTTCTCACAAGCTCTCCAGCAAGTTCAATATCAGATTGAAAATCGATTATATTTATTCCTCCTTGTCAAAGCCTCTTTGGATTTAAGCCCCTGAATTAAATCAAAGGACGAAGATAGTGAACGCCCACCCGGCCTATCGCCCACCCCATCCTCCGTTCAGACTAAACACTGCGCCTGTCACAAATGTGTGTTCTCTCATTTCATATTTTTTCCAAATATGTACAAGCATAAGAATTTGTCTTTTAAAGAAAAAAAAATAAAGTGTAAAATCTATTAATTATAATTGTTAGAATATGGCTCACATTTCTTTTTTTCTTTAGAAGAAAAATTCTTATACTTACCTACTCCTTTTGGATAAAAGAATAATATGTTTCTCACATAATGTTACCAATAACACAATACTACTAATGCTAAAATATCACACAAATAAGAATTACATAATTTGGGCAATCATAACCAAGAAGTTGAGTGCCCTAAAGCATCAACCAACCAACCATCATCTGTAGAATTTCTTCCAAACAGATTAAACAACTAAATTTTTCGGGATTAACAAATGACGTATCTGAAAGGTTTTGATTTCATTTGTGGCAAGTATAAGACACCCTGTATATATCAGGCCATTCCATAAGTGATGTTGGTTTATGTCGGTGGACTGTAGAATGTGTCCATCGAAGTTTTTCTGCTAGCTCTTCGACTTTCACCTCTGGGATTGTTTTCTACAGTAGCCTGCAGGAGTTTGTCTGTTGGTCGACCTGTTCGTGGCTCCACTTCAAGCTTGCGGTTACCCGCTCAAAATCACACTGCACTTGTCGCTCACTAATTTTTATTTTCGCCATATATTTATACAAGTTGTCGGTATGTTGAAGCAGCATTTTGTTATTTATCGAATTTCACCGACCAAAACCGTTTTTTTTTTCTATAGCGCATCAACAAATCTTGGCTATTAGCGCCAACATCCAGGGTGCGAGCCCTGAGATGAGAAAAGTTCTGGCGCCGGTGGGGATCGAACCCACCATCTACCGCTTATGAATCTAGCGGGCTAGCCACTAGACCACGGGAGACCCCAAGTTTATTTAATGCTATAATCAACAAAAATTGTAAACAAAAATAAATTGATAAGGAGGGAACATAAAGAGACAGAATATTAAAAACGGAAATTACTTATGGGATGACCTGATATATTGTATGTATATTGAGAAGTTGACATTAATTTCAACATTTCTCAAGTTCAGAATTAACTAAGAAATGTACATAACATGGGTGTTGCCTCCATGTTCTAAAAGTAATTCTGAACTGAGGCCGTGGAAAAAGACTCCAACCATGGAGGAGCATAGCTCTAATGTAAGTGTACAATCCACTAATTACAAGTTAGAGGATGAGCCAAGGGAGCCTGGGATTAGCTGACCCCAGCTTTGGGGGAAAGAGTAACAAGTTCGGCTGAAGCGTTAGTAGATTTATCAGCGGTAAAGCTAAACTAGAAACGAATCAATGGAGTTAACAGGTGTCCCAAGTTTCGGGCAATAGATCCAGGGCAGGCTCTACTCGAAACAGCTTCCTCGACCAGCCAATTAAAACTTCTGGCCACCTTTCTCCTAGAGACTTTTTACCCCGTTCCCCTCCGCCTTCTTTTACTTACAGCTTAAATGAAAGGGGTAATTAAGGGTTTTGTTAAAAAATTCATGGTTCCAGTTTGTTCGTCTTTAGTAACTTCACATCAGACACAGATCCAGGGAAAAATAAACGAGTACTACAAATACTGTGTTGGTAATCTTATAATTACAAATTAAAGGAAATATGCAAGTTAAAGATGAGGGTGGGGAAGGAACAATGGATTGTTGAATTAACTGAGTGGAGTTGCTTCCCAAAATTGTTTAAAACATTAAGTTGTATATTTGCGATGTTTCGAACCTGTTTAGGTCGTGTTAAGGTCTATTATAATTTAATCCGGGTGAATATGCCTTGTCCACTCAACAAATTATGAAAATTCTTACCCGGATTTAACGATCACTCTCAAAATTCAAAATTTATGGACCTTAATATCAAACTTAAAATGTATAATTGACATTAACACGACTTAATATAAGATGCTTGATGGTGGACCTAAACCGTTCAAAACGTTGAAATTATAAGTTAATGTTTTAAACAATTTGGGGAAACTCCTCCCAGTTACTTCAAAAATGAAAACATTATGTTTTTCCGTACTCTTTAGCCCCGTTTACACACACAGGTTTTCCGACAGTTTTGGAGCGGACGCTCCAATCCTGTGTGTGTGAATACTAGCCGCCGAGATGCCAGGAGTGCGGACCTGGAGCGACGTTCCGGGAGTGCAAGTTCCGACCTGCAGCGGCATGTTCACACACTTGCTCCAGATCTTGCCAGTCAGTGATTGCTAGACATCAGTACAGTAAATGTGGCCAAAATATTAGAAAAGATGAACAATGTTCAAGCAATTTATGCTGAGCGTCTTATAAATACAATTTTAAGCAAGGGTTTATTGAATGAAATCACACCAAACACAGACATTATTGAAAGAGACCCGATGGTATTAACCCTATCAAACCAATCTTCAACTTCATCTCATACATCTTATTTTGAACACGAATTAGCAAACTTGTAAAATTAATATGTTTTTAGAATATTTTTACTCAAAATGTTATTTAAATATAATGTATATAATTATTTTTTGCCTCATAAAAAATTACAGAATTTATTAAAAAGTAGTTATTCCTTTTTGCAAAATGTACCTGTAAATAATTATTTTTCATTGCGGTATAAATAGCCCAACATGTTTCTGGAATAATAGAACACAAAGCAGGTGCTGAGATACAAGATGAAAATTTTAGATCTTGAAGTGACCGTCCAGTGGCTAAATAACGGAGAGTAACAGCCAAACGTTCTTCCGCACTAATGCTATCTCTCATAATTGTATCTTTTTTCGTTATATAAGGGCGAATTAAATTTAAAATTACTTGAAACGTAATGTCGTCCATTCTTAAATAATTTCTGTAATCTTCTGGGTTATTTTCTCTCAGCTCCCGCAAAAGAGGCATATGACCGAAGCGTTCTCTATTTCATCTCCACTCCTTAACCCATATTTGTCGCGGATTTCTCTGTTTCTTTTGACACATTAAATACAGTGCTACACAAGCAATAGCACTCTTTTTTCTTGAACTCATTTAAAAAAAGTGGTCTTCTCGCTGCAAAGTGTTCAATTCGACTGACTAGTTACCTAGGAATGTTAGAGCGGCGCGTGGAGTTTCCACACTGGCGGAAACTCCAAGCGCCGCTCCAAAACCTTCGTATATTTTATTTACACGAAGAGTATTGGACCGTACGCTCCAAACTCACGCTTCTGGCGCGCGGTCTAGGAGTGTTGCTCTTTTTGTCTACCAAACTCCAACCTCACGCTCCTGATGCGCCACTCCAAACCGACGCTCCGGAGCGGCGCGCCAGGAGTGTCGTTTTGGAGCGTACATATAAACGGGGCTTTTGTAGCACGAGGGCCCAGAGGAGCAGATACTGTCTTGGTATCTGATTCTATACCATAGCGCACACTAGAAAAATAGTTTCTTTACCGCTTACAAGGTTTCTCCAGAGTCAGGAATAGGTCTTATATATAAAGGTATATAATTTGTTACATACAATATAATTACTATTTAGCGTACATCTAAGAAGAATCGGCGCTAATAGCCAAGATTTGTTGATGCGCCGTAAAAAAAAAAAAAAAAAAAAAAAAAAAAAAAATCTAAGAAGAATATTCTAAATTTATAAAACGTTATTAACATACATTTTAGTATCATGTTATTACAATACGATAAAAAAAAAATTTTGAATCATTTAAAGAAATATTTTTTGTGATAAACATAAAACATAACTAACTATTTTGTATAAAACCGATCTATTTATTTGTACATATACATTAAAAAATTCTAAATACACTCCCACTATTCTCTATCAATATTTTTTATTTAATAAAATTAATGGGGTCTCCCGTGGTCTAGTGGCTAGCGCGCTAGATTCATAAGCGGTAGATGGTGGGTTCGATCCGCACCGGCGCCAGAACTTTTCTCATCTCAGGGCTCGCACCCTGGATGTTGGCGCTAATAGCCAAGATTTGTTGATGCGCTATAGGAAAAAAAAAAACGGTTTTGGTCGGTGAAACTTATTTATTCTGTCCTGAAATTTCATTTGAAATGGATCTCCCAAGACACCACTTAAGGAAATTCGATAAATAACAAAATGCTGCTTCAACATACCGACAACTTGTATAAATATATGGCGAAAATAAAAATTAGTGAGCGACAAGTGCAGTGTGATTTTGAGCGGGTAACCGCAAGCTTGAAGTGGAGCCACGAACAGGTCGACCAACAGACAAACTCCTGCAGGCTACTGTAGAAAACAATCCCAGAGGTGACAGTCGAAGAGCTAGCAGAAAAACTTCGATGGACACATTCTACAGTCCACCGACATAAACCAACATTACTTATGGAATGGCCTGATATATACAGTGTGTCTTATACTTGCCACAAATGAAATCAAAACCTTTCAGATACGTCATTTGTTAATCCCGAAAAATTTAGTTGTTTAATCTGTTTGGAAGAAATTCTACAGATGATGGTTGGTTGGTTGATGCTTTAGGGCACTCAACTTCTTGGTTATGATTGCCCAAATTATGTAATTCTTATTTGTGTGATATTTTAGCATTAGTAGTATTGTGTTATTGGTAACATTATGTGAACGGCGCACAGTATAACGTCCAATGGACAAAAACCTGAATTTTTGTTTTCTTATATTTAATATTTAATCCTCTAGCTAAGTTTAGACACTATTCAAGGAATTAAAATCGTATAAAACTAATAAATATTAGTTTTATTTTGATCAACAAACACATTAGCAGTATTATAAACAAGGCAAAGTCTTTAAAACCTGCTTTATAGCAACAATCAGTTTGAGCCTTTCTCTTTGAAGATAGGACAGTGTTTTTATTAAGTCATTCAAATGAAATTACCTCAAAACTATTCCTTTTTCATCTGATATAATTGATTATGGGTAATTACTCCCTTATTATTTATCCTGAATTATTCTTCATTGATCTTTGAACATTTTTTTAAGTACAAAACTTTAATAGACGTTAGCAAAAAAACTTCATCTGAACACATCTCAAGTTTTTTTAGAGGTTAAAGTATACCTCAAGTATAATGTACTGAGGGCAATTTAGTTTGCCTAAATTTGCCGATTCCAAAGATTTTTATTTTTAGATCCATCATCATGTTTTCTTCCAAATTTGAAAAAAATGTGGATAAATCCAAGAAGACGGTATTAATCCTTGGACAAATGATTCAATTTAATCTGCAGGATGCTCCTAAAGAAATATTAATCAATACTAAAAAAACTGTCAGTCTAGTCCTATATTACATGTAAAAAATGTGGGAACGTGTTCACCGCAGAGAAAAAAACTCTTATATAAATACTGGTTGAAAAAATATATCAACTTAGAAGAAATTGTTATTAATTTTTATCATAGAAAATGGTAAAATATTATTATTCTATGGCAATATTACGATAAGTATAATTTACTACTATACTATTACTACATACAGCTATAATATATTTTATAATATTGTTATTAATAATATTATTACCTGCTATAATATTTCTATTAATATTACAATTAATATTATTATAGCCGTATAGTATACATTATTATACTATTGTTACATTGTTTTGAGTTGATTTCAGTTAATAAAAATGCTTATTTGAAAATAACTAGTGGTTAATGATTTTTGTCCATAATCTCCATTACTTCGTTACACTGTGCGGCGGCAGGAATTTTCTCATCTCAGGGCTCGTTGAGAAAATTCCTCACTGCACTATGGATGTCGGCGCTAATGGCCTAGATTTGTCGATGCGCCGTTATAATAAACGGTACAAACGGTATGATCGTTTTCGAAAGACTAGAATTTTCATAATGAGGTATAGCTGTCGAGGTGATAAGCAGTCGGGGAATAGTTGGGAATCGGCTAGGAAAACCTTAATACGATTTTTGTAGAAATTTGTATTAAGGGTGTTCATTTGTACTTATTTTATTTTAACATTTTTATGTTTTTGATTATCTGTCCATATTGTGAGCTAAGATTTGAAGAAAGAACTATTGTTCACTTACCTGTTTATAAAGTTCTTCTACTTTTTGGTGTAAACAACAAAATGTTCTTATAAGTGATTTGTATATGTAGATCTACCATATTTCTTTATTGGTTTAACTATTCTGTTTATTAATTCTGCATTTGCATTTTGACTCTTAGCTGAGTAAGGCTATCGAGTTGCCGAAACATCCTTAATACAGACTTTTACAAAAATCGTATTGATATTTTCCTAGCCGAGACCAAACTATTCCATTACTGCTTAAGACTAAAATTTTTGTTTTAGTTACTTCAAAAAGGCCGATTAAGTTTTAATATTTTCAAGACGTTTGACTTTAATCCAATCTATGACATAAAGATTTTTATTACACTTGGTGTTCAGGAAGTTCTAGGAAAAAAAAATTCTAGAATAGGAAAAACGGTTGGGAAATCTTGGTAAGTTGAATGCAGCCAATCAAAAGCTAATTTCCTACAAAAACGTTCTTTTTTCCTAAAATATTTTTGTTTATTTTTAAATCAAAGCAAATGGTGATTTTCCATTGAATTGAATTGAATTCTTAAAATAAATTTAAAACAAATAAAGTATATCATTATATTCCGTAAAATGAGGTCACATTAGTACAGTGTGGTGAAACTGGTGCAACCCCATACTGCTTGGATATGTTTATTTAACTGGTACAAAAGGGTCGAACTTTGCCCAAAGAGTGCGAACAGACAAATATATACCTATATATCTGTCTGTTGGCTCTCTGACAAATACATAAGAATATATAAGCAGTATTGGTTTTTACCAATTTCACCACACTGAACAAATGTTACGTAAGTAAACTTTTTGACGGTAGAGCATTATTCCAGAATAGCAATTAAAAAGAAGGTTTTCAGCAGCTTTATCAGAAACAAATCCATTATTAAAATATTTACTTCTATAGTTTGGTTTAGATCTCTTTTGGACACAACCAATTTGGCAGAATTATAATTTCATAAGCCAATTAGAAGTTGTGGAAGAACGTGTCCAAAAGGCACCTTGGGGAATTTGATCCTTGCCTTTAAGACCACTCCCAACTTTTTGGGTTAATTAATGGATTTGTTGGAGTCCTTGGAATTTCATTAGCTTTTCAAAAAGGCTATAAATAATATATTTGTTGATAGAGTGTAGGTAAACCTTATGTATTTCAGAATGACATTTCAAACGTATTTTATCATTTAAGGAATTTTAGATTTATTGGTTATAAATATGCTATCAGTCACAAGATGTGACTTTTACTAGCTATTACTCTAAAAGTACCCGTTATTAATCACGAATAAGTCCCTAATTGCAATAATTATTATTTACACAATATGGCCCTAATCGCATTAATTATTAATCACGAGTTATGGCCCTAAAAGGAAAACTTACGAATCACAAGATATGAACCTAATTGTGCTAAATATTATTCACAAGATATGGGCCTACATGTATCAGTTATCAATTACGAGAGATTATTGTAACGGATAAAGATATTATTCATTAGGTATGGCCCTAAAAGTATTAGTAATTAATCACGAGGTATACCTCTAACGGCATTAATTATTATTCACAAAATATGTCTACAACAGTGACAATAATTATTAAGACTAAATATGCTTTTAAATGTGTAGGATATTATTCATTAGATAATACCCCAAAAGTATCAGTAATTAATCACGAGGTATGAATCTATTAGTATTTATTATTAAGGAATAAAAAAAAAAAAAAGTCAGTCCCGTAACAGGCCACGAGGGCCCTGAGGGGCAGATACTATAGAGGTATCTGATTTATGGCCATACGGCACGCTAGGGGGATAGTATGGTCAGTACTATGCACCGGCCGCCTGATTTTCCCCTTGCCTGCTTCGACTGCTAGAGTCATTAGCACCCAAGGTACCCATTGATAAATTTATTAAAGGCTGGGTCGGCCTAGGGACGGTCAGGGAGGCCGAATTCAACCCATGAACGAAGACACTAGAAGAAAAATCTTTAGTGCTTGCTCGGGATTCGAACTCATGTCCTCCAACTTATTAGTCCAGTGCTCTACCACTGAGCTAACCTCGCCCCCTATTAATGAATAAATACAACCAAAATTGCAGAAATTCTTAACGACGAGATATTATTATAAAGGTATAAGATATTATTCACTAGATATGGCACAAAATGTATCAGTGATTACGAGATATGCCTCTAATCGCATTAATTACTACTCAATAAATATGAACATATTTGCCCCAATCATTACGACGTGATATTAAACACATGTAAAAATGTAAAATTCTGAGAAGCAATGTTTTAGTCACCCCATAGGGAAACTGATAAGTATCCTAAGCGGAAAGTATTCCTTATGCCTTCCCAAAATGCTCTGGAAAACAATATACGTTTCTCATTTTCTTATCGCGTTTTACTAAAATGCTCATTTTATTGTTAAATACAAATAAAAAAACAATTAAATATTGTGCTAAAAATAGGCAACAAAACGTTAAAAAAAAAAAAAAAAAAACGAAGCCAACACATTCGAAGAATAGTCACCGATTTCTCCCGAATGAGATTGGCCCATCGAAAAGCATAGCATTCAAGCCGTAATAACGATTACCTAACCGTTTTCAAGATATTTACTAGAATAGAAGTATTTTACTTCTAATACTTTCCTAACTTCAAACGTAACCAAACTATAATCCAACGATAGTCCAAAATAGTTTCAAGAGAATCAATGCATGCTATTAATGCGCAAGAACTTATTGACTGACCTCATATGTATATATGCATATAAAAACAAGTGTATTATTTTTGGAGTTTTTAAAGAGCGAAATATGTTAAAGTGAAGCATGTCCTACGATCTTCGAAATGTGAGATTTTAAGGATCACAAACGTCGTCACAGGAATTTTTTAAAAGATATGTAGGCCTTAATTGCAATTAAAATATATTTGTGAGTTTTGTAGGGCCGGACGACAGCGTCACCACCTTATGATAAGGGGCAGAAGTGGGAGCTTATGTTGAGGGGGTTGTTATGATCACCAGTGCGAATGGAAGCTCATCCGCCAAACTCCGTCTAACTTTTATTATTTTCATGGTAGAATCGTTTTGAGGAGCTGATATTCGGGGAGGGAAAAGTTACTCTGTACGTTTCCTCTCATTTACTCTACTTTTAATTTACATAAGCATTTGCGTTTCCTCTTCCTATATAAGCAACCTGGATCATATTTCCGAAATTCCTTTTCGGCCAATTTTATCAAAACCTAAAGTCGTCTTTATGGGAAATTTCTGTTTTTTAACGAAAGTGGGCTATCCAGAACCGAAATTCATTTTGGTGCGGTTGCTCCCTACCTCTAACAGGATGAAACCCGCTTATGACATCGACCTCATGACTCAATCTGGAAGTTTTTAATAGAAAAGTTTACGTTTCAGAACTCATAGGTCTAAAACAACAGTGGATACAATTTGTATATATTTAGCGTTAGCAGCTAGAAATAACAGATACTATGATTAGCAGTTCAGGAGCCGCTGGCAAAACTCTACAATCGAAATCGTAGCTCATAGCTGTTAGCTTTAAAAATTCTTTTTCTCGGTGCCAACAACCTCGTCCTCCGAGCTGCTATCCTGCTAATTTAGTCTCTACGCTCTTCTTCGTAGCAGATAGCAGTTAGCAGCTATCACTTTAGATTCTATTTCTCTGTGCCTACAACCTCGTCCTCCGAGCTGCTAACCTGCTAATTTAATTTCTAAGCTCTTCTTCATAGCAGATAGCAGTTATTAGTTAGCACTATCGATTCTCTTTCTCTGTGCCTACAACCTTGTCCTCCGAGATTGTAACCTGCCAATTTAATTTCCAGGCTCTTCTTCGTAGCAGATAGCAGTTAGCATGTCCTAATATCGAATACGCCATATTTCGTTTTTCAGATTCGAGAATTTGCACTTGGATTGTGGACGATACGGCTTGTCGCAAATTGTCACAGCCCTAACCTCTAAAGAATAACCTTTAAAGCCTTAAATAACGTATCGAATAAGACCATTTATCAATATATTACTTCGTCAATGGATAGAATATGTTCTTTCTCTAGCTTTCTCCAATTTGCATATTCGATAGTTTGATATGGAAGGGACGAGATGTACTCTATTTTGAGAAGATATCGTGCTCTAGGAGAGATTTAAAACTGCTGGAAGGAGGGGTTTTGGTGTATTAATATAGATTGTCCCTGAACACTCGAAGATATGTATTCTATATCAAGAAGAAATCATTTTCTAGTACTGTATTAAGACTATTGGAAGGAGGGTATGTGGGGGTTGGAAATAGATTGTTTCTGTGTTCTATATTAGGGAGAAGAAGGGTATGTGGGTGTCGATGCAGTCGGGAGAGGGATAAAAAGAGGGTGGCGAAGGGTAAAGAGAGAGATGGCTGAGGGATGAAGAGAGGGATGGCTGAGGGGTGAAGAGAGAGATGGCTCAGGGATGAAGAGAGAGATAGCTGAGGGATGAAGAGAGGGAGCTGAGACGACGGTGGACCAACTCGTGCGTCCTTGCTAAACTCATTACAACCCGGACCAGCTCTCTTCTAACGGGATTTGGAACTCGACGAACGTGTGTTTATTGAAATGTGAGACTCTTTTTATTCGCCGGCGTTAACCACATTCCAAAAACGTGAGCATAACGCTAATAAGAAAAAGATGAAAGGGTACTAATCTTCATTAAAATTAATTCCCCGCGGTTTTTTCTCGTTCCCCTTGTTTTGGATAGCGCCGGTCCTAATAATCTCACAAAATTTAAGGGCTTGTGTTGTTATTAATTTTTTTTTTGGAGTGGTATGGATAAGGGCAATTTTTTTTAGAAATTCGTCGACTAGCCATAGAACTGAAAAAGCATTGGTTTTTAACCGATAATCAATTTTAATATTATTTTGTTTCTGACATTAATTATTAATCTGTAAGTTCTATAATTTCCATTCGTATAATCCACATTGACTTTGTTGTTGTCAACGGATTATACGCGAGATCCCTTGTCATCATCAATAAAAGTGCAAAAAGACTTAACATACACTTAACTTATATAATATTATACACACATATGCCAATATATACACAATTTGTTTTTCAATTAATGTCTTTATTGATTATTACATTAAGTATATGAAAACATCTGATACAATATGAGGGTTCCCTGCTCAAGGCAAATAACTCTCCAACTTCATCCTAGATTAATTTCAGAAAGACGCTCAGAAGACGTGACAGGGGCGTACACAAGCTCCCTTCTGTTCCGACCGATGGAGCAGAAGAAAGATCGGTGAGTCACATGGTCACTGCAGCAGATATCTTGGCCACAGTCTATATACACAATAATGTACCTTAATTATTTGTTATTTTCGTTAGAGTTAATTATTGTTAAAAGTGATTATTATGAGAATTAATTATTATTAAAATTTATTTTATTAGAATTAATAATTGTTAGAATTAATTACCATGTTAGAGGCATTCAAATATTTTAATTTTTGGGATACATTATACGGGTCGCTGGTATTTTTATTTAGGACCCAACGGTCCTAGCCCGCCATTCCTCGGACTCAGGGCCACGAGCCACGTTCTGTAGTGCTATCCCGATACAATACATTCGGTGTGCTTTTTGCCGGTGCCTTCTCTCACGTTCTGTGGCAATCCAGCTTCCCTTTGCGTTACAAAGTTGTTCCTCGTTGCAGATTTACGCCCGATTCCAGCTTTTATTCTTCAGGCTGGCCTCTCGGGAATTGGTAAGATTTCCCCATAATTCCCTCAATCTTCTTTTTTGACCGTTTCTATTATTCTCAACATTCAATACCATGTTCCCAGAGGCGAATGCCCTGAAGATAAGATAAATACATTATTTAATAATCCACTATTTTTTCGTCCTTCGCGTTTATCTGAGCTCACCAGGGCATCACATTTTTTCCCTCCTTTTTTATACTACAGTAATAATAGGTACGGAATGTAAATATGTACATTATTGATATACTCATAATGTAATGTAATATAAGAATAAAAACATAATGTAAATACCATATATACACAATAATGAAATGAAAACATATATAAATAATGTGAAGTGTACATCGCCATGAAGCGGAAAACCAAAAAATAAATATTTAGTGAATTAGAATAAAAGTGATCAGAACACACTAGCAACCGCATTTAGTAACGGTCTTTTTAAATGTAAGTTTTTTTTTTTTTTTTGTAGTTCGTTCATCTACGTTTACTGCGTCCTGTATTATAGATATACTGACAGGAAGATAGGAACATCTCAAATTTTAGATACCGAAATTATCGTGATCTACAGATCATCAGACGCCGAATTATGGTCGGGACTTCTGGATCAAGTCGTGGTGTCGATGTCATAAGGGGTAACCCTATTAGTAAATGCACTAAAAAAAGATCAAACGTGAAAAGAAAGAGGAAGAGGGTAGCAGGAGAACGTTACGGGACAATATATTGCTGTTCTTAAGGAACAATTTGCAGAATGGTGTAAAACCCGATCTTTATGGTAAGACGGAGTTGTTGAATACTTGATCTTTTGTTCCGCCGTCAATCTTCTCGAATTCGAGAAAATTCAAGACAAGGGTTGGGGAGCGTTCCGCCTCCTGACAGCGAATCAATCAAATGTTTATTTGGGCAGGAGCGTAGCTATCCGCCCGGATAAAAAGAGCGATAAGATCAGAGCACGTTGCAGAGCGGCTCCCTACGTGACAGAGCCTAGCAGCGGATTTATTGGACATTTCCCAGCGGCTCAAAGGAGCAGCCGCTCATGTCTCTCACGTACGAATCATATCTGCATATTTATCACCGGTCCCTACTTTACGAGGGAAACGTTCATTAAATTGTAACAGGAGGAAAGTTATTGTGCGGTCCCTTTGTCTTTGGGAGAGGCCGCAACCACTCGTTTTGCCGAATAATATTGGGACATTCAAATGACTTGTATTACACATGACTCACAATTCTCTTTGGAATTATTCTATAGGAATTTTAAACATGAGATAATCCCACGTGTCTTGGGAACATTAAGCTTGAACGACCAAGGTTATGACGAATCATCGAAATCCATCGATAGGATGATGGTTAAAAGGTGCACATCCACCGGAGTTACTTCAACATTTGACCCATAGGTGTCTACAATTATGTATTGACAAGAAAATGAATAAGAGGTGATGGCTCTCTTGTTATACGCAGGGTGATCAAAACTAGATTGACATCGAAATTTTCTACAACCATTTTTGGAATACAAAATTAAACTTGGTCGCTCTTAAGTTAGTCGAATGAACATTCATTGTATCTAGTGAACGACCTCTCAACTTTCTCCAGAGACCCTAAATCTGGAATCTCCATGAAAAAAATGTACTTTTTATGACGGATTATTGTATTGAGCTGAATTCTATGTCGATTTTATATTTGTCATTTTTTCGCTAAACGGAGTCACGAATAGCCAAAAACTGAGGCAATCCTTATTTGTTGTAACTTTTCACAAACGTTGCAGAGGATTAAATGTACTCCCCAAAAGGTATTTTTAAATGCCCACAATTTTGACGTAAATGGAGAAAAACACATATATTTGTTTTTGAGGTTGTCCGAAAATGTACTCCTTGGTGGGTATGTATACCCTAGATACTGACATATAGTATTTAAAAATTAAAAATAAGTTCCAACTTTTAAAAAATGTTCTTTCCTATAATTGTCATGACATTAAAGGATTTGTTTATTGTTGTTTTTATAAATAAGTAATTATGTTTATCTTTTCTTAAATTATTTTTGTATTTACAAACTTTACACCATGTGTTTATATGGTGGTTGAGATACAGGAGTTATTAATCGGTGCGACGCGGGTGAACTTCTTATATACAGCAAGGTTATGGACAGAGTTATGTCGCCTAGAATTTGGAAATTACTTTAAAGACATGGATGGATTACGGACAAAGATGGCTGAGTTAGCCCATCGCCTGAAATAGGCCTGTCAACAATATGGTTTGTACACCAAAGTGATGCATAGATGTGAAGTGAAAAATCTACCTGCGGTCAATAGGTGTCGTCAGTGTGTGCTGCAAGACACTTTGTAAGAACGATTATAATTTTCGATGTATTTTATTTTCTTTTATTAAAATGTTATGTAAGACTTACTATAATCATTACATATTAATTTCAGTATGAATAATTTTTATTTATTTCTGATAATATCAAAAAAATAAACATAATATTACCTTCATTTATTTGATGTTTTTTTAGTCTAGAATTCCAATTACATTATGAAATTGAGGGATAATCTCAATTCTGAGTACAGCGTTGGAAAGCTGGTTAAATTTTACAACTTTTGTGAGATTCGGCAGACTGCAGGATTTATTTTAGAAGAGTAGTGGTTTTCGAAAAGCTTTCGCTAATCAGAAGCTTTTATTAATTCTATTTTTGGGGTTGATATTATGGTCAGAATGAGATAA
Source organism: Gonocerus acuteangulatus (assembly GCA_946811695.1). NCBI lineage: Eukaryota > Metazoa > Arthropoda > Insecta > Hemiptera > Coreidae > Gonocerus > Gonocerus acuteangulatus. The sequence continues at coordinate 54,853,609 of OX328132.1, forward strand.
TTTTGTACATTGAATGTACATTACTCTTAAACAAAATTTAATGTGGATTTCAAAAATGTAATGAATTATTGAAAAAAAAATGTGTTCAAGCAGAGTAAACTGGAGTTGTACTAAAAAAAACACGGGTTTCTCTAAAGAACTTTTAGAACGGCACACAGTGGTCAAAAACCGCCCAGAAGCGCTCAAAACTCAATAACATTTGATATTCTTGATTTAGAAACCTGAAATTACAATATTTCAACTAGGACACGATTTTTCACTCCAATCACTTCAGAAATTTTTTGTAGTCAACACTGACTTGAATACTGGAAAAAAATCCATCTTCGATTTAATTCCAATGTTTAGATAGAGATAACGCGCGTCTGTCTTGCCGAGTTCGTTCATCTCTAGCACCGTAGGCAGGTTTATGCAGCTAATTTCAGTCTGGGGTCTTTCTATATATGCCTACGGAATATTTAAGCCCGAAATTAGAGAGAAACAAAAGCTATATGACAAAACGAAATTTGATACGTGTATTTTTTTTACTTTTTCAGAATCCCCGTCCATGAAGGCGATTCGAAAAATACAAACATATTTTTTTTGCCCTTCGAACATCCCATTAAAACAATAAAAACATGCGTCAACCTTATCGGTCTGAAAAAGTAAAGTTAAAGGAACGATTTTGGAAAATTTTCTTCGTTTCTAGTACTTTAATGATTAACCACTATCCTGCAATCAACGGTGGGGGCCTAAAATTCAAGAAATGGCACTGTCACGAGGTATTTAACATATATTTAAGGCAAATGGGTTCCGAGAAAATACTTCAAAAAATCAAGTTTTGAGCGCTTTTTGACAGTTTTTGGCCACTGTGCGGCATTTTTCTGGAACGGAGTAAGATAGAAATGTGTAGTTGGTGGTGTTGGACTACATTTTTTGTCATGATTCACCCCCTGAAGGATGGTCATTAACTTGCGATACACCCTGTGTTTACATAAATAGACATATACGTATGTGCATTCGCACTCTACTATTTGGGCTATATGGGATTTTCTTCTTCAAAGAGGAATGACACTGAAAATAATATGGAACTATTTTGCTATAAAAATTTAATTTGAAAACTCGTGTTATGTTCAGTAGGTCATTTAATAGACGGACTGACTCAGCCAAGTTACTCAGCGATGTTTGACAATACACGATGGGTCTAAGGTCGTAGAGCCTTCTGATTCGCTTAATATAGTCAATTATCACTTATTTCTTTATGACTCATCGACTGATTGATTTCCCAGGCCAATTCATTCCGCGAGATTAATATTTTAGTTGGATAATGGTTTGTTTATTTTGAAATGGTAAGAGATAGAAATTAAGTATTAAATTATGTAGGATTATTAAAGAGTTTAAGACATTTATTCTAAATCTTTCCTTGGGTGCATATTTAGTAGCTTTATACCCTCAGCTTGTACAGATTTTCTTCGTGAGTAAAACTCAGCTTCTAAGAGACCGATTTTGATTTTTAACACTTTGCGATGGAATGTAGTATCTACATTGGTTTTTCTCACAAAATATATTTTTTTTTTTAAAATTCTACCCAGAAGGAATAGTCCAGAGATCTGCTACAGTGACCAAGTAAAGTGTTAACAAAGGCTTACTCTTCCTTCGAGTGCGTCAATGTCTGTGGCTCACCGAACCCTCTTCGACTCCAGCCACTGGTCGGAGCAGAAAAGAGCTTGGGTAGGCCCCTTTCAGTGTCAGCTGAGCGTCCTTCTGACTTTAACCAAAGTATAAAGTTAGGAGGCCTTGTGCACAGAAACCTCATATTTTATCATAATATCAGATGTAATAATTAATAAATATATCAAATAAAAAGAAAATGAATAAAATAATCGATTGGAAAATTCCAAAAGGATAAAACCTTACCTTAAAACTTTCGAGTTTCTCTCTATTCCATCAGGACAAATTGCCTTGTTTTTCTATCAAGAAAAACATTTTACGACGTTAGATAATGTAGGGGTTTGAAGAATCGTTTTAATATCGAAATTGCTTCAAAAACAAGCCGAAACTCTTTCTTGACATAATTTAAATTTTACAATAAAGAGAAGAAACGCGATAAAGGTTTCAGTAAAGCTCCGACGGTAGTGTTGGGTATAATGCTTGCTTATCTTGTGGAATGCCGGATTGTAGGTTACTGGGAGTATATCAGGTTGAAGTGTTGGGGGCAGGGCAAGGGTTCCTAGGTCATAAGGGCTGGTATCGCCCAAACACATAGTAATAAATAGGTATGTAACATATTCAGCTCATACCTACCGCTCCTATCTCACTTCTAACCAATTCTGCCTTTACACCAGGACCCCCCCCCCCCTCCCCCGTAAATTATATACAAATGTTTTCACTTTCCAACGTAAATGTAGAAGGGGCACAGTGAATGTTAAACAGAGCAGTTGTAGATTGCAGAGTGGCCATCTTCAGAAGAGTAGTATGAGGTAGAACCTATTTGAACAGATTCGTTAAAATACCCATATCACTTTTTTGTCAAGGAACAGGGAAAAAATGAATGTAAATTAAATGAATCCTGTTTTCGCTTCAAATGTTTCACATATGAGTTTTAAGGGGAAAAATATGTTATTACATAAGAAAATGAGGAGTACAGAGGTTTCCTGAAGGCGTGATCAGGATGGTATATTGGTTTTCTTAAAACAGATATATGGATTTCCTACAGATTATAGCAGTTTGGTCGGTATATGAGTTTTTCTAAAACTAGAGGTGGTTGCCAGGTATATGGGTTTCCCAAAGCCTTGTGCTCGTTGGCTGGTATATAGGTTTCCCTAAAACTAAAGGGGATTGCCCGATATAAGGGTTTCCTAGTGACTAGATCTAGTTGGCTGATATATAGGTTTCCCTAAAACTAGAGATGGTTGCCAGGTATATGGGTTTCCTAGAGACTAGAAGTAGTTCGCCATTTTATGGGTTCCCTACTAACTAGGGTCAATTGGAAGGTATATGTATTCCTTCAAACTAAAAGTGGTCACCTAATATATGGGGTTCTTAAAGTCTAGAGCTGGTCGGCTGGTATATGGATTTCCTTGAGACTTAAGCCGGTTGACCGATATATGAGTAGTCTTGGGGCTAAAACGAGCAAGCCGGTATATGGGCATCCTTGAGGCATAAGCCGGTTGACCGATATATGAGTAGTCTTGGGGCTAAAACGAGCAAGCCGGTATATGGGCATCCTTGAGACTTAAGCCGGATGACCTATATATGAGTAGAGTGGTCAGTGAATGGTTTTTATTGAGGTTAGAGCGGTTTGGTCGATATTAGGTTATTGTTAGAGTTGGTTTATCTGAAAATGAGTTTAGAGCTCGCTGGTCAGCATAAGTTTCTCTGTGACGAGCTGACTGGCCAATGTACAAGTTCTCGTGAGACTTCATCAGTCAGCCTACTCTAAGGCTAGGCATTGACGACTGACCGGGTTTTCAACAAGGGGCTTTACCATCATGATGAATTGTTGTTATCGGAGAATGTCTTTAGTTTGACATCTCAGACATTATTTTTACAATCATGCATTCCGAAATGCGGATTAAGGCTGTGTATTATGGAAACAGTAATTTATTTTTCGTTGGGGAAACGTAAATTTATAATATAAATTTGAGTGTCCCTTTCCTTTCATATGACATTTTACATTAAAATTGATTATCCTTTACTACTCCAACCTAGTGTTATTATATGTTTATCCTGTAATGTCCAATTGTGACAGAGCTTGCTTAGAATCCAAAGCATTGCGTGGGGAGGAGAGTGGGTTTGGCACATGTATGAAGGCACGTAAGAACAGTAAGACCAGCCGACAGAAGGATAGAATACAATATAGGCTTCCATTACTCTTTCATTGTGAAGAATGTCCTTTTTACGACATTTAAGAAGATTTCTAATTGGAAGATGACAAGAAGGATACATTATTCAGATAGGGATCTGCTCATGTCCTGCAGAGGCTCACAATTATTGCATACTTCTGTCGGTTTTATGTTACAATCATGGAGAGAGGTTGATGTACAGCACAATCGCACATGTATAGGGCGGGCTGATTCGGTGAACTAAGCACGTACTCCCTCAGATGGTCCAGCAGATTGTTTCCTTATTCAAAGCAACGCTCGATAAAACTAAGCTCTCTTCCATATTTCCTTCTATTATTTCATAACGTATTGCCTTGTAAAAGGAGATTTCTAAACGTCCGTCCTATCTAAGTCTCTCATCTTACATACTGGTTGGTGTGATCTCACCGCTGGGGTTAACGTTTTTCTTTTTTCTTTTATTTCTTAAGCAACATTTGAAATCTTTGTCCCTTGGAAATACAAAGTACTGCCGACCTCTTTACTCCCTGGGTCTATGTCACGAATATTTAACTGAAGAATGTTTTTTTTTTAGAGAGAATTAGACTTTAACAAGTCCTATTTGCAGACGGTTCGTCTTTATTGTGTTTCCATGGGTTCTTTTTACGCCAACGGTATGGTACATGGAAACTCTCGTCTCCCGATTTTTTAAAATCTAATTCAGCCTATATTTAAATATTTTGACTTTAATTTCCTTGTTTTCTAGATGCGAACGAGCACTTTCAAGCCCTCATTGCCACCTACATCAGAGCTTAGATCTTAGGCCGCCTCAGGGTTCCTTAGGCATTTATTCTACAGGTTTTCAAAATTAGTGAAGAGCAGTAACTTCGAAGCTCTTGCAAGCATCTTAAGAACAGTAATGTTGCCACTTTATAAAACCAGCTGAAGATTAGTGAGCAATGTTAATAGATTGGATCTACACTGTTGATGGCAAAAACTCTTAGGGTACGTTCATGGTGAGGATTCATTCTGCGATGCTACGATAGCTACTCCGATGAGCGCTGCCCCGATGTAAAACAAACACATGTATTAAGATGGGAGTGTTCATAGTGAGGATCCTTACTTCCGATGCTATTCTCGCACTCGCGCAGTGACCGCGGGGAAGAACAAATATTTTGTTTTCTCCTCGCAGTGAGGAGGGAAGCTGCGATGTGGGCCTAACTGTGATTGGTTCCTTCAAAAGGACTCTAGTGCGCAGGTCACCTACCCTCTCTCATTACTTCATCTTGTGTGATTATTCTTTTTTGGTTATTTCGTTGTCGAGATGAAAGAAAATTGGGTCTTTTTGCGAAGACTACATCCAGTTACTTTTGAAGTATTTATTTAGTTAAGTGATTTATAACAGTTACTCGTACTCGCTGATAAGCTTACTGATTAGCTTACAGGTTCTTTGCTGGTTATCTTTTACTACTTGACTCGTTATCTACGGTTATAATTCATATTAGATAATGGCAAGTAATATTTATTAATAAAAAGGTTAATATGATCAAAATCAATTCTCTCAACTATGAAAAAAGTTATTAAGCATTAAAGTTGACTGTTTTGCAGGTTATGAAGGATAACAAACAACGATATTTGTAAACAAACATATTTTATTCCTTTTCTCTCTCTCTTTTTTGGATCTTTTACATTTATTAAGCAATACATGATATGCGTTTCCGCTCGCTACGCTAAGCTCCACTCGCTCAAGAAGATATAAGAAACTCTAGCCAATCCAACTCGCAATTAATAGAATTATATTAATTTAAGCGACTCTAGTCTATCCAACTCGCTAAAATTAATAGGATTCTATTAATTTTTCCGAGTACGAAACCAATCCCTTTTTCTTTGTCAGGAACATCGCGAACTAATTGTAAAGGCTCATTTTTTCTCACTAACATAAGCAGAGCTTTTTCATAAACAAAAGCTAATTCACTGTTGAAGGTTACTTTACTCCCAGCAAGAACCAATGCAATGGTGAGTCAGCATGAACACCCTCCATCGATGTAGAATACATCGGGGCAGCGCTCATGGGAGTAGGTATCGTAGCATCGCAGAATGAATCCTCACCATGAACGTACCCTTAGTCTCACACTACCGATCTTATGCCACCTCTGGCTAGCCGAGGCATTTATTCTGTACGCCTTTGTAGTTAAAGAAGAGGAGGAACTTAGAAGCACCTGTAACAATCTTATGAGCAATGATCATGCCACTTAAGAGCCAGCTGAAGCTTAGCAAGGAATTTTAATAGATAGAATCTTGAGTTGTGGATGGCGAACGCTCTCAGGCCCTTTATGACGATCTTACGCCACCTCGGGCTAGCCTAGGCTTGAATTTTAGACATTATCAAAGTTACTGAAGAGCAGGAACTATAGAAGCACATGTAGAATTATTAAGACTCTTTCTTATTTGACTCTTTAAAAGCCAGCTAAGGCTTAGCAAGGAATGTTAATAGATAGGATCGTACGTTGTGGATCGCGATCATCCTCAGGCTCGTACTACCGATGCTCGAGCTTGCTTAGACATGTATTATAGATGTGTTGAAAGTTACTGAAGAGTAGAAACATTAGAAGCTCATACAATGTCACTATAAAACGCCAGCTGAAGCATTGTTTTTTAGATGATATCGTACGGAGTGGAAGGCAAACACTGCGTACTGACTCGCCGCCTCGTGCTAGGCAAATTACCTGATAAACGGCACAGAAGAGTGAGCGCTTTCAGAAGCTCATTTAACAACCTTCAGAGTAACCATCTTGGCAAGATTTTTAAAATGGGATCGTAGTGAACTACGAACACATTCTGCTCCTAGTCTGCTTGCGTAATCTAGACATGTATTTTCGGCTGAGATCGGGAAAATTTGCTTGATAATATTTTTTGTAAGAGTTATCAATCTTTTCACAATGCCCTTTTTCTCTACTGGTTTTGGGGTATTTTACTAAATACACGAAATTTATAAGCATTAAAATAAACATGTCTTAATTTTCATTAAACTTAACCTAAATTGATGTCGAAGAGATGCATTAACCGATGTTCCATGAAGATATTAAAAAAAAAAAAAAAAAAAAAAAAAAAAAAAAATCGAAGAGGGAGAGAGAGGGAGGGAAAGAGAAAGATGTTAAATGTTGAATCCATGTTCACGATGATCGTAGTTAGTGAATGATTCAAGAAAAAAATTACAATCCTCTATTCCTTCCAAGTCTCTGAATTCATTGTGACGCTCCTTAGGGTATCACGTTCTCAAAATAGTGTGATAATACAGGTTCATGTATAAAATCTGAATGTTTCCAAGAACTAAACTTTTAGCATATATTACAGTACTAGGTGCTAATGACCTTGGCAGTAGAAGCACCTATAATCAATAAATAAAAAAAAAAATTACAGTACTAAGCACGTGAGTAGCATATGCCATATTTATTTATTTGCCTTTATTATACATGCAGTGTAATGACTGAATTATAAAATCGTTAATAAGCATGACCAGCATGGGCTGACCTTCTATGAAGATGGCGATTTCATATGCGCCAAGCGGAATAAATCAGGTCGGGAAAAGATATGGGGAGCGAGGTAACATTCTATCCAAGAATGTATTATTATAAGTTATATTACGTGGAAATAAATTATACAGTCTGTGTATAGTAGAGACGAAGAGCATTGAGTATGGCATATCTCTTAGGTGGATCTCCAAGGGGACGTGCTCTGTCTAAGGTCCAGTAAATATGTACATATCCCCTGCTGCTACATATGTACAATGGTTTATGTATTTCAGTCTGGGACGACTACAATGTCGATTCCATATACATTTCTCAACAATAGGAACAAATAGTAGCATTGATGCGAGAAAAATATTTAGCGGTGTTACTTGAAGAGAATCTAAGCTGGCGAATATATTTCTTATATAAATAAAAACTCGCAGGAACTGCATCATTTTAGCGCTATTCCCTTCTAAATGCTAAGGCCATTTAGAGAAATTGGAATTGAAACAGTTAATACTATGTTGAGCGGTGATCGTTCACCGTTAAGATAGGGGTAGATTTGGTCAGTTTTCGGTCTTGGTGGTATAATAAACTACATATTTCTATAAGAAAATGGGTCAACATTTTAGATTTTTCTATTTTTTTTTACCAGTTACCCCCCTATACTAGGTGAATTCAAACCTGCAGTAAAAAAATTTTCTAGCTAATAGTTTTTTTTTTGCCGGACATTTTAAGTTTGCATTTTAACTACATTTTGGCCGAAAACAAGTTTTACGTAATGTATCTAACTTTCTTAATTTCATAGATATCAAAACCAAATAAACCCTAAAATTATCAGAACGATATGGTCTTGATTTTTGTTCTTCCATTGAGTTTTCTAAATAGTGTGGAAATTGAAGAAATAAAATCACGAAAATTGATTGAAATTTAGCTTAAAACGGGAGATTTACTGCTGTAAAAGCACCATATTATAAGGAAGAATGACTTACCTTCAATTTTTTTTTCATTCATAGATTTATTATAGGACTGAAGAAGTTTCAAGCTTGAGAACGTTTTACTTCTTTATATATAATTTTTAAAAAAAACATTTACTGCAGGTTTGAACTCACCTAGTATAGGGGAGTAACTGGTAAAAAAATTTATAAAAATCTAAAATGTTGAGTAACAAATTGTATGCAATTTGGGTGATTTCTAATGGACTGACCCAAATGTGTTTCATTTTTTTTTTTTCACCGTTTCGTTTTGAAATTCAACCATTCATCGGGGTGATGAGAAGAAGAACTATGCCTCACAGTTGTGCAATCATTTCTCACAATCGAACCAACATTTTGGAGCCTGCTGGCGAGCGAACTGATGTATATATATATATATATATATATATATATATATATATATATATATAGAGAGAGAGAGAGAGAGAGAGAGAGAGAGAGAGAGAGAGAGAGAGAGGTGTGTGTGTGAATATTTTCGTGATCCATGAGTAGGGGGAGGGGGTCAATTGAGCCACTGGGTAATTGAACCAGTCGACATAAAAATCGAAAAAAAAAATTTAATTACACTCCTTGAATTAGATTCTAATATATTAAACCCATAATTTTGAGTAATTGTGATTAATACATTTTGCAAAACTCAGGTTTTTATATTTTTAGGTATACAATCTTTTTTTTGAGTGGCGACAAATGTTTTAATAATATTTGAATTTTTTGATATAACCGAAACATTCCAATTTTAATAGTTTCATACACTCATACTTTATGATTCCTAAATTCATTAATAGTAAAATCATAGTTTATTAGCTTATATTTACAAATAAGATTTACAGAGAGTATTGATAGTGGCTGAATTTTGCAAAGGCAATAATAGATTCTTTATCTAATTCTATTTTGGGGGTGTTAAGACTTTTTGTTGTTGGTGAGGGAAAACGCGCTAAATACAAATGCGAGGATTAAACAAAAAAAAATATCCTCTTCAGAAAATCTAGCAGTTACAATATATATATCAATCTTTACAGGATTAATAATAAAATCATTTTAGGTAATTAAAAAAATTCCATTAAATAAAAAGTTGAAATTAAATAATCTAAGAACTCCGACTACCTAAAATTTAAATAGACCTCCTAATTTTATTGAAAAAAGTCGCAGAGTAGAATAATTATTTTAAAAAAAAACATGACTCTGTATCATTATTCAGATTAAATCCTTCAGTGATAATTACAACTTGCCACCATCAACATGAATAACTGGTAGACATGATGAATTCTACTCAGATTTTTGAAGAATACTTTAATTAGTCTCGACGTGAAATAGCTTTGGCCCGGATATCTTTTTTTCCTAATAGCCACCCAAATAGGGTGCTATTAAATTAAATTATTGCATTCTTCTTCTGAAAATTTAGTAATAATAACATTCCGGATACTGTAATAAATAAGTAGAACCTCAATTAAAAATTAGTCGAACAGTAGCATTTGTTTTATTATTAAATAGGCAAACTTACTAGTCAACTGACACTTCAGGGACAGTTTTGAGCTCTCACTTATATCAGGATTTTACAACTGTTTTAGAGAAATTTTAGAAAAAATACTAACATTTTAAAGCGTCTTTTTTAAAATGTCTAAATTTTAAAATGTCTTTTAATAAAAATATTTTTTTTTGAAATATTTTTTTAACTCCAAATGTAACCAAAATTTATATCTCCAAATGTAACCAAAATATTTATATCGTAGTTTGGATGTTTAAACCCATAAAACTCCGCTTAAGCACGGATTTCTCCTGTTTAGATCACTATCAATAATACAAGCGGTGCGATAAATAAATAAATAAAATAAAATAATACAAGCACACACACAAAAAAAAGTGGTAATTTCCAAAGACGCCATTCATGTATTCTTATGTATTTAGACACGCTGAATCCGAATCCGGAGTCCGTTTCACCCAATCACGTGAGGTTTAAGAGCATTTGAAAGTCAAATTTCGTATGAAGTCGTTTAAGAAGAAATAATTAGAGCTTTCAAAGTTTTGAGGGTCGCTGAATTCGAATCCGAGGTCTGTTTCAGCACATCGGCGCAAAATCAAGGTCATTTCAAGGACAAAAATGTTCATTTTGCAAGAAAAGAATCTGCAGCCAAAATTATTTTTTTGCAAAATTGACATATTTTTCCTGGAAATGACCTTGATTTTGCGCCGATGGGGCCAAACAGACCCTGGATTTGAATTCAGCGACTTCCCAAACCACGGAAGCTCTATTTATTTCTTCTTAAACGGTTATTTGCACCGATATAATGGAAGGCGCAAATAACCTAGTAGTAGAGCGCCAAATTCCATATCTATCTATCTATTCTTCTTAAGCGATTTTGATACGAAATTTGACCTCCAAATGCTCTTAAACCTGACGTGATGGGGTAAAACGGACTCCGGATTTGGATTTACCGTGTCGAAATACATAAGAATGTATGTATGGTGTCTTTGGAAAAGACCACTCCTTTTTTTCTGCTCCTGTAATTGCATAAATACTGTATTTGTAGGAAATTTAATAAGATTTCGAAAAGATTCTTTACATTTGCTAAGATCGAACAGGGTTTTGACTTTTTACGTGCTAGAGGATGCGTCAAATCGATAAATTCACTGATATAACTGTTTTAGACTTTGATTTGTTACAAGAATCCGTCATAAAAAGTATGGCATTCTATTGGAAATTCTAGTAGCTGGAGAAGTACTGGAGAAGGTTAGAGAGACTATAACCTGAAAAGAAATATTATTTGAAGCGTAATGGAGATGGAGATAGTTAGCCGTTGCGGTGATAAGAAGTCAAGGGATGGTTGGGATTCGGCTAGAAGAAAAAAAAGTCCGTCTCGCAGGAACTGCATCATCTTAGCACGATTCCGTTCATATCCCTAGTCTAATTTGGAAAGATTAGAATAGAAGTAGTTATTATTTTGGTTCCACCAGTCTTTTTTTTAAATTAATTATTATAATGGCGTGTCAACCCTTAAGGTCACTAACGCCATTCCTGTGAGTAGTAAAGTCTTGAAAGATCATGATTTACAATCTTACCTGGAAGGGTCGGCTACACTAGAAACGGACCCGCTAGTGACAAGGTCTTGGAATCTTGGAAATCTATATTTCTAGCAATAAATTGTTTTTGTTATTTTACTTAACCAGTTTTATTGTCAAATACATTATCCAACTATAAGCAATTAAAACATAACAAGAAATAAAACAGACAAAAAGAAACCATTGGAATAAACGAAATCAATTAATTTAAAGCTTTAAGCACTTATTTCTCCGATTGACATCGCCTAATTAAAACTTTCTTCAGAACCTTTTTTGTAGAGCATTTAGTAAGCTTCCGAATGGTAATCTTCTGCTTCACAAGATTGTCAACGGTTTTCGAGATACTAACGAAATTATACAAAGTTACCAAAACTTTTTTTGTCTGTTAATAAAATATTTTATTCTAACCCTTCCTTTACTCTAAACGTAACAAAAATTTCAATATATTAGTGTTTATGAAATTCGAACATGCAGAAAATGTTTCAACTGTATCACATAATTGTAAGTCCCAAAATCAAAGACAAAGAACCCTCCCTGGAAGGACGCTAGGCAGTTGAAAAGCTATATCTTGGAAATCCATATCTCTGACATTAAATTGTTTTTCTTATCTTTCTTAACCTGTTTTATTTTCAAATACATTATCCAACTATAAGGAATTAAAAAATAACAAGGAATAAAAAACAGACAAAAAGAACAGTTCGAATAAGCGAAATCAATTACTTTAAAGTTTTAAGCTCTTATTTCTCCGATTGACATCGCCTAATCAAAACTTTCATTAGAAACTTTTTTTTTAGAGCATTTAATAAGCTTTCTAATGGTGTTCTTCCGTTTACCAAGATTCTCAACCTTTTTCGAGATATTAAGGAAAGTAAACAAAGTTACTAATACTTTTTATGTCTGTTAATAAAATATTTTATTCTAAACCTTCCTTAACTCCAAACGTAACCAAAATTTCAACATATTAGTTTTGATGAAAGTAGAACATGCAGAAAATGTTTCAACTGAATCCCGTGATTCTAAGTATCCAAACCAAAAACGGTATTCAAAAAATATTTTTCCAATTTTCTCGAAAACGGTTAAAGCTATCCCCTTGAAAATGGTTTCATTCGTTTTCCTAGCCCAAGAAGCCTATAAAACGAGTACTTACAAGCTTATGAACTCAAAAACGTAAGCGTTACGATTTTTTTTGCGCGAATTTCGCCCCAAACGCCATCTTCCAATGGGCGGATTCTGCTGGTTAACGAACTCGACCTTTTAAATTGGACGACGGATTTTTGTACCAAATTTCATCACAATCGGACCATTAGGGAAGCCAGAAATGAGCGAACAGACAATATATATATATATATATATATATATATATATATATATATATATATATTCATATATCATGAAAGCACTTTGGTTTCATGAAATATACTTTGGTAGATTCGTCCAAAATTGTTTCCGCCACACTGAAATTATTTGCTAGCAATTAAATTTATCATGACATCGATAAACTAGATTATATGGATCACTAATTGATTAAAAATAGTACCTTTTTCTAAAAAATAAATTCTGTTAGACGGTGATGGCAACACTGTCATACTTCTTAACTGTATGACACTGTCATACTTTTATCTCCCCTTAAGTCCATACAATTTTTCATGTAGATTTTAATCCATAAGAATACAGAATTTAAAAAATCAGCTAAATGGGGCACTTTATTTAGCGTAATCATTAACGTTATAAACTGAACTCTGTTGAATTTTAATAAATTACAAATGAAGAAAAATAAGAATTATCAGAGATAACAGCTAAATTACCTCCCTTTGTAAATAAAGATGCCGTTAAACATTTATATTTATTATTGTTAAATAAATGGTGAGATATGTCACCAACAAATCGAAATTAATAAAATGTAATAATTAAAGAGTAAGTAATTATTGTATAAAGATAATCTAGTAAAGCACGAGAAAGGGTTTGACTATAACCGTGCTTGCCGAAGCTCTACATTCCCAAGGCTCCATGGCCGAGCCTGCATGGCTGGAGGGAGAACCTTGCCGAACCTTCAGGGCTGGATAAGGTTAGGCTGAAGCTTCACTCCCGAGCCTTCATCGAGCCCTGAGAGCTCGGGCTGTAGAGGCTAGGTTCAAGGTTCAGGCCTGAAGCCTCTAGTCAGGGCTCACTTTTAACAACACTACTCCCTAGTGTGGATTAGTAAAATTCTCATATTTATTTAAATTTTAGCGCGGTTCCTCCCTCCCCGATAGGGAGGAACCCCGCTTATAAGGTTGATACAAAGAAACAATCCGGAAGTGCCGACTAGAAAATTTCGCGTTTCAGAACCCCTAGAGACCGAAAATAACGGTGGTTAAAATTTGTGTATATATATATATATATATATATATATATATATATATATATATATATATTTGTCTGTTCGCGGATTTCTGGCCTCCCTAATGGTCCGATTTTGATGAAATTTGGTACAAAAATCTGTCGCCCGATTAGAAAGGTCAAGTTTCGTTAACCAGCAAAATCCGCCCACAGGAAGATGGCGTTTGGGGCGAAATTCGCGCAAAAAAATCGTCACGCTTACGTTTTTGAGTTCATAAGCTTGTAAGTACTCGTTTTATAGGCTTCTTTGGCTAGGAAAACGAATGAAACCATTTTCAAGGCGATAGCTTTAACCGTTTTTGAGAAAATTGGAAAAATAGTTTTTGAATACCGTTTTTGGTTTGGGTACTTAGAATCATGGGATTCAGTTGAAACATTTTCTGCATGTTCTACATTCATTAAAACTAATATGTTTTAATTTGTGTTACGTTTGGAGTTAAGGAAGGGTTAGAATAAAATATTTTATTAACAGACATAAAAAGTTTTGGTAACTTTGTATACTTTCCTTTATATCTCGAAAAAGGTTGAGAATCTTGGTAAACGGAAGAATACCATTAGAAAGCGTACTAAATGCTCTACAAAAAAGGTTCTGGTAAAAGTCTTGATTAGACGATGTCAATCGGAGAAATAAGTGCTTAAAACTTTAAAGTAATTGATTTGTCTTATTCGAACAGTTATTTTTGTCTGTTTTTATTCCTTGTTATTTTTTAACTGCTTATAGTTGGATAATGTATTTGATAATAAATCAGGTTAAGAAAAATAAGAAAAACAATTTAATCTTAGAGATATGGATTTCCAAGATATAGCTTTTCAAATGCCTAGCGGGGTCCTTCCTAGGGCGGGGACCCATCCAGGTAAGATCGTAAATAAGACCTTTCATGAAAGTAAAGATGGAACTGTCAACTTTGGTCCTCCTCTGCCTCCCGGCACTTTGATTGCTGACGAAGGCTACCAATGAGTAGCCAAAACGTCCTAAATATAGATTTTTTAACAAAAATCGTATTGAGGTTTCTTTAGCCGAATCCCCACCATTCCATCTTTACTTATCACCTCGACGGCTAACTATCTAATCTTCATGCTTTCTAGAAATGTGGACCCAAAATAATAACAGCTTCTATTTTAATTATTTTAAATGAGTCTAGAGATAAGAACGGAACCGCGCTAAGATGATGCAGTTCCTGCGAGTCGGACTTTTGTATCGTTTTGGAGAAAATCGCAAAACACGAAACAAAAGAAGTTTTCATTTTTTTATATATCCATTTTAATTTGATTTATGTTATCATCTGTTTAATGTAAATATTACTTAAAATGTCGCCTCTTGTAGAAATGGAAGCATTTCATCTAGCAATGACTTGATAAATTGCAGCTAATCATCTTTCTGGTGGTATTTGGTGCACTGCATCTATGAATCGGTCTCTTAATTGCTCTTTTGAGTTAATTGTCACCTAATACACTTCCTGCTTCAAGGTTCCCCATAAGAAGAAATCCATGGGTGTCATACACCTGTTCGGGGTGGCCAAGGTACACGTCCAGTCCATCATTGTGGATAATTTATGTTCAGCCAAGCTGAAGCTGCTCTGCTTTATTGAGCTGGACATCCACTAGCGTATGTAGTCAAAAAATTCGGGGGGAGGGGGGCTTGGAGCACCTAGGCATTTGGGGTGTGGGGAAAAGCTTAAATATTTTAGTGTAAAATGGTGAGTTTTAAGGTCCTCTAGACGCCTAGTAGACCAGCCTAGAAGATATTGTTATAGCCTTTTTTTACATGATATTTTCTCACCAAAACAAAATTTCGGGGCTACAGCCCCCCCTTATATACACCCATGTGGACATCCGTCGAGTTGGAACCTCATTTCAATCCGAAATTTCAGTAAATTTGAGGAACCGTTATTTACATGATTGATGGATTCTGAAACTTGACATTTTCTGGGCGCCACTTACGTATAGCCTTATTACGCCGAAGTCTTATGGGGGGGGGGGGGGGTCCTGCCTTTGGAGGGAGCGAGGAAAGCCGTTAAAACTAATCTTTAATAGGAGCACCAATATTAGCTCAGAGGATTTACAGAAAATGTATAAGCTTTTTTTTATGGTCGAAGAGTAAGGACGAAGAAAAAGAGCAAATGCTGAAAAACCATAAGAAGCATAGAGTAAATTCCAAGCATGTAGGTAGTCGAGCATTAGGGGACTATCGAGCTGGATCCAGTTACTCTGGAACCTGGAATGAGACTAAGTATATGTCCACGAGGGGTGTTGGAGGTGTGAGGAGAATATGAAGCAGCTATCTACCGATGGCGTCTTACGGCCACTTACTCAGGGGCACTCAACATATTTACTCAGTGGATAGATTTCA
Source organism: Gonocerus acuteangulatus (assembly GCA_946811695.1). Taxonomy (NCBI): domain Eukaryota; kingdom Metazoa; phylum Arthropoda; class Insecta; order Hemiptera; family Coreidae; genus Gonocerus; species Gonocerus acuteangulatus. The sequence continues at coordinate 54,869,696 of OX328132.1, forward strand.
CAGCATTACCGACAATTCTATCTCTTTGCGAACTATCATACACGACACGCATGTCCAACTTGAAGCAAGCGAGCCATCTTAGCATAATACCTTCACTCGCTGTATGAAGAGAATGAGTAAGACAATCTCACCAGTAGGAACACAAAAGGTCTGACTTGCAGGAACTGCGTCATCTTAGCGCGGTGCTGTTCTTATTTCTAGTGCCATTTTGAAAGCTCAACCTAAAAGGTGAAAGGTCAACCTCATAAGCGGGGTCCCCCCTATGAAGGGAAGGAGGAACCGCGATAAAATTTCGTCCCACAACAGCAGCTGTCCGATCTTGAATGACATTTGGTACAAACATACTTTGTCTAGTTTAAATGTTCAAGTTCCAGCAGAATCCGGCTATCTGAACAGGCAAAATTCGCGCGAAAAACTCGTCGCGTTTAAGGCCTTTCGTTTCTAGGCTTCCAACTACACTTTCTATTGGTTCTCTAACGAAAGGAAGCGAATGCACCTATTTTCGAGGTGATATATGTAACCGTTTTTGAGAAAAATAGATAAAACTACTTTTTCAAACTAATTTTTAGTATCGGTACTTAGAATCGTTGGATTCAGTTGAAATGTTTTCTATATGTTTGAAATTTATGCAAGATTAAATATTTATTTTTTGGTTATATTTCGAGTTAAGTCTGTATTAAAAAAAAATAATCAACAGACATGAGCTGTTTTTGAATTTTAGTTCCTTATTTTAATTAATTTAAAAACGGCTATGAAATTACGGCAATAGGACAATAACGATTCGAAAGCTAATTAAATTTTGTACAGAAACATTCCCGACGTAATTTTCGTTGGGTCGATTGCATTCGGAGAATTCCGTGCTTAAACCTTCAAAATTATTTGTTTCAGTCCTTTGTGTTCGTTTTCTCCGGTTTTTTTTTCAAGAGAAACACACATTGATCCCGATGCCTTTTTTTTTTGTATTTCCTTATAGAGCCTGCCTTAAGCATGAGGGAGAAAAAGGATTGAAGAATTTCCGCTTCTTTGTAAGTTGGATGCTGTCAATTTCCTGCTCTGTGGTGCCTAAAATATCCCTTTACTTTGAGATATACATAGTTCGAGTAGCTGATGACATTTTTTAGGAAACCTAAAAATAATTCTGTATTTTTATTCTAAGCTTTCCTAACGTCTTTAAGAATAAGCACGGAAATGCACAAAGATGACGGAGTTCCTATGAGTCAGACGTTTTTCAAAATAGATATGCTGCATTTTTTTTCTTCCTGCCAATTTTCAGAAACCAAAATTGTAGTAAAATTCGGATTGAGCGATAACATCTGTAAGTATGATTAAAAAATGTTTCTGAGGGATTCATTCATTTCCACGATGAGAAATACGAAAATGAGTTGTAAAACGTTTTAGCTTTTTGTTCCTTTGAACCTTTGTTAGCGAATTTTTAATTCGAAAGGTGCTTCCAATAAATATTTTCAATATTTAGTAGAATTTGATTCACAAGTCAGTTGCGCGAGTTTTTGCGTCGATGTAAAATAAAACGAGTATGGGGAAGATCCCGTTCCGGGGAAGTTCGAAAGAATATACATATCAGTTATGGCAATAAAAAAATGTTTTTATATCCTTATCGAGTTGGACCACGTCCCCATCAGTTGATACTACCATAAATATCCTTCTAAGCAATAAGGTTGTGGGAATCCAGCTAGGAGATGGAGAAAGAACATCTCAGCTCATCGTAAAGACAGTAACATACATTCCAAATTCCAAGCAAGCCCCATAAATATTCAAAACAATGACTGAAGCTTCCATAAGAAAAAAAGATAGGTTTTTCGACGATTATTATAACATGTAGGTGTCATATATTAGTAATCCATGGACTGAGATCGGTGATATTTTGACAAGGGTCGGAGTGAATATTAAAAAGGAACATTATAGGAGGCTGAAGAGGCGATGCACCCCCGGCTGGGAGGCCCCCCGCTGCTAAGGTTCTTCTCCAGCAGATGCCAATAATACGAGATTTATAATTTTATTTTCTGATTTTTCCTTTCTATATACGGAAACTTAGAAACTTCGTCATCCTCTTGTGTTTCCGTCATTTTCAATAGTGTCATTTGTAAATCTTAAAATGGAAACAATTAATGTTTTGTTTTAAAATTTCTCGACAAAAACTCTATAAAAACATCTCGATGAAAAGCGAGATTTACGCACCACAACGCACAGGGAACTGTCCAGTAGCCAAGCGGAAATTACTCGCTCGGCTTCTTATATTACAAATAAAAAACAACAACAACCATCGAAAAATTGTGGGAAACAGAGACAAAAACCGTTCCCAAGAACAGCGATTTCTTTGGGTGAAAAATAAAACCCAATTAAAAATGAAATTTTAAAGAGGAGCGAGCTCTTAGGCACCACAACAGGAACCTTACTGTTTCCTAGACGGAATAAACTCCATTTAAGCACCGATTTCTCTGAAGGAGATCCCTCTACGTAAAATCGAATAGGGACTGTATTTGTAGAAAATTTAATACGATTTCAAAAAAAATTCTTTACATTTACTAACATTTCCTAACAGGTTTAAAAGAACAATCTAGTTTTTTCCATTTTCTTTGGCAATAGTTATAGATATGGTTTCATTTGATTCCCACGTCCAATTACTTATGAAACTTGTAACTGGAAGCCTAAAATCGCAAAAACGATTTTTTTTTTTTTTTTTTTTGCGCGGATTTTGTCCAAAAGATCATGTCCGGTTGAAGGATTCAGCTAGTTTACGAACTGCATCTTTCGAATCACACGAAGTATTTTCGATTCACAGGAATTGAGTAATCTTTTAGGGTTTCAATTTCTTTCTTATTCCTAGTTTCTTTTCGAAAACCAGAAGTGAGAACTAGATATGCAGAAGACTAAAAAACGGTTAAAGATATCACCTAGAATCAGAGTGGTCTTATTCCATTTCCTACATCGAACAACTTATATAAAGGCATTCTGAAAGCCTTTGAATGAATATAGCTGAAACCCGAATTTTGCTGGTTAACGAACTTGACGGTAGATATAATTTTACATAGATAGCTCACATGACTATTTATAGAATTTCACAAACATAGATGGTAGACCTTTGAATCAGATATAGATTTACAGAGAATGATAATTCATGATTACAATTTTAACTTTATATCAGTTTTCTAATCAGTCTATTAAAATTATTATTTATTATTAAAATTCAACGAGTATTTAATTCTTTATAAGAATGTCATTGTAACACTAAAAACATAAACGGACTGTCAACATCGGAAAGGTTATGCCTTGTGAGTCAGTGCTGCCAGTGCCGAAATAATTTATAAACTAACATTTACATTTTTGATCCCGCAACACTGAGGTAACCCGACAATTTTCTAGCCTGGTTTGAGTTTTGTTCCCCATAGTTTCGGTGTGGATTTATTTCGAGACATTTATTTAATTATTATTTTATCTTCCAGGAGTGGACTGTGTATTTATTTCCAAAGAAATTTTTTTTGTTACAAGTGATTTATTTTTTACTATAGACACTTTTATTTTTTTTTCTCAAGTATATTTTATTTTTTGTCACTCCTTCAAATCATATAGTCTCATATAGTTAAAACATTCTCATGTGTTTTCTTCGATCTCGTGTCTGAGAAAGTCTGTCAAGTTATCGGGCATATCAAAGTTTCGTCTAAGTATGCAATCAGTTAGTGAGTGTTTTATAGTCAAGTTTGTGGCAGATAGGTTTGCCTTGTTTCGGCATGAGGTGTGAGTAAAGCGTAAATAAACTAAACTATTCTTAATCCACAAAGAACAATTTCCTGTCTTCTTTTGCCTCTCTAAAGGCCATTTACGAATTGTGTTTTTAATTTCCCTTAGTTTGTTAAAACGACGTTCGTGTAATACAGTGGAGTCTCACTTATACGAATGTGAGGGAGAACGGAAAATGTTTCGTATAAGTGAACATTTCGTATAACTGAATAGTATTATTCTTCAAAAAATAGTCAAAATTTTATTGTTTGTTCATATTTTGTTGTTGTATAACGTTGTACATTACTATATTTTCAAGTTTCACATCACAATATTTTCCTCGATTCGTTTCCTCTTGGCGATAATAGTCGCAAGGGTCGACAAAGCTATTTTTGTTTTGTTGGGGTTGTCATCAACTTCTTTTAGTATTTTTATTTTGTCTGCAAGCGAAAGTTTTGTTCTTTTTTTTATTTTTATTTTACTAATTTTAAAAGTCGAAAGCACCATAGAACACGGCTACTAGAACGACTAATCACTGGCACGTGCAGTATTATTAGTACGGAAAGTAAGGAAATCACACAAGATAGAGTGCATAGAACACGGCTGGACTACTTGAATGACAAGGAAGAACTGAGATGAGTAAGAGTGAGGTTGGTGGGGTTATGTCGCTGGTAAGTCTGTAAACATTTCGTGGAAAAGCTGTTGTCTCTTCGTATAACTGAATAGTATTTACACAAGGGGAACAAATTAGCTTTTGTATAAGTGAATATTGCGTATAACTGAATATCGCATAAGTGAATAATTCATTACTCAGGATTAAATAGAGTTTCGCCGGGGAACGAAAAATTCTTCGTATTCAACACAGCATTGTGACGATGCTCTATTCCTGAACGGGTTTCTTCCTACTGATGAGTTTAGCTAACAAAAACGTGTAAACGCCAAATTAGAGAGAGAGTGCCAAGTACTACTGACAAGTGCTATGCTTGCTTAAAATGATGCAGTAAGTCTATCTCGGTCTTTTGGTTCGTTTAAATGATTAGTCCTCAGACAGACTTTTAGTTGGTATAAAGGAGTTTGAATGCAGCTCATAGGATGTTATTCTTAGATGCGCCACGGCGCGCCGCCCAAGTGCCGAGCATCAAGGGACGTCAGTTGTGAAAGGTTGCCTATCACAAGCCGCCGGGGCGTGTAGGGCAACATCGCCGGAGGTCGGTAGACAAAAGTTAGGATCCAATCTATAGGGATGTTGATGAGCGATCTCAAGAAGGGTTGAGTAGGGATTGGCGAGAAGATTGACAGAGGATATTATACCTATCCTATCAAACCTAGTGGTTATCTCATCAAACCACCTTCACCGCTCTAGCCTTACAATCGACACTATAATTACATCAAGCTAACTCTCCACAGCCTTCTCCGACTTCCTTCGACCAGTTCTTCATAGTCCATTATTACTATGGACGTTTGTTTACTTAAAGAAATAAGGCAATGAGCCATGAGTCACTTATTTATATATTATTATCATGAGTCGATGAAAAAACTCTTTTATTGCGTTTCTTCTCTTCCTCCATAGGGAAACACGCTTGTCACATCGAAAATCCGAAAGTGCCGACTAAAAAATTTCACGTTTCAATACCCATAGATGAAGAAAATAATGGCGTAGTTCGGAGGCGAGGTTAGCTCAGTGGTAGAGCACTGGACCTGGTATGATGGAGGACCTGATTTCAGATCCCGAGCAAACACTAAAGATTTTTATCTTCTACTGTCTTCGTTCAGGGGTTGGATTCGGCCTCCCTTACCGTGCCTAGGCCAACCCAGCCTTTAATTAAGTTATAAATGGGTACCTTGGTGCCAATGACCCTAGCAGTCGAAGCAGCAGAGGGTAAAAATCAGGCGGCCGGAGCATAGTAGCATCTCCCTAGTGTGCCGTATGGTCATGAATCAGATACCTCTACAGTATCTGCCCCTCAAGGCCCGTGTGGCCTGTTAAGGTGACAGATTTTTTTTTTTTTTTTTTAAATGTCTGTATTTCACCCTTTTTTTTCATATTTCTTGCTGTTTGTCAAATCAGTGAATACATTCTAACATTTCTAAATGATAGGTCATAAGATAAGAAATTTCATTTTAAATCTTTTGACGACTTTAGAAAATCTCTAGCGTGAATACTTTTGGATCGGGGAAAATTATGAAAAATTATGAGCGAAATGATCGGGGAATTTTTATATTTACGTGCATCATACTTATTGTTATTTAAGTTGTTCCGAAGATATTCCCGCAAATATGAGCTCTTTCATCTATGTGTGTAAAGTTATATTTATTATCTATTGATGTAATAAAAGTAAAATGCTCTGTCACCTATTTATGTAAAATTCGACAATACGTGAAGCTCTTATCGCTAAAGGCGCGGAACTTTCAATAAATGCAAAGAAGTACAAAAGAACATGACATTTTTATATTTAAAGAAAATATGATCCGGGAATTTTTCAATTTACATATATTTCGATGTTGTTCCAAAGTTATTTCCGCAAAAATGAGCTTCAACCAAGTTTTCCTCTCAACAACCAAATATAGCTACATTGTTACAGATGGTCCCTGGACTGTATGCATCCTCCTGAGATGTAGTAGCCAAGTTAGTATATAGATAATTGGGCCGAGACTGGCATGGAAGATGTGGAGGACTGACTCGAAGAACAAGCCCACGATCCGTCCATCCAAGCTCGGTATAAACTATGCCTGATATAATGAAGGCCCCCGCTCCTCTGGAGATAGGGTCTACTATATTGGTTTTATATCCTTTAGACCGGTCAGGTGAACATTAAAAATTTGACAACTGCTCAGCGGAGTCGATTAAAAGTTGTGTTGCCCTGAGGGGAATAGTCTGGGGATGAAGCTACCTCTAGAACTGTACTCGGATACGATGAGAAGATTGCCAGCTCCCTATTTACCGACTGGTAGCAACTTTCATCTTGGACGCAATTCGAAACCGCAACCTAGATAAAGCAGTTTATTACAATGCAATTTATTGCTACGATTTCTCAGAAGGGATTATCTTAATACGCAATAACGTTTCTTGGCATCTGGTTAGCTGGAATTATTATTATACCTTCCGGATTGGCACCATAATGAAAATTAGTTCCTTTGCCATTTTAAATGGATATGAATGTATCATGAATACTTCATTGAGAGATCGTTGACCGTTGGGATTGCAAATCATACAGTCAGGATTCCGTCATATCGTATCCTATTAGAAGTCTGATTCGCAGGAGCTGCGTCATCATAGTGCGGTTCCGTTCTTATCTCTAGTGTCATTTAGAAACTTTGAGATAGAAAGAGTTATTATTTTGGTTAGACCTTTCCTCAAATAATTTTAAGGTCCCAGATACATGACAGATGGCAAGAGTACCCTTAACTGGAAAATGTCTCCCCGGCCTTCTTAACGTTCGCTATAGGAAAACATTATTGCAAAAAAGTTTCTCATTTGCTTGTTTTCTTTTACTATAATACTAACTTTACAGATAAATTCAATTTAAAACAAAAAATTAAAAAGCCCATTCAAAAGAACAAGACAAAAACATTTGAAGTTTTAAGCACTTATTTCTACGATTGACATTGCCTAATCGAAAATTACTTGAGAATCTTTTTTGTAGAAAACTTAGTAAGGTTTCGAGTGTTCAGCTTCTACTTACCACGATTCTCTAAGCGTTTTCGAAATATTCATAGAAATATACAAAGACCACAAAACATTTCATGTCTAATAATAAATTTTGTTGTCTCGAATACTTCCTTAACCCCAAATAAAACCAAAATTTTAACATCTTAGTTTAGATGAATTTCAAACAGGTAGAAAATATTTCAATTAATTCCCAGGATTCTAAGTACCCAAACCAAAAATTACAAGTTACAAAAATAGTTTTTCCACTTTTGTCAAAAACTCTGTAACCGTTTTTGACTAAAGTGGAAAATCGCCTTAAAAATCGTTTCAATCTTTTTCCTACGTAAAGGAACCTATAAAACGAGTACCCAAAGCGTATGAAGTCGAAAACGTGAGCGTTACGATTTTTTCCGCCCCAAAACCATATTCTTGATGGATTCCTCTGGTTTACGAACTTGATCTTTCAAATGAGATAAAAGATTTTTGAACCAAATTTCATCAAAATCGGACCATTTTTGAGAATATATTCACATTTGACCCACCGTTATTTTCGAGAGTCTGAAACGTAAAATGTTCTAGTCGGCACTACCGGATTCTGTCATGAGGTCAACCTCATAAACGGGGATCCTCCGTATGGAGGGAGGGAGGAACCGCACTAAACATACATTTTTTATAAGAAAATGCGTTTTATTAATGCTGACGTTTTAGCTTGAAATTCGTGGCTTCATGAGAGAGATGAGAACTTGGAAAGCTATGCCAGAAGGACGTTCAACAATTTAAGAATTCCCTTTTCTCATCTTACCCTACGAAGGTTTGAATTTCAAGCTGAAAAGTCGGGAAAGAACGCATTTTCTTGTAAAAAAAATTGTAGTTTCATTAAAATACCAAATAATAAGTCAAGGAATATTTGGGATTCAACTAAGAATAACGTCAGATCTTCTGAAAAAAAACCCCGAACGTTCTGGATACTCTTTGGCAGCCTTCTTCAGCTAAAATATAAATATACATAATTAACATTTTTTTTAAAACACCATGACAACATGTTACGAAACAAGTATATAAGAGGTAAACAAAAGTTTTATATAAACAAATTGATCAGTAGTTTTACATAAAATAAGTTGAGAGTAAGTAAAAAAATAACAGAGGCCCAAAGTAAAACATAACGCAGGAAAACACATGAGCAAAATGGCAACGAAACACATGGGTAGAAAATACTATTTTTTTTGTGCTCATGTGTTTCCTTGCCATTTCGCTGATGCTTATATGTTTTGTTATACTTTGGGCCTTTATTCATTTTTTTACTTACTCTCAACTAATATTAGCAAAGAACTACTTATCAATTTGCTCATATAAAAACCTTTGTTTGCCTAATATCACCTAATAACGGCTAACTATCTTGATATTGTAACTGAAATATCGTACGGCCATGCTAAAACATGTTATTATTGTTTGAAATTATGACAATAATACTTTATTAAGTGCTTAATTAAATAAAAGAAATGTCTCATGGAAATAAAAATATTAGGATTAAAAAAAAAGGCCGAACGCGAAGCAGAAATACTTATCGATGATCATTAAAACTTGACATTTATGAATAAGAAAAGCCTAAAAGGCCGTCGTAAAGTAGGAATATGCCATAAAGTAATATTTACACTCCTATTAGGAGATTGTAAGCCGAAGAAGGAAGATATGCAAGACGTTAATTAGGAGCTGGATGCTACCTGGAAGGAAAAGGTTGTTCCTGGACATTGGGCTTAGTATCTCTCGTGTAAACCTCGATTTAAGATTTAGATTAGACTATAGCCAGTACAAATAGATTAAAAAGTTCAATTGTATCTGATCATCTGAGGGAAATATAAATATTGTTACGACTAGCTAGTCGGATAAATCAGTCCTTAAATCTTTAAAATTATTTGCTTTCTTCTTTGTTTTCCTCAGTCTATAAATGGATTTTTTTAAGTGCCTTTAAGTAGTATAATTAATTTCTCAGTAAAACAAGGTATGTAAAATAAAAGGAATATTGTCCCTGACGACAAACTCACCTACTGATTACCATCGCACTATGGATTACAGACAAAAGCTCTCAAATCTAGCAGGCTTGTTAGTCAGTGTGTAGACTCCTAGCCACGTGCGAGTGTCTAGGAATGAAAAGGCAGACTAATTGGCTAAAAAAAAGCACAAACGGAGAACAATCATTGCTGGAGGACACCGCAAAGCTGCAACGGGTAAAATTTGGGATAAACTAATAACAAACGGACCGGTGTACAGTGGGCCTTTACGACATTTCGTGTTTCAAAAAAAGCTACAGCCTCTACATTTTAACCCATTTTAATACATTTTTTTAAAAATGAAAGCTTATAAAATTTAAAATAACACCACTATTATTATTACATTATTAGGATGAGTAAGTAACAACGATCTGATTATCATTCTTAGTACATAGTCAGTAATATAATTCAGGGTTCTTGTGAAATATTTCCCTTTACAAGTAATTGTTTTATATATTAGGTCCTGGAGTGTGGATATTCAAATAATAGTTTGTTTGTGTGGTATAAAGGTAGTCACAAGTTATTGTATTTTCTATACCAAATGTATTATATATATAAAGAAACCAATATCAATTTATTGCCAATAAGTTTGTTAGAATCTGCTAATATCAAAATATATTATATATTCTTCTCCCTTATTTTTATTCATTTTAATATACATCAATTGATTTTTTTATACGGAACACTGATAAAGGAGATTTGAGTTCAGAAACCAGTGTTACATTTGTTAAAGGCTAAGAAAATTGTTTATTGGGACAGAAAATTTTCATTCGTTCATTGAAGAATTGCTGTTGATTCGGCACTTCAAGTATTAAAGATTAAGAAGTACTCTAAGGATTGAAATTTTCCACCGTCCTTAATGTTTTTTCAGAGTACTGATGAAAAGCCTACTAAGAGGATAAATAAGGCAAGCTACAATTTTCCGGAAAAAAAACTTCACTAACTCTGGTAGAAGTTTTTATCCACCGGCATTAAGTCAAACATAGTTCTCTCTTTGTAATTAGTGAATTTTTCAAAGGGAAAATCCTGACGCGCTTGGGCCAGCAGTGGTGACTGTGTAAAAGTGGGTTTTTGCTTTGCTCAAGTAGGCAGTGGGCTGTGAGGCGGTTGAAGATTTCAGCTGAAGGTATGTTGGGCGTTAGTTTGAGCGGCTAAGAGAATCTAGTTGATGTTTGTGTTTCGGCATCTTGGTAATTGCCCTCTGCTGACTCCCAAGGAACTTTACCTCAGCTTCTGGAAAAAGCTTCGCTAATTGCTCTAGAGGCGCAATATATAATGTTGTCCGCCAATTATGCGCACAGAGTGAAGTTGAAGTTGCGCCTCTTCCTCGCCCCAACCCCCACACCATAATCATCTGCCTTCTCCGATCCCTCATTACCTCTGCCAACAACATTTTTCACCCCCTTTGCATTAATATGCGTTTCCTTGAATTTCTTATCCGCAATAAAAGTTTCTACCGCTCTCCAATTTGAAATAAACTTCCTGTCTTCAGGAAAACGCATATCTAAATAATCTAGAGGGTGAGATCCACCAGTAAATAGCCTCTTGTCTTACCATCATCATGGACCATCGTCACCAGCATAACTTGGAATACTATTGCCGAGTACTCTTAACATAAACACGTCATTCTAAAAGCAATGATGTAGTAATACTGATTTTACTTTGTGGAGTCATATTTTATTCAGGCTCGGTAAATTGCTTATCGACGGGTCGTCCAAGATATTTTTTTCCTTTTATCGCGGTTCCTCCCTCCCTCCATAGGGAGGTCCCACTTATAAGGTTGGCCTCATAACGCAACCCGAAAGTGCCTACTAGAAACTTTCTCGTTTCAGAACCTATAGAAAACGAAAATAACGGTGGTTCAAATTTGTATATATATCACTCTCAAAAATGGTCCGATTTTGATGAAATTTAGTACAAAAATACTTTTTCTAATTTAAAAGATAAAGTTCGTTAACCAGCAGAATCCTCTTGTCGTTTATAGAGTTGCAGGTACACATTTTATAGGTTTTAAGGGTGTAGAGTAACAGGCCTCCACGTGGGACCCTGAGTAACGCTAAATCTTCTTCGGCCATCGCCTGACCGAGCCCATCATTATCGCTACAAGAACAGGAAGAGGAAGTGGACTCCTCATCTGTCCCAAACTCATCCATCTTCCTGACCTCGCTAAGCGATACTGGGAGGCTCGGCGTCAAATGGCTCAACCGCCACCGACGGGCAGTGGATAAATTAAAAATAAATAAATAAATAGGGTTTAGCACGCAGGAAAACGAATGAAACTATATTAAAGGCGCTATCTCGTACGGTTTTTGAGAAAAGTAGGCAGCAAAATGTTTTCTAACTAATTTCTAAGAGGTACTTAGAATCGCTGAATTCAGTTGAAATATTTTCCACTTGTATGAGATTCGTCCAAACAATGATATTTAAATTAACCGGACATGCAAAGTTTTGGCTGTTTCGTATATTTTCTTAAATATCTCGAAAACGGTTGGGAAATCGTTTTAAGTGGAACGTGACCATTCGAAAGCTAGGAATTTTTCTACAAAAAGACGTTCTGAAGCAATTGTCGATTACGGGATATCAATCGGAGAAATAAGTGGTTAAAACATTAAATGTTTTTATTTTGTTCTTTAGAATGGGTTTTTGTCTTTGTTTGAATTACTTTTAATTGGTTGTTTTTTTTTAACTGAATTTATCTGTAAAATTAGTATTATAGTAAAATTAGTCAAGAAAATGAGTAAAAGTTATTGTGTTTTCCTAGAGCGAACCTTGACAAGACTAGGGAGTCCTTTTTCCATCAAAATTATAATTGTTTCTATTTCAAACTTTCCAAATGATACAAGGGATAAGTATGGCACCGCGCTAAGATGACGCGGATCCTGCGAGTCGGACTTTTTTATTCATCAAAGACACCAAATCAAGCTTTAAAAAAAATCGTGGTAGCCTTTCGAAAGCTTACTAACTACTCTAGTAAGTTTCGATATTAGCCGGAGAAATAAGTGTTTAAATTTTCGAAAGTGATGGTTTCATTGCTTTGAACGGGTTTTTATGTTTGTTTCCCACAGTTTTTGTAGCTTGTTGTTTTTGTAATTGATTTTAGCGCTAAAGCCAGTAAAACAAGATAAGTGAAATATATATATATATATATTTTTAAAGGCACTTCAATCACGCGGGTCATTTAAATTTGTTGATAAAAAACTAAAAGTTAATTAATCAAGACAAATAAAATAAATTGTATACAATTAAATATACTCAATAATAATGAATATAGTTAATAAAATGAAAGCAAATAAAAAATAAAGCTAGTTAAAATGATTCTTTTCAATTAACCTTATTACATGTTATCAAATAGCACCGTAGGTCTCAAGGAACTCAATGTTCTTTGGCTCAATTCATGGTCATCTCCAAGAATAACTAGGATTAATGTCCATTTGGTTCCAAGTGGCTTCGTAGGCTCTACATTCTTTCCAAATGTGCTTAATAGTAAGATATTCACCACAAAGAGTGCGGTCAGGCCTTAATAGTGTTTGTCAAGCAAGTCAAAAGGGCCTTAATTTTATACATTTTAGTAGTTCTTAGTATTATTATAGTTTTAGTCTTATTTCTGTTAATTTTATTGTCTTACCTTCAATTACTTTAATTACAAATTGTTAAGTTTTTCATAACTAATATTCTCATGTTACATAAATATAGAACATACATGTAGTATTTTTAAAATGGCACATGTAGAAAATAAATTCCCACATCGCAGGGTTATTGCAGTGTAGAAAAAAGAAAAAAAAAAAAAGTCAAAAGGGCCGAGTTTATAATTTCCGCTACTGTCTAATCTCACTATTCTTCGAGATTTTTTTAAGGAGTAGGCGTTTAAATTGTTTAAAAAACATTAACTATATTTTTTCCATGGCTTTCAGAATAACAGTTGGAATAATAACGTTATGAAAATGCGCTACACTGAGGTAGTTCCTACGAGTCGGACTTTTTATCCGTGTCATCTCTCTCTGGAATTCCTGACCCCTATTTATCATTGAAGTCTTATACCTAAAATTTTTTAAGTACTCGTCATGTTTCATCACATATTATTCAAAACATCAAATTGTACCAATGCTAAAAATCATCATACAAAACTCACTGGTACATTTCCTATAAAATATCATCGTTAATATTTTCCAAAGGGAAATGACCTCGGGGTGTCCCGAAATTAAAATAAAGATGTTTTCATTTAATTTCATTTCAAATCATATTGATTAGCAGGTTCAGTTATTCACGAGAGAAAATATACAAAATGAATATTGTATTAATTTTCTTCAGAAAAATTAACTTATCAGGCTGTCATGCTGTTCCTGTTAAATAAAATAACGAAATCATGGTCACAAATACACAGACAGATAATATCCTTACATACAACTTATAATATGAACATTAAAGGTATATTAACAAAAATAATATCCTTACATACAACTTATAATATGAACATTAAAGGTATATTAACAAAAATAGCCTTTTTGTTTATAAGTTGAAAGAATTAAGAAAGAACTATATTCTTAAAATCTCTACGAACTTATTGAGCAATTCTTTGACAACGATTAATTTGTCTCGATTAATTCTGTCGAAGGTAAATTTTGAATTTGACACAGAGGTTATGAGGGAAAGAGAGGACTACAGGTTATATCTTCGTCTCTATCCATCTCCACAACTCTCATCTTCTCTTGTTAATAATGCACAAGTTGAAATGGACAAAAAAAAAAAAAAAAAAAAAAAAAGAACAAAAAGTTTTTCAGTTAATGAAAAATCATGCTCTACTTACTTCATAAGAGAGGATTACTGTTGTAAAAAGTTTCGCTTAAAAAGCTAATTTGTTTTTCACATTACTTTTTTATGCGCCGTTATTCGGGAAGGAGTACTTCTCTCGACCGAGTGCACAACTTTCGTCTCCCCCCTCGAAACATTTTCAATCGTACAATTTTTCTTACATTTCGAAAATGATCGTGATTTATTTCTCCTGCGACGTCTGCATCTATGTTCACAAGTTTTACATTTAAAATGTTTTGATTACTGGGACCTTTATCAAAACTGACAATTCACAACAAACTAATTGTTTACAAAATCATTATTCTACCTATTTGGACATACGGACTTCTGTAACTCACGGAGCTTACGGACCTCTGGGGAACAACCAAAACTTCTAACAGAGAATGAAGGCATTTCAATCCCAAGTCCTTCGCAAAATAGTGAATGCTCCTTTCTACGTTTCCAATGGAACTTTTCATAATGACCTCAACATCCCTTTCTTTTAAGAACTATCAAAAACCCGTTTGCTAACCTTTCATTCCAAATAGTCTTTCCATCCCAAATCCTAGAGCACACTTTCCTCCCCAATCCATCCAAAAAAAACAAAACAAAAAGCCGTCTGGAAGGCCCAAGAGACATTGGCCTCGTTATCAGTTATTTCACTTAAGTACGAAAATTATTCCAAAGTAGGAAGTGCCAAAATTGATATGTTCCTTCCAAAGGTGTTATTTCTGTATATATTATTATCTATATTTGTAAGCATACTTAACTAATGTATTTTACAAATGTACAGATGTTAAATAAACGCATTACTAATAATTAAATCAATTTAACCACACTCTGTCCCATATTTATATATAATTTAAAAATTATTTAACCTTAAAAACATCAGCCTCTTTTTTACAATCTAAAATCTAAGCTTTCTCATCCTGGCATGATTTTCAAGCCAGCTATTAAACCTGAAATTATTTGATGATAAATTATTGATTTGATTCTGAAGTATGACCACATATTTTTATTTGTGAAAAAATTATCATAAGGCTATAAATCCGTTTTTTAATTTTTGTATTTTTTGGAAACTATTACACGATTGGGTTACAAGAAAATAAAATGTATTCCTTTTCAGCAGAAGCCAAAGTGTTAGAAACGCGGCAAAGAAATAAAGAATGACTAAATGAATGAAGTAAATATATTTCTCTTCTAAAATGTACATTGCTCTAACAAGAATTAATTCATATATAAAAAAAAGCTTGGGCAAGGCCCATCACCTGGAGTGATAATTTGCGTACCCAGAGTAACAGTATTAAATGAAGAGCATAGAAAACGATCACTCCTCTATAATCAATGAAAAATAAATGTTTAAGAAACAAACTAATTAGTATGATATTAAACACTGATATTATAAAATGAAATATATACAATAGTATCAATAAATAAATAAATCAAAACAAAAATCACCCTTATAATTAAATTGCTGGATTAAAAATTGTAGATACTTATAAATAGCGTCAAGATACTTGCAAAGGACGTCCCATTTAGCTCTATGTGTTTAGGTTTTATGTCTTGCTGTAAAACCTGAGCCTAAACTCCTTCAGAACTGGACACACTGCAAGGAAATGGAAGGCGTCTTCCTTCTTCTTTCAACTTGCACATAGAGCAGCAGGACCACTCTCCTATTCGCCAAGTTTTTTTATTAAGGTGGAACATCTCTGCTCTTGCCCTTAATATCAGCCTTATTCGACTGAGTCCTCTGCCATCTGCCATGTACGAAGTGCCGCATTCTAGAAATTCTAGCTCTTCGTACAGAAGGTGGGACTGTGTCGCAAGCAGGTTTTCCTTTCTCTTTTCTTCCTCCAGTTTGGCTACTTAAGTCAGAATCCTGTTGATTGAAGCTGCTGAAATAAAGAATGTCATAGAATGATTTAACTTCTTTTTTTTTTATATATATGGCTTAGGTCAAAAATAGTACTTCATTTTTATTTTGTACCACTTTATTATCTATTTGCCCTGCATGTCTATTTGGCCATTATATCCCCGCGTGTGGTCAGCTCGCCACCCATATTAAGACTCTTATCCAAAAAACTGAATATACTTGATTGGTCAGAAACACGTGGAATAGATTTTGAAATTGATTGCATTATTCGATATAATATATATATATATATATATATATATATATATATATATATATATATATATCGATTGGGGGTCATCCGTCCTTTCTAACCCCCACTCACGTTAGCACCAGCCCTCCTCCTTGCCATACCCCAAACTTCCCTTCCACTCTGGTTGATATAATTTAAGACCAGCCATTCTTGTTAGCATAATATTTGGTCGAAGTGGATCCTCCGATTCGTTTCGTTAGCTGTTCATATCTGGAAGGATCAGGTATCAGGGAATGGAGATTCTGATGAGGGGATAATAATTTAATATTCCTGTTGTCCCCCCCCCCTCCTACGAAAGGAATCCGGTGATGATGTATCATAAAATATCCTGACGATTTTTACCTTTCGAATTTTTTATTTATCTTATTTCTTTTGGAAATGTTTGCATTTTACGATCCCCTATATTCTTTTCATGCCCTTTGGATTCGTTGATTGTAAAATTGTTTTTTTACACATAAAAAGAAACGATGAAAACCATTGATAGTTTTTGAACTTGTAATTATAATTATTATACTGGAAACCGATTATGTTATTATTATAACAACACTTACTAACAAGGTATAATGTTTTTTATTATCCAGTTTTTTTTAATTTCCAATAAATAATAATAATAATAATACAATACTGTAGAACCTGAACCTTAAATTACATTTATAAATCCACCGTATAATACACAGGACGGTATAAACCTTGAGTCAGTTAAATTAGTTTCTTAAAATGAATACATTTTTTATTTATTTTACTGATTTATGAGCATCCACAAAGAAGGCGATTCGCCTAATACAATTATTATACGTCTAATTATACAATAGAAATTATGCACATGTAGGGTTATATTAATTAAAACATATATATATATATATATATATATATATATATATGTATATAATACAGTTGTCTGTATTTTAATTATGTTATGTTTGGATGAATGCCAAACGTCTAGAATAATATTCGACTGAATCAAGCGTTACAAGATATCCTAACCAAAAATTACTTAGAAAAACTAGTTGTATCCTTCAATTTAAGAAGCTTCTTCCTCAATAATTTTCCACAAGAAATGTGCAACTTCAGTAATGTTGCATCGGGCCCACAATAAAGCTTCGCGGGCTGATTGGCGCCCGCCGGTACAGGCTTAACCCTCCGTCGACCACGTGGGGTCCACCAGGACCCCACTTACGTTTATAGTGGTAACGTACTAATACTTCATAAGAGTACCTTCAAAAAATATTCAATCAATTTGCAGGTGTCTGGGAAGATACCCTCCAAATATGGAGTCTTAGGTTCCAAAATTGTGTAGGATTTGGAATTGCACTACAGAAAAACAATAACACAAGAAAATGGAATCCTGTCGTCAGATTGTAAAATTCGACGAATTCAGTTTTATCTACATACCAGATACTACTATGATGAAAACTAATTAAATTGGAAAAATAAAAGAAATCTATATATATATATATATATATATATATATATATATATATATATATATATATATATATATATATATATTTATATATATATAAAAGTATCATGGAAGCCCACGTGGGGTCCAATCAGACCTCAATGCCGTTTTTCAACAAAAGATAATCAATTTGAGGCGTGGACTATCCTTTATGAGCGATTTGACACTGCCGATCTTCGGAGCACTACTGATTAGGAAGCTACTCTAAGAGCAGGAAGGTAGAGATACGGTGGTTATAAGGGAGGGGGAAATAGTGTGCGTGGGGTCCACCTAGACCCCACCTGGTCAACGGAGGGTTCTTCTATCCCTTCTATACTCTATATATTTTAAACATTATTTTAATACCTCAGTAAGGACGGCGATTTTCTCAGTTTTAAATAACAAATTGAAATTTTCGTAAATATCAGTAAATTAGTAAACTCAATAAATGGAAAAGAGAACATAAAACAAAATGACTTAAACAGATCGATGTACAGAATTAAGAAATATAACATATTTACTGCAGTGCTGTTTACAGCTTATGTACAATATTTACATAACATAACATTATACTACATAATAACATTATTCATTGCAACATGCAGTTCGCACAACATTGCTGCATTTTTCCATCACTGCTCAAGTAAAAGTAATTAATAATAAGTTAATGGATTAAAAAGAAAACTTATATTAAAAGTTGATTTATTGAAATCATATTATTAATTATATACCATTCAAATAATATCGCCAAAAGTGTCTTGCTACAGTTTTTTTCTGGATTAAAATCCAGTAATCCAGTAAAATGTGTGTAGGTTGTGCTGTTTTGAAAATATTTACATTGTGTTAAACAAAAGGCTTCCCTCCGTCAGTAGTTACCGTAGGTGAAAAGATAATTTTAGTTCTGTTAGTATTATGCATTCCGTTAGTAGGTTTCTCACTGTGAGTGTAACGTTTCATTGTCTTCAAGTGGGTTGTTATTCCTTTGTCACTGAAAATGGGTGAGTTAGTAATGTGTAATACTCTTCTTCTCGTCTAATTGTGTATCTACTTGTTCCCTATTCATAGATAGTTTTTTTAGGGTTTCGGCTGCTAGGGTCATTAGCACCATCATAAATAGTATTTTTACTTTATTTCAGTTTGTTATATGGCTATATACATATTCTGCTTCTGTAGAAGCTGGCGGGTGATATATTCTATTGTTGTACCGTACAATGCCAATAGATTTGGCAAACTTCTGCGGTCTATCGCCTTATAGGAAGACCAAAGCTTATATATACAGTATCCTTCCATTATATATAGGCGTGATTGAATGAGCTAAGTCGAGGAGGAGAAGAACTGGCTATGGACGTTGCAAACCTCTGTCACTCCACAGGGGGCCGAAGAAGGATACTGTGGGCCCATGGCTGTACACATATTCTGCTTCTGTAGAAGTTGGCGGGCGATAAATTCTATTGTTATACCCTATGCCAATAGATGTGGCAAACTACTGCGGTCTATATCCCTATAAGAAGACCAAAGCCTATAGATAAAGTCTCCTTCCAATATATATAGGCCTCAGTGAATGAGCTAAGTCGAGGATGAGAAGCGCTGGCTGGATACGTTGCAAACCCCTACTACTCCTCAGGAAGTTTAAGAAAGATACTGTGGGGCGAGGGCTATAAAAATATTATCTTGCTTCTGCAGAAATAGGTGGGCAACAAATTCTATTGTTATACCGTTCAATGCCAATAGATGTCAATCTACTACAGTCTATCCTCCTATTTCCAGTAGACCGAAGCCTATAGGTACAGCCTCCTAAACATATAGGCGTGAGTGAATGAGTTAAGACGAGGAGGAGAAGCGCCGGCTGGAGACGTTGCAAATCTCTACCACTCCACAGGGAGTCGAAGAAGGATACTGTGGGCCGATGTCTATACACATATTCCGCGTCTGCAGAAATAGACGGGCGATAAATTCTATTGTTATACCGTACAACGCCAATACATGTGGCAAACTACCACCGTCCATCCTCCAATAGGAATACCGAAGCCTATAGGTACAGCCTCCTTCCAAACATATAGGCGTGAGTGAATGAGTTAAGACGAGGAGGAGAAGCGCCGGCTGGAGACGTTGCAAATCTCTACCACTCCACAGGGAGTCGAAGAAGGATACTGTGGGCCGATGGGAAGCGGCCATACCGTCTCAGAGCTCACGCTCCCTCCTTCAAGCCTTTCTAATTAAAGGGTATATTTGACAGGGGACTGACTGGCTGACATATCGATTACAGATTCCAATTATTGTAGCCCTGTTCCCTGGCCGCTCCCTCAATTGCTAGCCGCCCGAACAAAAAATATATTAAAACAGCTCTTCTCAGGTGTGTAAGAATAATTTAACGGAATCAACCTGTCTCAGAGCTGACTGACTGATCGTGAACAATAACTATAGATTAGAAAGCCATCCAAGAAGGGCGGGCTTACCTCTGGAGGGCTTTTATTTGGATCTGATTGGAAATAAGGAAGAGATTCCTTAAACATCCACTCTACTCATCAGCTTTACTTATTTTCAGGCAGCTTCCTTTAATCGAAGAGAATACTGTAATTATAAAGCTTTCATTCAACTATAGATCTTTTTTGTTTTTTTTTATAAATTGATGAATAACTTATAACCTTCTTTTTTAAATGATACACAAAAATTAATATTATATCGTTCTAGTTGCCTAAGTCTAATGGAATAGGGCTTGCATTAATATTAATATCAGGCATAAATTCATACAAGTCTTTCTTGTTAAAAGATGTGAAGGAATAGTTAGGATTCGACTAAGGAAAAGAGTACATTTTCCGGGAAAATCTATATTTTGAACTTTTCGTTATAAATGGACGGTAAAAAAATAAAATCTTCACTAAAACGTTTACAAACTCTATTTTATCCTGCATGTTTCGCATCCTTTTGGTGCCTATTCAGGAGAACACGTTAAATATAAAACAACTTACATCCTCAACTTGAGGAGGAGAACCTTCCATTAGTAGGGCCACGTCCAGACTGGGCACGGTCTCAAAGAATCTTAAATGGTGGAAAGTCGTCAGCTCATAAAAACAAAGTATTAATTTTTTCATTGAGAGAAGATCATTGACGGTAGATTGGGAAGGTAGATACAGTGAGTTCGGTATCTTAATAAAACTACACCTTTAATTTTATTTCTAGCAAAATCACACATTTAAATTCAACCTCGAGAATTGTTTCTAATGCCTCATAGATTAAAAAGCTCGACCTGCTCTATGCGGGAGCCGAATCCTCAACTCCTTACGCAGGAATCTCACCCTACCACAAGATCACCAAATAAATCATATTAATACCAAGTTCATTAATTCATCATCATCGAACTTCCACGAAGTTCATTTTTGTTACATTTTTTCAGGATGGAAATTTGGAGAACCACATGCACAACACTTTTATCGCCCATCTTCAAATTCTTATAAGAATACAATTTTTAATAAAAATTGAAGATAGGAATAATTGCTCAGATTCTATTGTTTCTAAACAAAAGTCGACTCACAGAAATTGCGTCATGTTAGCGCGTATCGGTAGGTCTTGATATTTTTTGTAAAATTTAAAATGAATTATCAAAGGCAAGGAAGACTTCGCCACTAAAAAGGCTCTACAACAGGAAACTGACAGTATCCTGATTGCAAATTACTCCAGCATCACTACAACATCACTACACACACAGCCCAAAAACTAAACCTATACTCCAAACTCATAGACGTCTCAAAATCTAATCAAATAAGTCAAAATAGGATAAACAACTAAATTTGTAAGACAGAATCTTAATTTTTTTTAACCGATATACTGGAAGGCGCAAACAACCTAGTAGTTGAACACCAAACCCTATATCCTATCCTATCTTTCTCAGCATTCGCCCTAGGAAAACACTATTACCCACACGCTTCTCATTTTCTTGCCATGTTTCACTAAAATACTTATATTTCTTGTGTGTTAAACTTGAGGGTGGGGAAGGATCAACGTATTCTTGAAAAAACTAGCCTAACTAGCTCTCCAAAATTGATTCGAACTTGTTTAGGTTCATTCTCAGGCATCTTAAATTATGCCTGATTATAAAACTGTAAGGAGACCATATATATATATATATATATATATATATATATATATATATATATATATATATGGTCTCCTTACAGCTTTATGACTTTAAAAAAATCAGTCTCAGTCCGAAAGAAAAATAAATAGATAAAGTCAAATAAATAAAGAAAAGTAATAGAAAATAAATATACACAAAAAAATAAGTACTTCAAATTAATTTTATATGTACAAAAATGTATTTAAATTTTACATATTTTAATTGAAGTAAGAGTATATGTTGAGTGTATTTAAATGTTGGAGTATCGTGTCGATGTAAGGGTTACCTGATAATAATATGTCAAGTAACTTATGTGGTATTTCTAAGGTTTGTTCAGCCTAATAATATGTGTCTCATATTTTATTATCTATATATTGCTTTTAGGTATGCAGTCCCATACATAGGATGAGGTAGATACAAATAAAACGCTATTTATTAAAAGATAGTTTGTATTTCACTGATACAAAATTTTTGAATAAAGGACGATTGGTTGAACGGATTTGTGGACATTTGATTTCATGTTGTAAGGGTTAAGAAAGAAGAAGGCCTTGAAGAGAAAAAGAAGAAATGAAAGGACATGTAAAAAAAAAAGAAGGTCTTAAAAACAATTCCATAGGCAATATTTTATATATAGTTATGAACTGTGTGCTAGCGTGTTGGAGGGAGAGATTAGGGGCCAGGTGTCGCTGAGCTATATGTGAAACAAAAGGGGAAAAAACGCTTCCCTTTCATTATCTGATCAAAACTCCTCATAAATTAAAAACTAAAAAGGAAAAAGGATCGAAGAAAAAAAATTTTATTTGTCGTATTACAAAGTAGAGGTTTGTGTACCGAGGGTAGAAGTGGTAAATCTTTAGACCCCGGAGGAAGCGATAAGGACTGGCTCCTGTTGATTCAAGAGTTTATCACTTTATTGGCCATTTCCTGAATATAGAGCGATGATAAACATCCTAGCTGCTAGGTGCTCCGAGTACGGGCTCCAGGATAAACATCCTATCCGACATCTTATCTAGAAGCTCCTCAAAGATTTTTATCCTGCTTTGGTAAATGACTTCTTTTACAGAAGGAAAAAATAACAACGAAAATGATAAATATAATAATATGGAAAGCTCAAGTTGGTTAACTAGCAAAATCCACCTACCACTGTTTTACAAGCGAAATTCGTTGCGCTTACAGATTTTCGTTTGTAGCCTTCCAGGTACACTTTTTATAGATCCTTTAACGTTGAGGAACGAATGCAACCATTTTCAAGGAGTTATCTGTACCCGTATTTGATAAAAGTAGATAAAACTAGTTTTTCTAACTAATTTTAGTTTCAGTATTCAGGAACGATTGAAAATTGTTCCAGATATTTGATATTCATCTAAACACAAATATTTAACATGTGCTCACGTTTGGACTTAGGAAGTACTAGAAGAAATATTGTATTAACAGATCTTCTTATATAAAGGGTTCAGAGCACAACTAGACCAAGCCCATGTTATACAGTTTTCAGAAAATTAGTATTATTCGTTTTAATTGTATAAATACTGTTGACCAGTATAAGTATTAAAAAGATTTGAACTTAAACACTGACATTATTTATGTATAGCCTTGTTCGTAAAGTAGTTATAACTTAGACTTGGCTTACTTGTGCTCTGAAAAAAAAAATAAGAATGAGTTCCAGATGTGTAGCAAGAAGTGCTACAAGTGGCAAAATAATGAAGTTAGGACTCCTGCAGCACTGAAAAGAGCCGTTTTAGTAATACGTTTCAACGCCATTACAACATAATTCCAAAAGTGGGCATGGTCTAGATGTGCTCTGAACCCTCGATATCTTCTTTAATATCTGAAAACGGTGACCATACGAAAGCTTACTAAATTCTCTACAACAAAGGTTAAGTAATTTTCGATGGGACGATTTCAATTCCAGGAACAAGTGCCTAAAACTGTCGGATCGTTCTTATGAACGATTCTGTTGTCTCTGTGGGCCTTGGGTCTTAATTGGCTATTTATTTTAATTGCATATAACATTAAAATGGTTATTTTAGTAAAACATAGTAAGAAAATGAGAAACGTATTTGTTACACTGTTTTCCTAGTGTGAGGCGGAAGCAGTATTTTTCGCTTATGCTACTTTCGGTTTCCTGTTGTGTCGCCTAAAAATTTCTCGTTGAGATTTCATTTTTCCTGAAAAATCAAAACTCTTTCTATTTTAAGCTTTAGTAGGGATGCACTAAGATGGCGCAGTTCCTTCAAGTTGGACTTTTTCTAGGACGCTGTGATTGACGACTCCACCACCTCTTATTTGCCGTTTAGCACATGTACTAGGACAATATTCCTCATCACTATACTCGTTATCCGGACCATCTTTAGAAAACATTTTCTCATTGGTGAGTATGGTTCGTACCCAGATGAACTCGTCTAATGACAGCCACTCGCGAGCTTTTTTTACGAGTCATTCTATACTCTGAAAGAGTACAGAATTTTCTATATTCTGAAAGAGGATATTTTTTCATTTCCATTCCAACGTTTTTCAATTTTACACCAATTTCTAGCAGAAATCTACTTAAGACTCGGGCACACAGTACGCGATCTGTATCGCGGCAGGCAACGATATCTGACCGAGGGTGGGAGGCGATCTTCATTTATTAAACATTATTTCATAAGCTCCAACAAAGGAGGATCTGTCGATGCGAGCTTGTCTTTATCGCTTTGCCGGGCGATACAGTTGTAAAGGATTACTGATTTATCGGACCAAGAAGCTGAATTATTCGTTGAAAATCAAATGTTTTGAGGTTATGTTATTTTAATAAAAAAATTCATGAATTCTACCATGCTTGTTGAATGTATGTTCTCCATTTTAATTAAGAACTAAATATATTGCTCACAAAGATATCACGTCCCAAGTGATGTCCCCTTATTGCAGACCGCCGCGCGAACCTCGGATCGCTGCCCGCGGCGATACAAATGGCGTGCTGTGTGCCCGAGCCTTTATTGTTCTCGTGGAGGCAATTAAATTGAGATTTTCCTTGAGCTTTCCGGAAGTTCTCCTTCTTTAGCTAGTCGACAGATTTCTCTTTTTATGCAAGATTTATTTTTTGGATGAGTCCTATTTTCATTTTAATTCTACAATTAAATGAAAATGGCTCAGCCGCCAAAGTCGGGCATTGGATAAAATAAAATAAACAAATTTTAATTCTATTATATTTTCCATTTACGCCACTGTACCACTGTGCCATATACCCGTTCAACACCCTTTTTTTTTATTCGAGAAATTAGGTCAAACAATAGCAATTTGCTTTAATATATGACCTTTTCTCAGGCTCTAGGAAACTTTAAACTGACTTAATCAGATAAGAGTTGTATAATTTAATTTGGCCTTGTTTTTGAGTCATACGATATATTATTCTTCAGTTTAATAATCGATGTATTTTTTGGTTTCATGACTCTAGGGCGCTCCGGACCTTCCCGAAGGTGGCAAAGGTCCAGGGTTCAATTCCCACTATGGGGTGGTGGCTTTTCTTTAGAAAAAAGAAAAGGCATCAGCCCTATGCTGGCTAGAGAAGGGTGGTAACCTATAGATAACCCTTCTCAAAATTCGTAGTTAATAATAATGGACGTTAAAATTTAAATACACATTTGGCCATGTTGTTAGCCATTTTCTGATTTATCCAAAATAGAGTTAGCAAATATTCTTGCCAGGTCATTGACCTTATTATTTGTTAAAAAAATTAACAATTACATCAAGATTTAATTGTTTGCAGCAACAACAAAGTTTACAAATAACTTTGGCCAGGAGTGTTGCTCCGAAAGGTTCATCCGGACCTTCTACCGACTCTAGCCGTGCTAGGTGGGGCAAGTTGGCGTTTGGAACATGTCCTCTCTCCTCAGATTTTTTTGTGAGTGGTTTCAATTTTATGCCATTTTTTTTATTAAAATGCGAAAAATTATTTTAAAAATTGAAAAGATATTAAAGATTATGTAAGACATTGCACCATCTCTGTTTCACAAAAATATGTTGTTGATATACTATAATAATGAATCCTGGGGAAAAATGTTTATTGTACATCTCTATAATTTTGGAGACATGTAGGAAATCCTAATATTTACTAAGGTATGGAAATAAATCTTCTTTAATCTTAAACAAAATATCGGAATTTTACTAAATTTCGGATGATGAAAATTGGATGCCTCCAAACTTTGTTTCTGGATGTTCCATGAGCCATACGCTCCCTTAGGGCTTGGCCATTACCTCCTTACCACCCCGAAGAGATTCAGGCCTGGGTATAGAATAGCAAATTAGCAAAAGGCTGTTGTACCATGGGGCTCTCCCATGAGATACAGGACCCTGTGTATACCTTGTCTGAGCTAGAAGAACTGTGTAAGTCTGCTGAGTACACGCTACTACACTTTACACAACACTCCCTCCTCAGGGACCCTCGCATCTACCTTCACCCTATTTGCTTCTCTAAGGACATTCGATCCCCCCCCCCTCTCCTCCTATACATACACTTCGCATACAAAATCATCTTCTGAAGAATACACACAATACAAACACTTGCACAAATATGCCCGAGTATTAAACATCTCTCAAAATAATATACATTTCCTTTCTGTGACGTAATGTTCTTTGCCTGAAACACAGAGCAAGTTGCCTCCTGCAGGCGAGATATACTTCTGTTGTAACACAGGCAAAATAAAATTTTAATTAAGGAAATAAAGTATATTTAGAGAATATTCATCCACATTACTATAAAGACATTCATAAAAAGTGTACATAAATTGTGGTTTTGTTTGGATCTAAGAAAATATTACCAAACAAAAAATGTATTAAGAGACATAAGAATTTGTGAAATTTACGTACTCATTCATAAAACAGGTGTGAGGTGGTGATATGTGGAAGGTAAAATTCAAAATCTTACTATAATTCCAATAATCCGTTATATCGGGTGTCCCTGTGGTCTCGTGGCTAACGCCTTAGATTCTCCTGCTGGGGACCACTCTCTTCGGTGGCAGGGAATCTCACAGCCCGTTGAGAGCCGAATCATGGATATCGGCGATAAAGGCCCAGTCCGGTGCGCCGTAAAAAAAAAAGAGAGAGAAAAAAGCGCTTTTTTCTGTAGGGAGATCTCAGCCAGAGAAATTGGTGTTATTGTTTGTAGTTTGTACTCATTTATTGTTTGTAGATTTTATAATTTCGTGTAGAAGTAAAAATTGTTTTTCTATGAGCATTCGCAACTAAAGCGATTCACCCAATACACTTATTAGATATACTTCCAATTATATAATGGAAATTATACACTCTGTTGGACTCACTTTTTTAATTGGTTAATTTGTGTTATAAATTGCATTTAACAGTGAAATGAGTATTTTAGTAAAACAAGTTAAGACAATGAGAAACAAATTGGTAATAGTGTTTTCCTAGAGCGAACGTTGAGAAGGGTGTGGGAGTTATTGCCTCTTAGGATACTGCCAGTTTCCTTTTGTGGCGCCTTAAATCTTCCTCCTCATTGAGATTTTATTTTAAATATTTCACGGAAGATCAAAACCTGCTAATAACTGCTTCTATTCATTTACTAATGGCACTAGGGATATGAACGGAGATGACGCAGAGAGTCGGACTTTTTCTGTTCATGAGGAGGAAAACGAGCTGAAAGTTAACTGTCACAGGAGACACGATCTTGTCAATGATGGAACATATCTCAGAACTTCTTCAATGTCGGCTACATTCTCGCTTGAGGAAAAACATATTACCTTATCAATTCAAGGAAGAGGGAAATAAGTTTAATGTAAATCGGTATTATAATAAACGGATTAAAGGAGATGGCGGGTGGGAATAAGGTTTGTAGGGGGCCGCGAGATTTTGCTGGGGGGGGGGGGGGGACTCACCAGATTGGGGGGGGGGGTGTAGATCGAAAGTGAGAAACCGCATTGCATTCCCTCGTATTAGAAACGTCATTCATAACGTCGCTATTCAAGGTGCCTATAAGGATTCTTCATTGCTCCGCTTATTCACAGACTGGTGACGTTTACTAATGGCTGATTTAATCGTGGGAGAAGCGGTTTGGAGGTTACATTCACCCGAATTCATTCAGCCTTGAGGAAAGCTCTATTGTAATTGAAATTTCTGAAGATGTCGGTAAGGCGGCTGGCGGGCTGGGGATCCTCAGATAGAACACATTGCAAGGAGCTATTGTTAATCTGGCTCAATACTCGTGGGCCCGTGCTTCAAATCCCTCCTCCTCTGATTTTAATTAATACACCGTTTCCGGGAGAGAGATCCCGTATCAAAATACCTCTTTGAGCGACATTCTCCTTCCATCCTGATTTATAGTCGAGCTCTCCAGGGTGACATCACTATTGGATCCACTCCGAGAACGAGGATTTAGCAACAACCCCCCCCCCACCTTTACTGAGCTCAAATTGGTTTGGCTTTGATTAATCAAATATCTTTAGCCTCGGATTTTCAAGCCGTTTGCCGTTTCCGCTAACGCATTCCGTCGGTGAGCTTTTCAACTTATTATTTTTATTTCAGAATTTAATGAAAGAAACAGAAAGTTCTAGATCTGGGCTTTAGCAGCTTGTATCCTCCTTTCCTACAGGGAAGAAAACCCTCTTATAGCGTTTACCCGTCGACGTAACATAGAAAAACTCACAACAAATTTCAAAACACTGTTGTCGTTTTTTTTTGTTTTTTTACGGCGCTTCGACAACTAGGCCATTAGCGCTGACATCCAGGGTGCAGCGAGGAATTTTCCCCACGAGCCGTGGGATGAGAAAATTCCTGCCGCCGATGGGGATCGAACCCACCATCTACCGCATATGAATCTAAGGCGCTAGCCACTAGACCACGGGAGATCCCTCAAAACTCTGTTATAATAATTTCAAAACTACGTGTGTTGGGTACAAATCTCTCTGGCTTGGCTAACAGGGTTTACGTAGAAACTACTTTTAATGCCCGTGGGAGGTTGAGGGAGTAATGAAGGAATACGGAGTGGATATCGTCGACGCACAGTGGGATATTTGTCCCGAAATGCTGGCCAAAAGTCCATTTTGTAAAAGTTATCTGAGACAAAAATGAATTATTGCTAAAAATAGTTGAATAGTATGTGTACAAGATGTAAGGCTAATCCCTGTCCTGGGATTGCCTGTAAGCCTGGCGGACCACAACAAAGTCTACAGTTTTTAATGGGACACTGACTTGTTAACTATCATCCGTATATTTATATTTGTAAAAAATTAATTTTTTGCGAGTTTGGAATTTTTATTGCAATATTGGTTATGGATCACTCTAAGGCAGATAAACGAAACATAACTCGAAGGTTTTTGTTATACTTCCAAGCATTTCCAACCAGTTGTTTTTATATTAATATTGAAAGGAAGTATTCAGCTTTAAGAATATATAATCAGAAATCGCGGATTCGCGCGGATGTGCGTCTTCATGGCAGTTAATGTCATAGTTCATGAATGCATTTCTTATGTTTGTTGTTTTCCGGAGTCAAAATAATGACTAGACAAAATGTATCTGACATCATAGGTAAAAAAAAAGAACCTTAATTATAAAGAACAACTAGATGTGCTAATGACCTCAGAAGCCGCTGCAAAAAAAAAAAAAAAAAAAAAAAAAAAAAAAAATTGAATTTGCCCAGAATTTTTTGTTAAAATATGACAATATGACAGAAAAACAAATAAATTAAATCAAACACAGCTTTTCTCGTTTCAAATCACAGTTTAAATAAAAATGCGGCAGTGCGTAAAAAAGAAGATGATTTTGTACAAAAAAAAAAAAAAAAAAAAAAAAAAAAAATATATAGCGTGGCAAAAATGAGACATTGGCAACCATTTTATAGATTCGAAGAAACCAGTGACTGGAGTTGAAGACAGTAAAATAGAACAGTTATAAACAACTATAAATTATTAACAATTATAAATTATTTAAAACAATAAAATCCTATTATTGCCTTAAAACCCATTACTGAACTCATATATGATCCATTTTTCAGAGTTTATGATAAAAGAAAATGAATTAAGCATCAAAAATATTTTTGGCCAAGAAAATCAGTCCTATTCCCGTTGAGCCCACTCCTGGGCTTGATGATCTTCTTCGGAGGAAATCGGCGAAGCGGTGCTGGAAGTGTGGGACCCCATTGGGAGAATGATGGGGGTTTTCCTAGGATCAGGTGAGAGGAACGTCCTGTACCATCAGCTGGAGGGGTGTAGCGAGTCCTAAGTGGGCTAGGGATTTGTCCTAAACGAGACATAATCAGTTCTTATTGAGTTTAAAGTAGCGTGTTGATCATTGCGATGGAAATGCAAATGGCGGAACCGTCGGGAATATTTCCCTCAGCATTTCGCGCATGCGGGATTAGAACTATTCCATCTAACTTCGTATTTGTATGGACGAATTTCTTCTTTTCCCAGAGTTTACGGAACTTTCTTTTGGCGTTTGCTATTATCTGCAATTGCACAATAAGTTTTTGCTATTGAAGCTATAAGTGTGTCACGATTTTCATGTCTCTCCCGAGGAAAGTAGTCATTTCTCAGCAACAATAAGATAGATAAATAAGAGTTTCTTGGCATATGTACATGGCGTTGACATGGAGTTTGTCCATTCCTTTTTATTTTTTTAGTGTTTCTTATAAAATAACAAAGGACAAAATTAACATAATAATAATAAGTATAACATAACTAAAGGGGTCTCCCGTGGTCTAGTGGCTAGCGCGCTGGATTCATAAGCGGGAGATGGTGGGTTCGAGCCCCACCGGCGACAGGAATTTTCTCATCACAGGGCTCGCTGAGAAAATTCCTGGCTGCACCCTGGACGTCGGCCCTAATGGCCACGATTTGTCGATGCGCCGTAAAAAAAGTTTTACAATCTCTATAAAATTAATCTAAATGAATAAAAATAACTACATAATATCATAGTAAATAGATACTTAGCAAGTATAAATGAAAGTAAAATATATAACTTAATGTTATGTTCTTTTTTTAATGTTAACGTCCATTATTATTAACTGCGAATTTTGGGACGGGTTATCTATAGGTTACCACCTTTTTCTAGCCAGGATAGGGCTGATGCCTTTTCTTTTTTCTAAAGAAAAGCCACCACCCATAGTGGGAATCGAACTAACGACCTTTGGCACGGAGAGTTAAGTGCTCACGCCTTAACCCTCACGGCCATCGCAGCTGCAATATTATGAACTATAGCATACTTTTAATAGAAAGGAAAATACATTATTTAAGTATTCAATACTTTTAAAAATTAAAATTGTTTCTAGTGATAATTCCTCACTGTTTTCTTCTATATATGAGTGAAGGTATTGTTGTCCGTAAATTTCAAAGATAGAGCAATGTAGTATTATGTTATTTAATGGTTTATAAATAAGATTTCCACGCCACTTACATATTTCATCTGATTTAAAAAAATGAGTTTTATTTGTGTGGTGTATTTTTAAATAATCACTGCTATTAACCCTCAGTCCTCAATTGTTGTATACTGATATTGAACATTAGACAATTTTCAGGCTGAGGATGTGAGTAATTGCAAAATTCTCTATAGAGTATATAGACGTTTAATATCTAAGGAATTTAAATTGTTTGCAACTTTTTCTTTTATGGAATGTTTATTAGTCAGAAAGGTTTGAAGATTAGAAAGATTAGTGAAGTATTCCTGTACATAGTAGGAGTCAGCGAGCGTTTTAATTTGGGAGACCCAGTTATAATCTAAATTTTGCTCTTTTTTGTCGAAGTCTACTAACTTATTAAAACATCTGCGTAGCAACCGATTCTCCGGGAAGGTTAATATTTTAATACAGATATGTATCGTTTTTTTTAGCGAGCATAGTCAAAGGGATACCTGTTTCAAGCCGGACTATGTAATTCGGAGTGCATTTGGGCCAAAAATAAATATATTTTAAAAATGTCACTTGTACAACCTCAATAGCTTCCAGATACGCAGCAACAATAAATAATGATATAAAAATGGTTAAGTGTTATTAAAGCGGTTTGTTAATGGGTTTGGATGGAATATGTGCTTTGCTGTAAGGAGCTGAGTGCTGCTGGTGGATAATGACTAAGAAAGTCTGTTGATGAGGGCATCTGGAGAGGAGGCAATTCGGACTTATCCCTCCAATAAATTTAAATAGCTCCCTGCTCCGAAGACTGCTCATCCCCGGCTTAATCCTCCTAGAGGGAGAGGGAGAGGGAGATGGCCAACCCTTTATCGCTCCCTGTTAGCCTGGAGACATCTCTCCCTCCCCTTCTCCCAGCCCTCTCTCCCTCCATCTCCCCTTTTCCCTCCTATCGAACCGTACCAATTATTTCAAACGGCTACATTTGTCTTAGCTCTAAGTCTTTTCAATCAGTTCCACCTCTTTAGGCCCTTTCATTATCCTCGTCTTCCTTCAACGACCGACAACTTTGCAGAATTAAATCCGAATCGGTTTAACTAAAGGAATCGCCGATCCTTGGAAATATCTCCATTTCCTTGAAACATTGTTAAACAACACTTTGTGCTACTTTATAATTATTTCTTCCATTCACTAATTAATTTCACGACAGTTTAAAGATAATACACCTCAAGAGGGTTAATCAAACGAATACAACATCAGCAAAAATATTATAATTTCTCTGATTAACAGTACTTAAGTCATGTTATTAGGTATACAACTTTGTTCCTAACGTTTTTCTATGGACAGCGTTAGCGACAAGTAGACGTCGAGTATAAACATTAGTATCTTGTGAACATAGGGGGCGAGGTTATCTCAGTGGTAGAGCACTCGACTAATGAACTGGAGGACCCAGGTTCAAAACCGAGCGCGCACTAAAGATTTTGTTTTCAAGTGTCATCGATCGGGGGTTGGATTTGGGAGCCCAGATCATCCCTAGGCTCACCCAGCCTTTAATTAATTAAAGGGTACTTGCAAAGGGAAAA
The DNA here is from genome assembly GCA_946811695.1 of Gonocerus acuteangulatus. Taxonomy (NCBI): domain Eukaryota; kingdom Metazoa; phylum Arthropoda; class Insecta; order Hemiptera; family Coreidae; genus Gonocerus; species Gonocerus acuteangulatus. The sequence continues at coordinate 54,902,550 of OX328132.1, forward strand.
ATGCGGCCGGAGCATAGTACTGACCATACTATCTCCCTAGTGTGCCGTATGGTCAAAAACCAAATACCTCCACACTATCTTCTGCCCCGCTGGGCCGTTGTGGCCTGTTACGGGGTTTCAATGCATATTTTTATACTGTTTTAATTATTCACTCTGCTAATTCTGTGTATTTGTGTTTGTTTTTAGCTGAGGAAGGCTGCCAAAGTTCCGAAACATTCTAAACATAGTTTTTTACTATGGTGAATAGTACCCCAAGAGTTTATTTTTCTGCACAACCCATACCATTTTTGGCATATCTTGAGCGTATGAAATAGTTTTCATATAGGAATTTTGTTATTGATTCAAATTATTTCATTTTTGTAATATAAAAAATAAACAATTTCTAATTAAATAAACAATATTATTATGCAAATTTAAAACTTATCTTAAGTATTAACGGGACCTACTCTTATCAGGAAGTGCCCCTTTCCTCTCACAGTTGGTAAATATTTTTAGCTAATATGTACTTCATAGTCAAGTTAATGAAGCACCCCCCAAAAAAACCACAACTAGCAACAAGTAATACGAAACTGTAGTGTAATTAATAATTAGCGTTAAAGTAAAAATAAGAATAACGAATGGTGGGGATTCTGCTAAAATAAAACCACAGATGTTTAGAAAAATCTATAACTTTTCTTCAACTGACCCTTTTTTAATCTTCTTATTTTCGTGGTAGGCGGAAGGTCAATTAATAAACCTTGGATAACCTTCCACCAGATTCTAGACGTGGCCGTACTGGTGGAAGGTTATCCTCCTCAGATTGAGGCATTATATGTAACTTTTCCCCTGACGAGGCACCAAAAAAGGTGTGAAACATGTAGGGACGGAATAAAGTTGGTGATACTGTTTGGTGAAGTTTTTATTAATTGACCTTCCGCCTACCACGAAAATAAGAAAAATCTATGTTTTAAACGTTTATCGATACTGTTATTTCTATGCTTATGCGTATCTCAGCTACGTTTTTTACTTGGGTTAATTTTTTTTTAATTTGTTCTCAGGTTCTGTATAAAACAACTGATCAATTGAACATATAAAGCCTTTCTTTACCTAATATGCACTTAAAAAGTGTTTTATAACCTGTTCTTATGATGTAAAATTTTGCTTACTGTTATAGGGTGGGTAGGGTGCAAATTTATTTGGGCGAGTAACTGCAAGGTTATTACGCTCTAGAATTTATTTATGTCTGTTTCATATTTGTGTTGTGAACATGTTAAATCTCTTTCCGCTTGCAACGAGAGCTTATTTAATTTATTTAATTCTTCTTTCTTAGTTTTTATCTCTTTACATTATTTTTTATTTATTCATAATCGCTTACCGTAT